>CM077182.1:4080617-4538117 GCA_039654105.1 Coreius guichenoti | reverse complement strand
TTTTCCTGCCTGTTTTCAGAGTATCAAGTTCAAGGAAAACAATAAAGATAAACCCTGATGACCGCATACAAGTAAACACAGATGGATTCACGGGCTTCTCTGGAAAGCTTTGTGCACCTGCACCAGTTCTGCGTGGTTTGACGTAACTAACTATTTAAGGATCAACATGTCCTGCTCAGTTAACTGAAAGTTAGGACATGATCAAATGTCTTTCGTTTACAAAGGCAGAAATATGACCGAAAGATAGTCATGAAAGACACCACACAATACATGAGGCTTTTGTTCAGAAAACCTGAAAAGGGAGAAAAGCGCAATGTTTTAGAAAGGTAACAAATGTCTTAAAGAGACCTGAACATACAGTTCCCGAAGTCTTAAAGTAGGGCTGCATGTTTAATCGGAATAAAATGATGCGATTATCAAAGCACAAAGGCTGTGATTTAATGAAATAAATATATGCGCTGCGTGTTTCAGAGTGAAGCGTGGCACTTGTCTTTTACACGCGAGCAGCTCATGATCTGGTCTTTTCAAATTAAGAGAAATTAAGATATATAAATATTGGTAAATTTGTGTTGTAATTTTACAGTTGTACTGTAAAATACAAAAAGTATTATATTTTTCTTAATACAATAGTAATATTTCTTATTTTGTTTAATAATTATAATTAGTAAAAAGAAAAATAATAAAAACAACAAAATAGTATTACTATTATTATTTTAATAATAATATTATTATAATTATATTTTTATAACAACAACAACAACAATAATAACAATCATTATTTTTATTATTATTATTATTATTATTATTATTATTATTTTATAGTCATATTGATATATAATCGCAACATTCTGGACAAATTGTGCAGCCCTACAAACAAGCACAGCAAAAAATATATATTTTACATTTTTAATTTTTTTTAATTATTTTTATTTAGTAATTATAAACATAATGATTATTATTATCATCATCATCATCATCATCATTTTATAGTCATATTGATATATAAAAAAAAAATCACAAAATTTTTGGACAATTTGTGCAAACAAGCACAGCGAATAAATATTTTGTTTTTTATTTAATTTAAAATTTTATTTAGTAATAATCATAATGAAACATTATCATTGTTATTGTTATTATTAGTATTATTCTATAGTCATAATAATATATAAAAATCACAACATTTTTGGAAAAATTGTGCAGCCCTACAAATTAGCAAAGCAACAAAAAACTAAAAAGTAAAAATTGCAATTCGACTTTTTTCCCTGATCTTTCCTTATCTTATAAAGTATGGTGAATAAATGTCTGAAAAACGAACAGACGCAGACAGAAGAGAGTTCTCACCTTACTCTTCATCATGTCCTGGACACGCTCTGACATGGACTGGCCCGCTTTCGGCCTGACGAGGATGTACAGGGCGTTGACCTCCGGGCACGAGCGCAGGAGTTTCTCCACCAGCACCTTTCCCATGAAGCCCGTCGCCCCCGTGATCAGCACGTTCTTCCCTGCGTACCACTCCGAGATCGAGGCCATGATGATAATGAGAGATGAACGCCGTTCCTCCTGGACACTGAGAAACAGAGACGATGAGCAGCCAATTCACCTGATTTACCAGTCAAAACATGTCATGCTCATCAGTAAACGATACTATTGTTTGACCGAACTTTCTCTCAAAGGACACTCTGTCAACCAATGAAGGTCAACTGGCTCTAGCGACATTTAGACATTAATGTGTGCACAAATAAAAACTAGAAAGGGATTTGACCCTTTGTTATGCCCTGCCCTCCATAGTAACTGTTTGTGGTTGCAAAGGTGTTCACAGTGAAATGTAATGTGTTGCTAGGTGGTTTCTTACTGGCCCTCATGTGTCTATGAGAGGTTTTTATCATCCACTATAGGTGACAACTGTGTGTCTGATCATTCAGTAGAGTAACTACACACACACACACTGAATGTTAGTGTTCTGTGTTTGTTTAACACTTGCGTGAGCAATCGTAACAGTAATGTTTGACCTGGCAAACACAACTAATAAACAATGAGTAGGTGTGTAAACGTTTGACTGGTGATGTAGATTCATTCATCCTGGAGCATTTGTGTTCGTATAGAGCTGACACAGATTAATCAATTACATACACTTGAAAAGAACACACACACACACACACACATTTTATATTTTGATAGGTTGCCACCTGTGCAATAAGTCCATTCGTAAAATTTCCTCACTACTAAATATTCCACGGTCAACTGTTAGTGGTATTATAACAAAGTGGAAGCAATTGGGAACAACAGCAACTCAGCCACGAAGTGTTAGGCCACGTAAAATCACAGAGCGGGGTCAGCACATGCGGAGGTGCACAGTGCACAGAAGTCGCCAACTTTCTGCAGAGTCAATAGCTACAGACCTTCAAACTTCATGTGGCCTTCAGATTAGCTCAAGAACAGTGTGTAGAGAGCTTCATGAAATGGGTTTCCATGGCCGAGCAGCTGCATCCAAGCCTTACATCATCAAGTGCAATGCAAAGCGTGGGATGCAGTGGTGTAAAGCACGCCGCCACTGGACTCTAGAGCAGTGGAGACGTGTTCTCTGGAGTGACCAATCACGCTTCTCTGTCTGGCAATCCGATGGACGAGTCTGGGTTTGACGGTTGCCAGGAGAACGGTACTTGCCTGACTGCATTGTGCCAAGTGTAAAGTTTGCTGGAGGGGGGATTATGGTGTGGGGTTGTTTTTCAGGGGTTGGGCTTGGCTCCTTAGTTCCAGTGAAAGGAACGCTTAATGCTTCAGCATACCAAGACATTTTGGACAATTTCATGCTCCCAACTTTGTGGGAACAGTTTGGGGATGGCCCCTTCCTGTTCCAACATGACTGTGCACCAGTGCACAAAGCAAGGTCCATAAAGACATGGATGAGCGAGTTTGGTGTGGAGGAACTTGACTGGCCTGCACAACCCAACAGAGCGCCTTTGGGATGAATTAGAGCGGAGACTGCGAGCCAGGCCTTCTCGTCCAACATCAGTGCCTGACCTCACAAATGCGCTTCTAGAAGAATGGTCAAAAATTCCCATAAACACACTCCGAAACCTTGTGGAAAGCCTTCCCAGAAGAGTTGAAGCTGTTATAGCTGCAAAGGGTGGGCCAACTCCATATTAAACCCTACGGATTAAGAATGGGATGTCATTAAAGTTTATGTGCATGTAAAGGCAGGCGTCCCAAAACTATTGGGAATATAGTGTATAAAATTCCTACTAACTAAAATAAACCTAAAAAAACAAAAATTAAATAAAATAAGAAACTAAATATACTGAAACTGAAGCTAGAAAAAAATAGAGAAAATTTAAAACCGCTCTATACTGAAGCAACAGTATCTACTGAACGCAGTCTGTCGTACTTTATTCCTCCGGTCCCGTCGGCTTTAAGAGAGTGAAGTAAATCAAGCCCTGTGGCAGCGATATGTGACTCATTACATTTTCTACCAGCTATTACATCACATTTACATTACATCTAGCGGCTGCTGATCTGTCCAGGCCTACGGGTCAGACATTCTCATCTGTGCTCTGATCTTCTGGTAGCCGCCCATCACAAACGCCCCACCCGCATTCTGAGCGGACAGAGACGGGGAGGAAGAAAGGGCGGGATACTGGGAATTCCACTGACGGGAATGAGGAAGACGGAACGGCTGCAGGTCAGAAAGCCCTGTGAATGAATCTGACACTGCTCACACACACACACACACACACACACACCCACACACTCAAAGACTGATATATGACAGAGCAACAAGCAAGCTGTAATCAAGGAGCCAATTTATCTCAGGTTATTTTTGAAGGTCAATCAATTTAATTGGAGAAGCGGCTTTCATGGTGAGTGATATTTCATACAATACTTTCAGACACATGTGATGAAGGCATGAAAGTGTGTTGACTAATAGCTGATCTCAGTACAGTCTCACTCACTCCGCAGGAGTCAGGATTCTCCCTCAGGCTGAAATCTTCTCAACTGGTGCCACAGGCTAATGGCGGATTCACATTTATTTCCCCGTCACAAAATTTAGACCCCAGTAGAGCCGGATTGTTCACATTTTTCTACTGTTTTTTCCTCCTGTCTTGTACATCTTGCATTACCTTCCCCTCCTGCTCGCTTTCTGTTTCATCTTCATTTGTGTTCACTACCGATTAAAAGTTTGGAGTCTTTAAGATTGTTTTATGTTTTTGAAAGAAGTCTCTTACGCTCAGCCATCCTGCATTTATTTGATCAAAAATACAGTAAAAATTGAGACATATTATTCCAATATTAAAGAACTGTTTTCTATGTGAATATATGTTAAAATGTCATTTATTCCTGTGATCAAAGCTGAATTTTCAGCATCATTACTCCAGTCTTCAGTGTCACATGATCCTTCAGAAATCATTCTAATATGCTGATTTGATGCTCAAGAAACATTTCTGGTTATTATCAATGTTGAAAACAGTTGTGCTGCTTCATATTTTTGTGGAAATTAGTTTTAAAAAAAGCAACTTTTGTAACATTATACACTTTTGATCAATTGAACGCATCCTTGCTGAATACAAGTATTAATTTCTTTCAAAACATTCATTTACAGTATATCAAACGCACAACCTAAAGGTTTGTCTTCAAAACATCTCAATATCTATGTACAGCATCAGTGATGTGGACAAGTGAAATGTCTTTCCCATAGACTTCCATTGCAAGTACATTACAGTGCAACTCCTATCAACCTAAAACTGTGATGATAAAGTTTAACCTGTACTGACCCCGTAACATTCCTCTAAAACTGTAATCGGTAATCCGTGCGGGATCTCAAATCCTCTTCCTGTTTGGGTAGATTGTTTCCTGTGGCTTCATACTTGTTTTGTACGCAGTGTCCTTTCTAACCCCAGATGGGGTTATGTTGCCTGGTAAGAGTGATTGTGTGTTAGGTTGCTTCGTGTTTGTTTCTACATTTCTGGGAAGAGACGTAGAAACAGATGCCCAGATAAAGTTGCTCTCGCCAGCACTTCACGTAATTCAAGCCCGAATTAAAGCGGACAATGTTGTGGTGTACTGTATCAGGACTGTATCAGATCAACGCTGGAATATAGCTCGTATCTGACACTGCTGAAGCGGTGCATAATAAATTGCGCTGGTGTGTTTGCGTGTAAGCTATAGCTGTGGTTATGACCTACTACGCTTTTTGACCTGTTCATCTTTCTTTAGTGTGTACCCAGCAAGCCATAGCTATCATTTCACTGTCTCGGTTAACTATACACCCAATATAGTCCGTCTATGAGTAACCCGCTTCTAGTCAAAATAACCTTGAATTTGGTTGCATGTCAAAATAACTTGCGAGATGTTTGATATTCCATCATGTAAGCAAAGTCAACAGTGATTTACAAGGTGTTTGGTTTCATTTCTTTGACATGTTCATGTTCTAGATGACTAGTCTATTCTTAGGTTAGACGTCTATTACATTTTCACGACAGCCCAAATTTTGCCTTGTTTTAGCCTAGACGTCAGGGCTGTGTTTGGACGGCTATTAGACGTCTTTTAAATGCAAAATTGCTTGCTGGGTAATGTTGCTGTTTGAGCATGAAAAATGTCTGCAAAGTTGCAAAGTCAAAGGAAGTTCTTTACATCAGTAAACAAGTTTCTTTGTAATTGTGTGTAATTTGTGAATCAGATCATGAAAAAAAATAACTTTTTGTGAAACTAATAGGTGTAGGAAACGCTTTCCTTTTCAGCCTCTCAGTGATACTGAAAGCTGCCAAACGTGCATTTGTTTAAAGCTCTTAAAATAGTCACTTATGCAAAGACAGGGCAAACTCAAGAAGTAGAGGCTTTGTTTACACCTGGTATTAAGATGAGTTTTGGTCAGTCGGACCACAAGTGGACGGCGCTAAATACAGGTGTAAACAAGGTCTTGAACGTTTTGAGCTTGTCCACTTTCGGCTTCCAGAGGTAGTCCAAAACGCATGTAAACGTGTGGTCAAATGCATTCGAACAGCCACAGAAGACCGTAGACTCTCCGCCTACTGACCGAATGTGTACACACTTTACGGGACAAGCACTTGCCAGGCGGGTTTTAAATTTTGTTGGCTGAAGACCCAAGTTTGGTTTGAAGACGAAACATCAAACATTTGAATATTTAAAACCTCAAACATCCGAGCTCTGGTCTTGTTTCCGTGGCAGGAAAGAGGATGTTGTGTTTGCTCCTGTTCAAAGCGCCTTCATGCTCTTGAGGTCAGTTGAGGAAACCATTCTCTAGTGTTTTATTCCTGTAGACCTTTACAAATGGTTAGGAGGAACTGACTACTACTACTACTAGTTCCAAAAATCAAATGCCATGAAGCTGTTATTCAAAACATCATGAACGAAAGTAAATGTGCTTGAGTGAATTTTAAATCTGTTCAGCTCTGGATAATCACAGCATGACCGATGGCCAATATAAAAGAAATTAATGAACCTTTATTCAGTATGCATGCATTAAATTGGTCAAAAGTGACAGTAAAGACATTTATAATGTGACAAAAGATTTCTATTTTAAATAAACACTGTTCTTTTGAACTTTCTAGTCATCAAAGAATCCTGAAAAAAAATAAAGGCTATGCTCAGACTGCAGGCAAATCTGATCTTTTCTCCAATCAGATCTTTTCAGGCAGACTGTCTGCACTATTAATTACAAGTGATCAAATAAGATCTGTGTGTCCAGACATAATCAACCTCTCTGCATGGGTTGCTTTGTTAACAAAGAAGGCGTATCCACGTATGTGACGAGGCTTTCAAAGCGGATGCAGGAAAAATGGAGGTCCATCATCTCGCTCTCTAAATAAGCGTTCTGTCCAGTTGCGGTGCAGAACTCTGTTGCAGATATCTCTGGACATACTATTTGAACACCGTATGAATACTTCCGGTGTAGTGACAAATTGGGTCCCCCTCTCCTTTGGGACCCCAAGAGATCCCACTGGTTCAAACAGCTTTTAATAGGTACTCTCTTTAGCGCCTGATTACAATTCCTACAAAATCATGTTATGATAAATGCTGTTTCAACTATGTTATAATGACCATTTAGGTCTGTATTAGTTAGCTTATATGCTAGCATAGCATACCGATAAGCGATTATCTTGATAGCTTAGTTTATACACACATTTGCACTTACCATACATTATCTGTAATGTAATTATGTGTTAAGTGTTAAATGTCCAGATATTTCAGTTATAAATAAAACAAATTAATGATGTTCAATTATTCACTTAATAGACTATTATTATTTATTAATTAACAGTCAATCAAGTATTAATTACATTCAGTTGGTTTTATTATGCACTAATGTGTTTTTGTACGCATTATATAGTAAACTATGCGTATTTTAAACTAATATCATTCGTATATACTAATCATTAACTGACAGTTTGGGGAAACCTGATTTCGAGGAAGGACACGTTTTGTCATGACATCGGCATTTCTGTCACCGGTTTTGATGTTATCGTTGTGTGACATGTTAAGAGTGACGCAAAAGCCAGTTTGAAATCTGATTTGAGCAGCCAGCGCATGCAGACTGAGATGCGTCTGTAAAAATCTGATTGGAATCGCATTTCAAAACGGCTCCAAATGTGGTTTAAATCAGATTTGAAAAGATCCGTTTTCATGTGTTGTTGATAATAATCAGAAATGTTTCTTGAGCATCAAATCAGCATATTAGAATGATTTCTGAAGGATCATGTGACACTGAAGACTGGAGTAATGATGCTGAAAATACAGCTTTGATCACAGGAATAAATTACATTTTAACATATATTCACATAGAAAACAGTTCTTTAATATTGGAATAATATGTCTCAATTTTTACTGTATTTTTGATCAAATAAATGCAGGATGGCTGAGCGTAAGAGACTTCTTTCAAAAACATAAAACAATCTTACAGACTCCAAACTTTTAATCGGTAGTGAACACAAATGAAGATGAAACAGAAAGCGAGCAGGAGGGGAAGGTAATGCAAGATGCACAAGACAGGAGGAAAAAACAGTAGAAAAATGTGAACAATCCGGCTCTACTGGGGTCTAAATTTTGTGACGGGGAAATAAATGTGAATCTGCCATGAGCCTGTGGCACCAGTTGAGAAGATTTCGGCCTGAGGGAGAATCCTGACTCCTGCGGAGTGAGTGAGACTGTACTGAGATCAGCTATTAGTCAACACACTTTCATGCCTTCATCACATGTGTCTGAATGTACTGTATGAAATATCACTCACCATTTTTAAAAATGGAAATAATATTAATTTGTTTTTATCACAATATGATAATTCAGTGAACAATGAAAAAGCATTTTTGGTTTGAGCAGATGTCATTTTTGTCATGCAATAAAAAATGTAATTGCTAAACAATGTATAGTGTGTCTTCAATATCACTTTCCATCCTGTTAGAATATATATATATATATATATATATATATATATTTTTTTTTTTTTTACTGAATTTCAATGAAGACAGACGGAACAAAACAAAGACTATTCAGAATTACAGTGATATAAATAAAAGAAAATCAAAAGCATGTATACATTTATGTATATGATATGTAGCAAAATTAAATGAATAATATAATATTTTTTGTTCTTCTAAACAGAGAAAAAGTAGGGTGAATATTATCAATCATAAGTCTAGTCAAATCTTTCTAAAGGTTCTTTACATGAGAGCAACGCCAAAATAAATGAAATAATGTATAATTAATTACTTTAGCCAGTTCCTAAATGACATCATTCTCCAGGATGTCACATCATTTTGGATGGAAAAAATTAGTAAGCAAAAAGTAGCAATGGATTTGATTTATAGAAATAATATCTTAAATTTAAACACAAACATTCATGTTTTTTATAAGTTCAGAAAGTTCTGAGAAACTAATAAGTTCTGAGAAACTAACATGATAGTAGGCATGTTGACTCACTGCCATTAATCACATTACAGCGTTGAGTGTGTGTGTGTGTGTGTGTGTGTGTGTGTGTGTGTGTGTGTGTGTGTTGATTGATTTGCCCTACATCAGTTAAGCATCCTCTGGGAGCAGCGAGAGCAGATTGCTAACAACATCATTAGCTAATGCATCACTCGAACACTCACTGCTCAATGTACATTAAGAGATAGCCAATAATGGCATCTCATTAGAACAATACACTTTAAATGCATCCACGTTTACCAGTGGAGTTAGCGGAGGCAAACGCCACTATAACTGTCAATCATACACTTAAAAATAAAGGTTCCAAAAGGACGTTTTCGCAGCGATGCGCCAATGCCATAGAAGAACCATTTTTGGTTCCCCAAAGAACCTTTTCTACACTTCTAAAAAGAACCGTTTTTGGTCCAAGGGGACCAATTGTGCCTCAAAGTCTTGATTTTGTTTTTGGGCTCTACTAGAATACTTTATTTTCCCATATTCTCCATTGTTGCAGCTCCTCTCTTCCCAGTCTGTCAGTAACGCTCTGTTTACTTCCTGTCTCTGTGAAGCCCCTCCTTCTAAAAAGCGCAATGTGCTCTGATTGGTCAGCTGGATCAGTGTGTTGTGATTGGTCAAGCGCTTCGAGTGTGTTTGGGAAATGTCCCGCCCCTTACCATAACCATGAGTTTCAACAATACTGACTAACTCAACCAGGCGCCGCCCCTTTATTTTTTCTATGCCTTGGGCGAGAATTATTCAAAAGAGGAATATTGCGACAATATTGTGAAACACTTGCATTGACTAAAAAAAATGTGGTTTTTCTTGCACTAAACTGAAACCGTCACATAAATCCTTTCTTAAAAAGAAACCAACTTGACGACATGCCAAAGGAAGTTGCACATTCATTCATTCACTCACTCACTCACTCACCATCCCAACCACTGTATAATGATTGACATCAAAGAATGTAGTAGCTCAAGACGCCTCGAGACATGAAAGTTAAACAAACGAGGTGCTTCCAAAGAAACACCGTCGCCTGAGGCTACAGATGAGCGTTTGACGTACATTGTGTGTGTCCTGATCGCAAAAGCAACGTATGCTTTCTACAGCCTGACCTCAGTGAAGTGAAAGCATCATTAATTCCTCAAACATTTGAGCACTATCAAACACTAAAGGCGGCGGCACAAACAGAAGAGCGGGTATGACTGTTTGAGGTTATGGATTTATTGGGTTACATGAAAACATGCCCATTCATCACTTTTATTCAAGTAACATATTTTTCTGCAAGAAACTGAGATGTATTTGGGGATCTGGATTATAGGACACTCATAAAAAAGTCATTTATTTTATTTATTAATTTATGTATTTATTTCATATTATTATTTATTACTGTTATTATTTTTTAAGTTGTTTGGTTTATGGTTGCTGTTCTTGCTTAAACTGTATGTGCTTGCTTTATTTCATTTTCTCCTTTCTTTTATTTTGATTTCCTTGCACCGTAAGATGAATCCATTATCCATTTTATTTTATTAATATTAATAAGCGAGACAGAATGCATAATGCATCCATCCATCTATCCATCTATCTATCTATATGATTCGATGGCCATCTCTTGCCATATGCGAGAGACTGTCCATGAATTTTCTTGGCAATGATGTTTTGTCAGGTCTTTCCCCAACCCTCCCCATGTATGGCTTGGGACTCACACACACACACACACACACGCAGACGCACACACACACGCAGACACGCCTACAGACAATTTTAGCATCTCCAATTCACCTATACAGCATGTTTTTGGATTGTGAGGGAAACCGGAGGAAACCCACAGAGCAAACTCCACACAGAAAGAAAATCTCTTGCTGTGAGGTGACAGCGCTACCCACTGAGCCACTGTGCCGCCCCAGAGAATGACTACTTTCTATAAATAAATCAATAATTCACCTGTTTAATAGGGCAGTAATGGATTGTTGCTAGTCTAGCGGTTCTGTCAGACATGGTTCTGGCTAATTAGGCCTGTCGTATAAATAGCAGCTCGCAGTCACATTAATTATAGGCCAGTCCAGAGGGAAATACACAGTTAAAATGACTACAAAATCTATTATGAGTAAAAAGAGAGCAGGAGGACTGTGCGATGTAAATATAGAAGCAGTAGGGCTGGATTTACATCCTCAGCTAATAACTATAGGCCAGGTTTGAAGGAACAAAATACAGTGGGGAGAACAAGTATTTGATACACTGCTGATTTTGCAGGTTGATGCTGATTTTCCTACTTACAAAGCATGTAGAAGTCTGTAATTTTTATCATAGGTACTCTTCAACTGTGAGTGACGGAATCTAAAACAAAAATCCAGAAAATCACATTGTATGATTTTTAAATAATAATTTGCATTTTATTGCATGACATAAGTATTTGATCACCTACCAACCAGTAAGAATTCCGGCTCTCACAGACCTGTTAGTTTTTCTTTAAGAAGCCCTCCTGTACTCCACTCATTACCTGTATTAACTGCACCTGTTTGAACTTGTTACCTGTATAAAAGACACCTGTCCACACACTCAATCAAACAGACTCCAACCTCTCCACAATGGCCAAGACCAGAGAGCTGTGTAAGGACATCAGGGATAAAACTGTAGACCTGCACAAGGCTGGGATGGGCTACGGGACAATAGGCAAGCAGCTTGGTGAGAAGGCAACAACTGTTGGCGCAATTATTAGAAAATGGAAGAAGTTCAAGATGACGGTCAATCTCCCTCGGTCTGGGGCACCATGCAAGACCTCACCTCGTGGGGCATCAATGATCATGAGAAAGGTGAGGGATCAGGCCAGAACTACACGGCAGGACCTGGTCAATGACCTGAAGAGAGCTGGGACCACAGTCTCAAAGAAAACCATTAGTAACACACTACGCCGTCATGGATTAAAATCCTGCAGCGCACGCAAGGTCCCCCTGCTCAAGCCAGCGCATGTCCAGGCCCGTCTGGAGTTTGCCAATGACCATCTGGATGATCCAGAGGAGGAATGGGAGAAGGTCATGTGGAGACAAAAATAGAGCTTTTTGGTCTAAACTCCACTCGCCGAAACACACAGCCAGGGAAACTAAGGAGTGGCTCCGTAAGAAGCATCTCAAGGTCCTGGAGTGGCCTAGCCAGTCTCCAGAGCTGAACCCAATAGAAAATCTTTGGAGGGAGCTGAAAGTCCGTATTGCCCAGCGACAGCCCCGAAACCTGAAGGATCTGGAGAAGGTCTGTATGGAGGAGTGGGCCAAAATCCCTGCTGCAGTGTGTGCAAACCTGGTCAAGAACTACAGGAAACGTATGATCTCTGTAATTGCAAACAAAGGTTTCTGTACCAAATATTAAGTTCTGCTTTTCTGATGTATCAAATACTTATGTCATGCAATAAAATGCTAATTAATTATTTAAAAATCATACAATGTGATTTTCTGGATTTTTGTTTTAGATTCCGTCTCTCACAGTTGAAGAGTACCTATGATAAAAATTACAGACTTCTACATGCTTTGTAAGTGGGCAAACCTGCAAAATCGGCAGTGTATCAAATACTTGTTCTCCCCACTGTAATAGTGTTTTTAGTATAATTTAAATGCAAGTTTTTATTATTATACACTCTTAAAAATAATGGTTCTTTATATGGTTCCATGAAGAACCTTTAAAGCCACAATATGTAATTCTTCGCCGCTAGAGATCGCTTATTCAAAACAAAGGCGTAGTTGGATGACGCCTTGATTTCGCAGAGCTCTTATTCTGCCGCAGACAAGCGCTTCCACTTCTTCCGCTCATGCATATATGAGGTAACGCAGCGCTGTTTTATCATATTAAATACATTTGAGTGTGTTGAAAGTTATGTTATAATGCTACTCTGTGCGTTCGCTCGGCGGCTATTATGAGACACTTGTTCACACTGCAGTGAGCTAGATCGATATTAGACATGGTAAAACATGGTACTCGCGGTAAATCAAGAAAATGAGATTTAAACAATAAGACTAACTGTGTTGAGCTGTATAACAATGATTAGTTTTCTGTCGATGAATGTATCCAAACAGTTTCTCACCTGTCTAATAAAACGCATTATATATTAAAGCGTCTTTGGTGTTTCCATGGTTTCTACAAAATAAAAAAAATCAAGGGTAACGGGGTATGATGTCATTGATAGGAGACGTACGTCCGGGTTAAAATTGCTTATTTCTCTTGATTTAAACATTCTTGGAAACATTTGAGATAATGTAAGCACACAAGTCAACAAAATATATAAATCACTGTTCTAGTGGTTTTTGGATATTTTAATAAAAAAAATCTTACATATTGTGCCTTTAACATCCATAGAATCTTTCCATTCCACAAAAGGTTCTTTAGATTTTTAGAATGTTCTTCAAACAAAGAAAAAAAGGTTCTTTTTAGAACTGTTCACTGAAAGGTTCTTTGAGGAACCAAAAACGGTTCTTCTGTGACATCACTGCAAAAAATTACCTATTAGAACGTTTTTAAGAGTGTATTTTTAGTTTTCATTTTAATTTTAGTTCAAAGTTTTGGTAAAAGCATGTTTTTTTTGTCGTTTTTATTTGTTTTTTCTCTATATATTATATACTCTATATATCCCTATATATCTCTATATTTGTTCTTTTATCTCTATATGCTTTTTATTGATTTTTATTTCAGTTTTAGTTATTTTAGAGCATCATGCTTATTTTAGAGCATAAACTAAATGAAAATGAGTAATGTTGCAGCTAGCTGGAATAAAATAAGTTGTATTATTTTTTTATTTTTAGGGCCCGAGCACCGATGGTGTGAGGACCCTATTGGAATTGCTCTGTTTATTTTTATTGTTTTAGGTTTAGTTTTAGTTAACCCTGGTTCAAGTCTAGGTTTTAGGCTTTGGTTCTATGTAAATGAATGCTGAATCTGACCCGCTTTGCTCCTGTCATGACAGCTTATGCATAAAAAGCAACACATCACATAACACCATCTTCACATTGTCAACGCGACTACAGATGGTTAAAGATGCAAGATTTATTTCTGCCATGTTTAATTCCGTGTCTGTTTTACCCGTGAACACCACAGATTCATGTGTGTAAATACACTGGTGCTCCGTGCTTCCTCCGTTCACCCCCCTCATTCGTTCTCAGCGTGACCCATGAAGGCCTGCTGATCATCAAGCCAGCGCTAATCTCAACATCCTCGCCTTGAGCTCTCTGTACTGAGCACTGCTGATATGCTGTCGGAGTGTGATCAGGGTAAAGTGAACGGCAAGATCAAAACTAAAGTTCAGAGATACAGTATGATGATAGATCAGTTGACAATGAGGATTCATCAACAAACGAGTCAGCATGGAAGAGATGTTGCAATCCTCTTTTCTTCCCTATTGTGTCATATATCCGAGTGGAACGGCTTCCGGAACAAGAAAAAATGTAGGGCAGGGCTTGATTTTGTCTATGGGGAATTGATTAGATGGTTGTGGTTTGCTATTGGTGGATCTCATGTGAGTGACAGGTTGCCCCGCCCTCACGCCAGTAAACACGTCATCAGAGAAGAGGTAATGAATTAAAATCTAGGGCCAGTTGTACAAAAAGTTTAATCTGGATCAGAATGATCTGGATTTGGAAATCCCATGTTTTGCTATCCAGGATCAG
Organism: Coreius guichenoti; assembly: GCA_039654105.1. Classification (NCBI taxonomy): domain Eukaryota; kingdom Metazoa; phylum Chordata; class Actinopteri; order Cypriniformes; family Gobionidae; genus Coreius; species Coreius guichenoti. The sequence goes on along the minus strand of CM077182.1, from coordinate 4,523,553 downwards.
GTAATCCATCTTACTTTATGTGCCAGTTTTTCAAAGCAACATTGGATTGGATCACCCTGATCCAGATACACACTTTTAGAGATTGCCAAAGATGGATTACTAGTGCTCTACGGAGCCCCTAAAGGGACATGGTGATGGAAAAAATATGAGATGGGGAGGAAAAAAAATATATATTTCAGTGTTTTTGCGTTCTCTTCACCCGACAAACTTTGCGTTCGCTCGCAAAGAACTTTTGACTGGGTCATCTCTTGTGATTGTGCCAATGTAGTTTACAAACAGTAATAATAATAAAAAAAAAACACTTTAAATTAAATACAATATTTTTGTTTGATATTTACAGCTGTGGGGATTATTTTATGGCGGCAAAATCTCTTTTTTACTTTACTGTAGGCTAACGAAAGGCTTAATAAGTAGCCTAATATCTACAGTTAAAACTAATAAAGAGCAAAATAAAAAAAATGTGTGTATATATTACATGATACACTGTTGTATTTTTTGACCAATTTTAAAGTATTATAAAATGTTTGTTTCTGAAATCCACCCTTCTGCAGGGATCAGTATAATCCTGTCAATCAAATGTATCCCAATCTTCCTAAAAAGTTTTGAACAACACAAACCATGATTGGATTTTGTGATCTAACCTGTTTTCAGAATCTTTTTTCTTTTGAACAACCCATTTTCAAGATTTGATCCAATCCGATCAGATTACTTTTGAACAACTGGCCCATAATGATGTGCATGGATTAATTAGGCCTATTTATAATAAATGCTGCGATATTCCATAGAAATATTGGATTTCATGGTGACTCCCTCCATGCAATCATCCTGCATGTTTATCATTTCAGACTGGATTAGCTATGAATCACTGGTAGTGATTGTGGCTCACTATCTGTCTGCAGATGGCCCTGTCTGTCTGTCTGTCTCTTGCAGTATCATTATCAAGGTCCAGATAAGGAGGTCCGTCATATTTAGCGCATCTCTGTAAGTCAAAGCAAAGCATTACCCATGTGCTGTGACTGTATGAACTTGCTGTCATGTCTCCCTACATTCTAGAGTGTATGTTGTATACGGTCTGTTGAATATTGAACAGCCTCTGTTTAATGTTGTTACTGCTGCACACAAATGTCCCTTCAGGCATCAACTAGAGTATATTAGTGTACTTTACTGTTAACAGTACAATCCTGTTGAAAGGTAAACCTTTCAAAAATGTGTCCAGGTCACATTCCACCCCAAAACCATAAATAGGAAATTACATTTTGGGTAATAAAAAAATGGTTATATGGCAATGTAACTATTAATGACTTTATTTTTAAACACAAAACATAACTTTTTTCTTTTCATTCTGGGATGAAATACAACCCGGAAAAGATTCCTCCTCAACTGCAACAATGTAGCAATGATTCGATCGCGCCAAACGTCACCAGTTCAAGAATCATTTGCGCTTCACTGTGACATTCGAACTGAAGCTTTGGCGCCGCACGCTCACGCACTCTTTCTCTTTTCTGCTTCACCCGCCACTGCAACTCATACTTAAACACTGATGTTACAAGAAACAGGACTTTACCACTTACTATGATTATTATTTAGTGATGATTAGATGACGCGTCCGTTTCAGCAGCGTCCGCCGACAGACCCGCGTCGCTGCCGCGCGCACTGGACGCGTTCGGGAATTCAAAATCAAACGCTTTGATTTTCAAAGTTGTACGTCTTGACAAACCATCTTTAAACGCAGCGGCAAAAGACGCCGGTCTGACGCACCAAAGACGCAACGCATCGATAACGCGTCCTGTATAAAGGAGGTTTGAGAGCTGCTCCGGGTCGATAGATTGCTTAATAGATTGTACACCCTTCACTCCTCAAGAATCCAGGGCATCCCAAATCCGTTTTCAAGCCGCATGTGTACGCATCCAGACCGTCATGATTAAACACACTGAGCACATTCTCTTCCTCAAGGATGCGTCAATAAACCGCGACGCTTTTCTCTTATAACTGTACATCCGGGATTAAAAAGTCAAGCTACATTTTGCTCCCAAACAGAAGCAGAATATCTCGCCTTACCTTGAACATGAATCACGCCGGGTGAAGATGTTCCGAACCGCAGCAGCGCGTCCCCCCTCTCTCTCTCACTCTCTCGTGCGCGCGCTCCACAGAGCTGCAGTGAACGCGCCTCTGGTGCAGCGCTGATGGAGACACAAGCATGTGTGTGTGTGTGAACTGGGTGTGACTGCAAACACACACTCAATACACTTACTACAGTAAAACTAAAAGTGTCTGGCTGTGCACTCCCTTCTTCAGGACTGGTCAGGATTGTTAGGTTGGTTTTAGCCATTTAAATGTATCATTTTCCAAGCCTTTTTTAAGTGTTTGAAGCCACTACTAAAGAAATGAGACAAATAAAGTTTCATTACTGAAAGAAAATATATATTGAAGGGTTAAACAGACCTAAAGAATGCCTAATGCTTTGATGGATTCTAGGTTAAAGACTAAATAATTCATAAGTACTCAACAGCACACTAGAGTATTATTATTCCTCGTTCGCCCTAACTCAGCTTGTCCATCAGTATTTTGTTGAAACTGCTTGAGGATTTAAATCTACAAAAAGTCGTGTGTTAACGTATCATAAAATCCATTCATAAAGCTCAAGAGCAATGATTAACAGATATAATGGTGCAGTGTTTCACAGCTGAAGCAAAAGAACATTTTTGTTCTTATCTGAAACTATGTGTTGCCTGCATGTTGTTTTTTTTCATTCCATTACGCTGTTGGCAAGATAACCCATCTGAGGTAGCGATTACTGGAATATTATGCAAATAACCTCCATGATCATCATCAGATGTTATGTCATCTTAGTTATTACTCATGTCATGATCAAATCAGAATCTCTTAAAAATATGGTTCTTTATTGGCATTGATGGTTCCACGAAGAATCCGTAGAACATTTTCATTGCACAAAAGGTTCTTTATAGTTTTTAAAATGTTCTTCACCCTCTTTTCGAAGCTATTTTAAGAGTGTGCGTAACTGTAACTGTAAACAAATTTGTGTGGGATTCACTTTGAAAGCATTTTCAATTGCTTAGTGAATTTTAATATTTACAAAGAGATGTTATGCAAATGTTAAAACATTCTTTAATTGACATCAATAGAACGTTCACCATTTAAATGATATGCATTCTCATGACGTTGACCAAAACATTCTTAGAATGTTTCACATAACATTGTGAAAACGTTCTGAGAACATTTTTAGAACATCCTTATGAGGTTACTTGTAATTGTTGAATGTTAACATGACCTTTCTTAGAACGTTCAGTTACAATGCTAGTAAAAATGGGTTAACCTTTTAAATAACGTTCTAATCACGACAAGAAAACTGGATGTTTTAACGTTTTATAGACATTTGCAAATCACTGTTCCCACATCATCAGTTTCTTAGCTGGGCGAGTCTGCTCATCTAATGTCAGACAGTCCGAGATAAAAGTTTGCTCAATGCACAACCAAGGTCATGTGGTTCAGAATGAGGGCGTTTAATTCTGGATAATCTTCTACAGAAAACAACCCAGGAACATGCCTGCACTGTTACAGGCTACTTTAGGGAAGCACCCTTGCTGGGAATCACAGAGTACAACAAAAAACAGATGACACAGAAAGATATCTGCCCTCCATACTAGTACAGGCCTGTTACTGCAAGCCCAGCCACATTCTGTACAACTGCATTGTGCTTTATTCCAGGGAGTCATAGTTTCCGGGAATATACAGAGCTTCGTAATTAACTTGATGCATTAACCAAATGTCAAAAGTGTGTGACCACAGTGCATTATCTGCAGGGATGGACACTCACGCAATCTTCATGCACGTTTACTCAAGGTATAATTATAGCAGAGCAACATTACTTCAGTATATATTTTGACCACACCTTCAAGCCCAAAAACATCCCACTCGTAATTTTGAAGAATGCATAGTTAAAACCTGTTTGAACATTTAATTTTTTTTTTTTTATCATATTAGTTTCATTAAGAAAAATTGCATCTGATAATACATGTCTTTACACCTAATATATGTGTTGGTCCCCCTTTTGCTGCCAAAACAGCCCTGACCCATCGAGGCATGGACTCCACTAGACCCCTGAAGGTGTGCTGTGGTATATGGCACCAAGATGTTAGCAGCAGATCCTTTAAGTCCTGTAAGTTGCGAGGTGGGGCCTCCATGGATCGGACTTGTTTGTTCAGCACATCCCACAGATGCTCGATTGGATTGAGATCTGGGGAAATGGGAAGCCAAGTCAACACCTCAAACTCTTTGTTGTGCTCCTCAAACCATTCCTGAACCATTTTTGCTTTGTGGCAGGGCGCATTATCCTGCTGAAAGAGGCCACAGCCACCAGGGAATAACATTTCCATGAAAGGGTGTACATGGTCTGCAACAATGCTTAGGTAGGTGGTACGTGTCAAAGTAACATCCACATGGATGGCAGGACCCAAGGTTTCCCAGCAGAACATTGCCCAAAGCATCACACTGCCTCCGCTGGCTTGCCTTCTTTCCATAGTGCATCCCAGTGCCATGTGTTCCCCCGGTAAGCGACGCACACGCACCCAGCCATCCACATGATGCAAAAGAAAACGTGATTCCTCAGACTAGGCCACCTTCTTCCATTGCTCCGTGGTCTAGTTCTGATGCTCACGTGCCCACTGTTGGCGCTTTCACCAGTGGACAGGGGTCCGCATGGGCACCCTGACTGGTCTGTGGCTACGCAGCCCCATACTCAACAAACTGTGATGCACTGTGTATTCTGACACCTTTCTATCAGAACCAACATTAACTTGAGCAATTTGAGCTACAGTAGCTCTTCTGTTTGATCGCTCCCCACGTGCATCAATGAGCCTTGGCCGCCCATGACCCGCTGTTCCTTCCTTGGACCACTTTTGATAGATACTGACCACTGCAGACCGGGAACACCCCACAAGAGCTGCAGTTTTGGAGATGCTCTGACCCAGTCGTCTAACCATCAATATTTGGCCCTTGTCAAACTCGCTCAAATCCTTACGCTTACCCATTTTTCCTGCTTCTAACACATCAACTTTAAGGACAAAATGTTCACTTGCTGCCTAATATATTCCACCCACTAACAGGTGCCGTGATGAAGAGATGATCAGTGTTTATTCACTTCACCTGTCAGTGGTCATGTTATGTATATCGGTGTACGTTTGTAAAAATAAATATAGGCCTATATAAGCAACTGTTCTTATTTTGATGGGTGCGCAAAACTTCACTGAAAAAAAAAAATTATATATATATATATATATATATCCTAAGCAAATAAACTATTTTGTGTTGTGTAGTTGTTAACCTGACCCATATCCAGGGATCAGGTTGTATCAAACATTATCAAATAGCCTACTTGAGGACAAGGTGATTGCTGGTGAAAATATGCTGCTCTTTAAACCATTTTTATATCTTAATCAAGCTTTCAATGGCGCCCTCATATGGCCATTTACTGTTAAATATGATACAGTCCCTTCCTTCAAAGATCTTTTTTACTCCCTTTTAAAATGTAAATTCTCCCAAAAATTAATGGACTCAGGACTACGGGCACAAAGATACAATTAAAAGCATTCAAATTATTTATATTCCCAAGCACTAGACACAGAAAACGTGTGCAGGACAAGAAAACAAAAGACAAATCTAGTGTGGGAAAAATTTATTGATTGGCAAAAATATTCCGAAATTTTGACTCTAAATTTATTACATCAGGTAGCCCACATTAATCACGAATTTAATAAATTATGTGGCGTTAACCACACCAAATGTCTAGGCACAATGAAGGAAAATGCATAAAAGAGGGCCTGAATATAGTTTAGCTGTTAACTTCAATTTGCAATATTAAAACCAAATGTCCATTCAAAGAGCTGTAATGCTTGGGTCTATAAAAACAGTAAAAATACACAGCTGTACCAACTTTTACAAGACACACACACGGCAAAATAGACTTACCTCTCAGTCCAGATGATTCAGTCCAGGGAACAAGACCCCATTATGGTCGTTCATCCACCAGAGTATTCAGTTGCAAAAAAACACTAGAAACTAACATTGGACTTGCTCTGGTTACATTGATAACCATTAAAACATGCCAATAAAAGCCCACAGGCCTCAATGGAGTAACTGAGTTTACATGAATCTTATTATCTGTCATTCAAACAGATGAAAACTGACCAATGCACAGCAGTCAGTGTGACACACACCCCCCATAGTTCAAGTGCATCCCTCAAATCTATTTATGCATTCAGTTTCAAAATAAAGAACTTGCATATTTAGTCATTTGACAGACTAGCTGCCAACACTGCTTATTACAAACATTGCCTTAAGTGAAAATTGAGACAATTGACCTAAAAGCTAACCTTTTTTTTACAAATGACAGACAAGTTGAGAATATTTGAGAAGATAAATCCATACAATGCCTTAGTCAATTTGCATAAATTTCAAGTTTAAATTCTAAATCTAGCAGAATCAAACAGTAATTACAATATGGCCTGTATATACACACATATGAATATGCAGAAAGCAATGTACATGCGTCAGAGACATTACAAATGTGAGTATTTTGTATTAATATTTACATAACTGATTTTGTTCTAAAAGTAAATTGACTACAAAGATTAGAAGAGCATTTCACATTTGAGTTGTGTAGTTCCAATTACAATCAAGAAAACCACTGAAAAGTTGAATGGAAAAATTAAACCCTACATGAATTAATTTGGAATATGAACACGAATGACAAATCTACCCATGAATAAAACTTCACCTCTTTATATATTTGACACCATTGTATGGGACCTCTTGAAATTGGGTAAAACTGGTAAAGGCACAGCATTTATAGAAAGCAAAGGAAAAAAAAAAAAAAAATCAATTTTTATAACCGTCAAACAGGACAAATTTGGAAAATGTGCATTTCTGAACAATGTTGGCTAAAAGGAGACTGATCCAAATGGCAAGTATAAACCTAAATTATGAACAAGCAACAACCCCAGTACACACTTTATTACAACACAGATTCTATTTAATAATCAAGGCAAAAGACACTTACAAACATTATATGGACGAGGGGAAAGGGGGGAGAAACATGAAAAAAAAAGTTCCTATAAAAACAAATCTAGCTAACTGACAATTTACAACATTATAGCAGTGGGAAAGTTGTTCTGTTTCTCGAATGAGCAGGCAAATAATTTGTCAAAAAGCTGAACTGACTTTAGCACACAGCTACTTCCAAATACAAGTAGAAAATAAAACAAGAGCTGTTGGGAATTAAGAGTGAGTATATCATATTTTACAGAACTGCAGAGTGTCCCTGGAGTCCAGCGCTCTGCGATGCGGGACGCTGTGGGATGAGTCCATGTTGCTCCTGACGTCTCTCCTCCTCCTCTTGCGTTCAGCTGAAAGGTGTCAAAATGAAGGTGGCAGTTTGTTTTGGGGCACAGAACCCAGAAACACACACAGCTGTTTTCCCCTCTACATCTACACACGCTCAGACTGTCCCAGACATACACAGGCATGCAAACGATGTCAATTTTATAACAGCATCAGCCTAAGGGGCATTTTCTTCATATTGATTATATTATTATTATTATTAATAATAATAATAATAATAATAATAATAATAATAATATAGGGTAATACTTAAATGTAATTTAGTTTCACATTAGCACAGAATTAGGTACAAAAGCATATTAACTGCAGTCAGGGAGAACAATGACTACGTTCACATGCACCCTTCAATGTGAACGCAAGGAGATTTAGGCAATATTGCGATTAAAATGTATGCGATTTAAGCTAATAACCATAGCAACCATAATCGTAGTAAAATGTGGCGCAAGTTGATTTTAAATAGGAATAAACAGGCATGTAAACACTTTAAAAATCGCACCTATTCCACTGATCAAACCCCAAATATGCACATGCGCGCTCCTGAAGAAAATGTTGACTTAAATCTGTTTAATGCAGTCGGGCTGCCTGACTAAAGATTTTTCTAGTTGGCTAGTCGTCATTAATTTAAGCCACTAGTTGCTCGTTTATGATAATTTACTTAAATATATACTTGGGGTTGGGTTGAGAAAGAATATGTGACCCTGGACCACAAAACCAGTCATAAGGGTCAATTTTTTTTAAATTAAGATTTATACATCATATGAAAACAGAATAAATAAGCTTTGGCCGATACACAACCATTTAAAAATCTGGAATCTGAGGGTGCAAAAAAATAAATCTAAATATTGAGAAAATCACCTTTAAAATGGTCCAAATGAAGTCCTTAGCAATGCATATTACTAATAATAATAAATTTGACATTTATGGTAGGAAATTAACAAAATATCTTCATTTAACATGATCTTTACTTAATATCCTAATGATTTTGGCATAAAAGAAAAAATCAATCATTTTGACCCATACAATGTATGGTTATTGCCACAAATATACCCATGCGACTTATGACTGGTTTTGTGGTCCAGGGTCACATATGTAACATTGTTCTACATTAGAGAAATAAACCATAATAATGTGCCTTTAAATATAAATTAAGCACTCATATAAACTTGCTGCAGTGCACTGGCAAAAGTAATGATTATGAATGTGTCGGAAGGAGACTGATCATTCATAATTCATTCATAAACTTGTTTTCTACAGAGCCCCTTAAAGGGACATGGTGATGGAAGAAAAAAAAAAAAAAAATATTTCAATGTTTTTGCATTCGCTTGCAAATCACTTGCATTCCCCCGAAAAATTAGCATTCGCTCGTAAAACTTTTGTTCTCAAACTTTTGTTGTGAGAGAACGCAAAAACATTGACAATTTTTCCTCCCATCAAATTTTTTTTCTAGCAATTTTTCAAATTAAAAGTCAATACACAATTTTTGCAAACTTCACTTCATGGAGTTTTCCTCCATGCAACTAATAGACTAAGTTTGTTTGACTAAGCCTCTTCTCATTGACTAACATTTAGTTGACTGTTAGGGGGAAGTCCTATATATTGATAGTCAAAAACATTGAAATGGAGGCATTTTTAGGCACGTCACAGAAGAAGAAAAAAAAAAAGATTGAGACAGGATACCAAAGAACTGGCGAACAAATTGGTGGGTGCTGGAAGAGCTTGGCCAGCAACACGTCTACTATATGAGAGTTCATTTGTGCCGTGCACTGGAGTATGTGAATAATGGCATTAAATAACTACAATTCTTATTGAATAATCAGAATAATGAAAATTGCAAGTAAACGGGAGTGAAGAGATTTGCTCGTGTCATCTTACTGCAATTAAGTCCTTACTCTGATTATTGGATATAATCACATTACCGGTGCACATGTAAACGTAGTCAGTGATTATAACTGGAAATGCTAAAAACATACAAGCCCCTGGAATCAACACAGTGTGAAGAGATGACAAAAGCAGAGACATTGGCATGCACAACTATGAAACATGTACTCAACACCACAACTGAGCAAATACTTCATTTTCACTCTGATTACTTAAGTCAATAGCAACTATTATTCTTCCATGAATATTATAAACCTTATAAGGATATAGATGCACAATAACTCACATCAAAACTGTAATTCATAAGAGCTAACCAGTTGGCAAAATATGTATTAAAGTCATATGAAAATAAGGCTTTTAGTCCCACTGAGACAAATCAAACACCACAAATTCATACAAATCAGCATCTGTATTGTCAACAGCAGATTTGAAAGTAGGACACGTTATAGCTCCTTCAATGAAAAAGAAAATACAGGTTTGGAACAAGATGAGGATTAAAAGAACAATTATACTTTTGAATATGACTGAAAACAAAAGAATACACTCTGTATTCAGTTGAATTGCATAAGCTTGATCTAGAAGTTAGACATATGCAATTCACATTGTATAATGCCTGCATTATGATACTGATTTGACATATTGGCTGATTGGTTTGTCTCATTGGGTGTAAAACATGACCTCTTATGGCTTTAAGCAAGGTTAACTCATAGTAATGTTTTTTTTTTGCTTGTTGCACAAAATCAAGTTTACAGGTAAATCAATTCTATAAGCAGGAGTGATCCAGATCATTAGTGCTCATTTTTTAGACTTCGTATCTATATCTAAATCAAATATTTTTCATATCTAAAAGGGAGTAAAAATAGAACAATTGAACTCTGTTGCCAAAACAATCCATCAATCATGAGTAATGACTCATGGTCATCTAGACACTACATTTTATTTAGCCTCTTACTGATTTTTTTCAAACTATCATCAAATCATTTAAGTTTCTTTAGAGCAGTTAACTAGGTCAATTATAAATAAACAAAATTAACCGAGTTCTGTACTTTTGCTACAACAGGAAAAATCTTATTTCCCCCATAGAGAACAGTTTGTGAAGCACAATAAAATATACAGTGTCCACTGTACCTCTGAGAATAAGCATCAAATTTGATTACCCACGACGCAAAAAGCGTTTTATTTTTAAGATGCAATAATCATTTATAATTTACCATTCCGTTTATGCATAATTTGACCTAGAAACTAAGTTTGTATAGTTGAGTTGATCCCCAAAAAAAAAAAAAAAGACCGCAAATAAACGACAAGCTTGATTCTAGTGATTCGGTGGACACTGGAGTTACAGTATACAGGGTTGGACAAATAATTCAGCAACTAATTCTGCTTTTGAACTTCTATTAGGTCACAAGAAAAAAATTGACATGAAAAAAAAAAAAAAAATACTGAAGATGTGATTTCTTATGAAAACCATTAGCCTGTCTCTTACTATAGTCATATTCATAGGTGTCTCAGCCCATTCTACTACAGAAATTTCATAAATATTAATTTTATTTTAACTAGACATCACATGGAAACTCTCGCACTGAATTAAGGATAAATCACAGTTTAGTTTGTGTTTGGAATGACAATTATTAGTACAAACTACCACAAAAACATAAGTTCTTATAAAGCACAACACTGAACAGAGGAAAGGAGTGGGATTAAACCGTTCAGAAAATACCATGTCAGGACCATTACTTGAGAAAAAACCTACACAAATAACCTGGGAAAACAGTCATTTCCGCAGATAAACTCCATACAAATGGGCACTACATCCAAATATCCCAATAAATCCCATGTAACAGGGCTCTACGCATGGAGCACATGCTTTAAAATCCTTCAGTGTGCAGTGCATAATCTTTACTCAATCTCACCTGATCTAAAATTGGCCTTTAATGCCAGGTTCAGACTACACAATTTTTGTCTGTTACGTTATAGTCACTGTCTCAAGAATATGCCATTTTGATTCCTAAATTCTTTTGTAGTGGAAAAGAAACAGGTCAGACTAGACGTTGTCTCAAGGTGATTACATTGAGAAGGTCGGAATTATTGAATGATTTCTGGAAACAAGAGCATAAACAATGGCTACCGAAGCGGCGTGTTAGCTTAAAGGGGTCCTATAATGCCCCTTTTACAAGATGTAAAAGAAGTCTCTGATATCCCCAGAGTGTGTATGTGAAGTTATAGCTCAAATAGGTTATACCCCACAGATAATTTTATAGCATGCTAAAATTGTCACTTTTTGAGGGTGAGCAATAACACGCCGTTTTACTGTCCCTTTAAATGCAAATGAGCTGCTGCTCCCGGCCCCCTTTCAGGAAGAGGGCGGAGCTTCAAGAGCTCATGTTAGCAGCTTTGATTACCTCACGCATACACACTGAAAAGGTCAGAAACGGTTCAGCCTTTTAGGTTCAAACCGGAGTCGGACAATAACGGAGAGACTCGAGAAGAAGTGAAAACGTAGAATGAGACAGGACGTTTCTGAAGGGTTAGTTGATGAATTTATGTAGCTGATGTAGAGTTAACTATCTTCAAGTCATTGATTAGCATGTTCTGTCATGATAATCTATAAATCGCCCGTGTGGGAACTGTTGTACGATCCTTCAGGGCCAGAGAATATGCATGAAGATAGAACAGGTATAGTTTAGTTTAATTACGGTTATAACTTATGTTGTCATCTTGCTTTTATGACATGCGATTGCATTTGTGTTACATACTGTATTGCAATAAACGTGAAAAGACGGATGCGACAGCTTGTGCTCTACTACAACTCTTCCTCTTCTCAACATGGCCCAACCCCTTTTGTTGCATGTTCCCCAGTGTCAATTTTGCATCTTGACGCCCATTGCCATTTACGAACCAACACAACACCCCACATCAAACGGATCGCGCCAAAACCGGGCTAATATAGTGTAGTCTGAACCCAGCATAAGAGGAGCAGCATGTATTAAAAGTGCAAGAATCAAAAAAGAAAAGAATCAAAATTCTGCCACTAATGGCATTGTAACCAAATAGTCTTTCCCTGATTAGTGTTTCTGCAATTATAGATTGTACATTAAAGTTAACAGTTGATAATACAGAGGAAAACAAACAAAAAAAAACACCTGATTAATTGGCAATTTCATATTTTCTTTTTGGCTAGGAGGCCAGAACAACAATTTGGATGTTTTTCTTGCCAGAATTACATGAAACAAAATCGACAAATGTAGTTGTGCTTAAGTATATGTATTTACAATGATTGCAACCTATTTACTAAGTGTTTTAGTTTCATAATTTTGCCTATGGACAGTTAAGATACTGTCTCAATGCATCAAATCAAATGTATGTGATGTCTCACAATGGATCACACATGATATTATGGTGTCCTCAGCATTTACATACAGAACAAATTTAGCCTGGAGGAAACAGTCACAGGGCTATGAAGCAACAGGCCACAAGTGAGAGTGACAGTAATTGTGTCTCAGTCAGAAATTTAACTAAGACCAGTGAGGACATGCTACATAAATTTAAATACTGACTGAAAATATTTATTAAATACCTGTTGCATATTAAAAATCAAAACAATCATATAGACGAAAAACATTACAAACATGAGTGTTTACCGATAGAATAAAAAATAAATAAAAGTTAAACGTAAAAATGTTCACTTTTGAAAAGCATTATAGCAGTTCTTCACCATTCATAAATCACACTGAAAGATATATTAATATGAAAGGCATACTTTGTTTTATTTGCCCAGTAGGGCTACATTCTGACATTGCAGATCTGTAGTTTTATTTCAGTTTAAACAAATGAGTTAAGTGTAAATGGTGAAGAACAGCTACATTTGAAGTATCTAAGAGGGTGTAACATTAACAAACATGGAGAAATAAAAAAAATAAAATGGAAAAACGAATCTGTCAACTGAGAAAAATTTCAAATTCAGATAAGAAATTAACTTTTAAGATGAAAAACCTACTAAAAACCTGCAAATATGATTTTAAACCTTGCAGAAATACTAGTAGGATGCACAAAGTGACGTCTGAAATAACCTTCACAGTAAAAGACATTTAACTTGCTCTGACAGAAGACATTCAGAATGTTTTGTCTGAAATTTATACTGTACAGATGTTCAAGGCTAAATACTTCAGTTATAAAGCACAACATGACAATTTGATATGGCCTACACCAGGCATGCACAACTCAACCTGACATAAGACTACAGTAAACGTATTTAAGTGCCAAAGCAGATCAATTTGACTCCATTCATTTGTTTTTCACATCATTCAGTTCAATGAGGAACTAAACGCTAGAAAAACTGTCAATATCAAATCTGCCTACAGGAAACATGATTTTGCTCATTCACTGAAATCAGTAAATGTTTCAATGTGGGACACAAACATTCATTTTCTCTCATCCAACTACAACCAATTTCTCTTCACATTTATGATTACAGGTGGAATTTATATTTCATAATTGCAAACCTAAAGACATGCAATACATCCTGAATTTCAATTTTTTTGGGCAAACAATTAGTCAATTAGGCACAGTGTGATAAAGGTAGCTTTCTGTTTGACCTCATATGAAGTTACAATTGCATAAACAAAACTGGCATAGTCTTATAACTTGCAGCAAATCTCAAGCTAAAATGGACAGATACTAAAGTGCAATAGCTTATGAAAGGCATTCTGTTTTTAAAACAAAACAAAAAAAACATTTCAATACACATAAAATCCCTCCAAAGACAAACTGGATCGTGCGCAACACAATTTGCTTTTTTCTATAACAGTGCCGGACAGTTTATAGTTGCTGGAGCTGATATTGCACATTAAATGGCTTCAAAATCCGGTACACAAATTTAAAGGATCAGAGTACTCAGATCATGCTACATACATAAAATGAGAAAAAAAAAAAAAATAGATTAGCCGTAGGGAAAATGACAGTACTTGTGGTCACATTGTAGGTTCAAGAACTCACCTTTTCTGATCACCTACCTGTGATATCCCAACCTCTGCAGGATAAGATGCAAGTACATCTGAGTCCTGAAGGAAAAGGGGAGAAAGACAAAGACAGACAGACAAACAAACAGGATACACACCTTCCTCTCCAACTAACGGTGGCGGTATTCCCTCTCACGTTCTCTGTCTCTCTCGCGGTCGCGGTCTCGCTCGCGATGACGATCTCTCTCGCGGCTACGCTCCCGGTAATAGTCCTCGTGCCGGTCTCGGCTGCGAGACTTGTGCCGGCGGTTCTTCTCACGAGAGCGACTGTGGTCCCTCTCCCTAGACCTTTCCCGTCTGCTGTGAAAAGCATAAAAAAAAAAAATGAATAATCACTGATGCAAAATGGAAACAATCCATGCACTAATGTATTGTCGCAAACTGAAAATGCATGCAATAATTTAATTCAACAAACATTCAACAAAAAACAGGGAAGGACTGCATTTTATCCATCCGGATTTGACTGGACCATGAAAAAGAGCATGTTAGGCCCGGTCCACACAAACACGGGAATTTTCAAAACCGCAGCTTTTTCTATGCGGTCTGGCCGTTTGTCCACACGCAAACGCAGTATCCAGTCACTGAAACTGAACTTTTTTGAAAACTCCTTTTTAAACAGGAGGAAAAACTCAGTTTATAAAGATACCTGTGTACATGTGGACTAGGCCTTAGGCTCTGATATTATTGGTCAACTTTACCAGGGCTGCACAACTTTCATAATTGAACTGAAAACACCTGTTCAATTCTTATTTGGTTCCCATCCCTGATTTTTACCTGCCCTCATGGTGTTGGTTACATCAGCAAAAAGTGGTCTTAACACACACATCACTTAGATGAAAGATCATGCAAAAATGATGAATCATCCTCCACACCAAACACAAAAATACCATGCAGATCCACAAGATCTTTACCTCGACACAGATCCATAGGATTTGGATTCAATTCCATGCAAGCAATCCTGCAGTGAGCTGATGAGAACCTTACAGCGGTCATCAGCGGAAACCTTCGACTGCTTGATCAGAGAGATGGCCGTCACCAGAGTCTCTATAGCGCTGCCGTAATCAGCTGCAAAATATTAGATTTATTATTTTTTTTAAATGCCATGTTCATAGTGAGAACAACGTGAATAACTAAAGTCATATAATTAAAACATTGAGACATTTAAGATTTATACTAGACAATTCTAAAATGCATTCAGGAGATACATTAAATACATCAGTCATATTTCTGAACAGAAACACTGACTATTCACATTAAAAACAGTGCAGTCCAGTATGTTTAACAGTTATTGGAATTTGACAAAGGCATGATGACAAGGAAGGTTTGGAACGACAAAAAAAAAAAAAAAAAAAAACCTTATACTAGGATTTATTTCAAATAACTTAGCTGCAAAAACAGAAACAATTTAATTACCACTATACAAACCAATCACGTTCGCACCTGCGCTCGCATCCGACACAGCCCTCGAGATAGCACTGCTGGAGATTGCCCGGTTACGATTCATGATCTCCTCAAACTCAGCTTCGCTCAGAGGAGTGCGAGATGCATCCATGTCCCTAAAAGAGAAAAAGCAGTTGCATTAAGATACGCAAACTAAAAGCATAAGTCAGAATAAAGCAAAATGCACCGAGGACCAATTTCACACAAAGTGCAGCAGTGCTGTTAATGCTGAATCATATTGCATCACGTTAAAAATTAGCGATGCACCAAAATTTCGGCAAGAAAATATATTCAGCCGAAACCGTAAGAAAAAAAAAAAAGTTTGGTTTTGGCCAAAACCATTTTGGAGGGTCAAAATAATTGTTTGAAACAGTTTTGATTGTGTAAGCATCTATTTTGTGCACACAACATGGACAAAGTGTGCATTTTACAATGACCAAAAATTATGTAGCAATATTTAAAATTTGTTGCAGAAGAACATTACTACGACTCATTTATTACCTGAGAACACGAGACCCTGAACAGCATAAAGTTCAATTACTGTCACTTCATATTTGGATTTCGTTTTCTGTGTTTCGGTGCATCACTAGTAGAAAAATCACTGCAGAAATGCCGCACACTCAACACTCAAGCCTGAAACGAAGGTCCCATTTTGGGATCCTGGTCTCAGCGGACGGTTACATCACTAACCCTTGATCACTTGTATTGTGCAAGTGCTGGCCAGAGTTTTTCACATCAACCAACCCTTCGTTTATCCAGGGCTCAAAGCCACATACTACAGGGGGTCTGAAGTTACTGAAGAAAGGCCAGAGAGGAGATTCAGGGTCAGTTTGAGGCTATACATTTCACTTTTTTTAACCATTATTGCCCAATTCTGGAGTTAATAGTATATAGTAGGGCTGCACGATTAATTGGAATAAAAACAATATTGCAATATGGCTTTGTGCAATTATCAAAACTCAAAAGATTTAGTTAAATACATGCACTGCATGCTTCAGAGCGAAGAGTGGCAGTGTTTTTACACGAGCAGCTTTGCAAAATATTTAGTAATAATAATAATAATAAAAAATATTATTCTTATTGTTATAGTTATGACAATCCCAAAATTTCTGGCTAAATTGTGCAGCCCTACAAGCACAACAAACCTGCAGGTTAAAAACAACAAAACTAACACCCAAAAAAGAAAAAAAACAAAAAAAAAAAAGAAAAAAAAAAAAAAAAAAAAACAACAACTCCCTTATTTTAAATCGCTACATCAATTTTTTTCAATTTATAAATAAATTAAAATTGTGCAGCCCTAGTCTAACAAACGGGACAATTCAGTTTCCACTGGTATGGCCTGAGATCTCGTTACAGGGTGAGAATGACAGTACAGTGAAGGTGAGGTGTTCATTACCTGCCACCAGGGCCGTAGTCTCTGTCATAGGGAGGAGGGCGGCCGTAGGGGTCGCCGGGAGGAGGGCCCCTGCCGTCGGACGGTGGCATGTTGTTGTTTCCAGGTGGAGGGAAAAAGGCTGGGTTGACGTGAGGAGCCGGTGGCGGACCTCCAGGTGGGGGTCCCTGCATGTGAGGTGGCGGTGCAAGGCCAAGCGGGGGTCCTAAGGGCCCAGGGGGACGGGGTGGGAAGGGTCCGGGAGGGGGCGGACCTTGTTGAGGTGGAGGGGGACCGGGGGGAGGCCCGTATCCTGGTGGGGGCGGGCCAGGAGGCATCGGACCCATTGGAGGTTGACCAAACTGACCAGGAAAAATGACAGGTGGAGGAGGGCGGTCTCCTCTGTGAGGAGGTCCACCGAGAGGCGGCGGTAGACCTTGTCCAGGTGGAGGGGGGCCAGGGGGTCCGGGAGGCCCAGGTGGGCCAGAGGGAGGGCGCGGTGGTCCTTGCATACCTGCAAGAGGGTGGTTTGGAAAGCAAAAAAAAAAAAATCAGACAACTTACATTTTGATGAAAGACTGCAGAAAGAAAGTGGGGCAGGGATTGCCAAACTGTTTTCTCAGCCAAACCCCTTTGACCCGAAATATTTTCTTGAAGTCCCCCTGAGATTTTAAGTTAATATTTCAAAGATTTAACACTTCTGTGACATTGGTCAAATGACATGCAGCTAAATTCCTTTTTAGTAAGTGTTTCTGATTTTATTTTAAAATTGTTTAAAGCTGCAGTCTGTAAGTTACCTCTTTGTTGCCATCTCTGTTTGAACCCTGAAATTGCAGTTATTTGTGGCGTTATATTCTTTATGTGGGTTGTGCATCAGCACGGCTCCTTAGCGCAGAGAAATCTTCATCTAATCTGTTCTGAGGTGTATGTGTGGGCTGTCTATAAACGCACCAGTTGTCACTGATGATTGTCATTTTGAATATTACAAGCCGCCATCAAAATAACAAGTTTAATTGCATTCCAGCTGCTGTAAGAAGAGGCCACAAACAATCCACCACCTGCAGCATCCACACAAATTGATTGGGATAATTTAACCAAAAATGTACAGACTGCAGCTTTACCTTTTTATTAAATGCTTTATTTTGATTATTTTTATGATTGATCTTCCACTGTCAATGTCAATTATTAGCATTTCATAATGTGTGTGTGATATATATATATATATATATATATATATATATATATATCTCATAAACAGTTCCCTCACAAACCTCAGTTTACGACCTTGATTTTGAGATCGGTACCTGGAAAGTGTGGCGGAGGTCCACCAGGTCCAACTGGTCCAGGGAAGCGGTCTCCACCAGGGCCAGGTTGGCCCGGAAAGCGTCCTCGACCCCTGCCGAGAGGAAAGCCACTGCGACCTCCTCCTGGAGGACCAGCCTTCCCCTCTCCTGACATCTGCCCTGACTGTGTGCCTGGGTGGCCAAAAATAGATTTTCCAACAGTTTCAGCACACACACACACAACAGTGAGTTGACTAAACCATGTTCAGTCAATAAATTTGAGTATATGGAAACGGTCGAATCATCTGCGAATTACTTTTTCGGGACTGCATCTCAAACTGGCTGAGGGACTGTTTATTGCAAGGAGTGACGATCGGGTTTTGTCCGTGCAGCTCCCGTTTAGACAGCAGATCCATCAGCTTCCTGGACGAGGAATCTGAACCCACGCAGACCAGCGCAAAACTGTTGAGCACAGAGCGGATGAGTAGTTGTCATGGAGAAAATCTTCTCTTTGCAAGAAATCACTCAAGTCACAGAGCTTAAACTTTATTGATGGAGACAACAAAGCAGAGACACATGCAGGACATCTAACAATTACACTCATAACTCTCATTTTTATACTGTTTTTGACCAATGTTCTCATATACAGCTGTTTGCTTCATCTTCAGACAGTCTACCCAAAAACATACAGCTGGGTACTTTCAAACTCTTTTTAATCAGCTCATCCAGAGCTATCAAATCTTCTAGCTACTCCCTAGTAGTGGCATGGTCTGTTTTGACCTTTATCACGTTGAAGGCCAAAGAAGAGACCACTATTATGCAGGTGCAAGTTCAGCTAAGGCGAGACCTACAGTCTCATTGTGCAGTCTTTGTTACCCATATCTTGAAGGCCAAAAGAAGAGCTTAATATTGTCATGCAGGTGCAAGTTCAGCTAACAGGGAGACATACAGTATAAATCACAGAGGTTGTTCATATATTCTGCAAATATCTGAAAAGTCTAATAAAAACACACTATAAAATCACTCCAAATCACAATGTTTCAAAAAGATAGGTCAACCAATACATGTTGTTAAATGTTCGATGCAGATAACTAGAAAGCCATGCAGTCGAAAGACAAAACAGATTTGACTTACCCCTTTGACTGGCCATTTGCTCTATTCTCAAAAAACTTTATCTCCAGCACATCATTGATGCCTATGGAGCGAATAGCATCTGTCAAATCTTCATCAGTGGTCCACTGTAAAGACGAAAGCATGCGCGTCAAACAGACAGAACGCAGTCGAGAGGGAGACAATTAATATTCAGCGCAAAAACATTCATTTAGCTGAAATATCTGCTGCTGGACGCTAAATTTAGGTTTAAATGTCAACATGTAATTCAAGTATTTTATTAGAGTAGTAACTGTAAAGGGATAACAGCGTGTAATTGAATATAAATGTAAGACGGGTCTTATAGTCTATTTACAGGATAAAGAAATAACAGTAACAGGTTGCGGTGTCCAGAGCGAATGTGTGTTCCTGCAGAACATTTCTCTTATCTGGTCACACAGAGTTTTTCTTTTCCCTTTAATATCATTTTAATATAGAGATTTAAACTTCTTTTGCCTAGAGACTTTTTTGCACACAACATATAGCACAGATATACACTTACGAAAATTAACCATGGTTTTATTATAGTAAATCCATATTTTTTGGCGTATTGATTACCATTTGTATAACCACACAAATACCATAGTTAAACTATGGATTTAAAGCAAAACCATGGTTAATTTGTGGTTACCACGGAATTACTACACTAACCCCGTTTTATTTATTTATTATTACTTTGGTTTTATTCATTGTAAAACCATGGTTAATGATTTTATGTATGTTTTCATAGTACACAGCTGACATTTGTTTGAAGGACATCATTGGGCAGGATGTGGAATAGTGTGTTGTCGTCAATAAAAAATAAAATAAAAAAAAGGTCTTTTTATCCGATTAATCAGAAAAACAATTGACCAATTAATCGATTATCAAAATAATCGTTAGTTGCAGCCCTAGTTTCCACAAAAATATGTAGCAGCACAACTGTTTTTAACATCAATAATAAATGTTTCTTGAGCATCAAATCAGCATATTAGAATGATTTCTGAAGGATCATGTGACACTGAAGACTGGAGTAATGCTGAAAATTCAGCTTTGATCACAGGAATAAATTACATTACAATATATTCAAATAGCAAACTTCTCTTAAATTGCAATATTTCACAATATTGCTGTTTTTAATGTATTTTGATCAAATCAATGCAGCTTTGTTAAAAGCATTTCCAAATTACTCCGACCAGTAGTGTATATTATAAAATATTTCAGAGATGCCAATGATCACGTCTAGATAATTTGTAAATGAAGAGGTACGAGACTAACCCATGTAAGGTTGCCTATGTACAGAGCGATTCTTTTGCCAGTGTAGGTGTAGACGACGTTCGGTGGAGCTCCTTTGGAGCCCTCATTGCCTCCAGGTGCAGGCAGGTTATCCAGGTAATCTCGGTCCTCAGGTGCGTCCCCGTTGTTGGCAGATGGCGAGATGACCTCATCATACAGGTCAATCTGCTCATGAACAGGATAATCTGATTCCTGTATAAGGGAATGACAAATACACATTTCAGAAACATTACAGAAACTCAACCATGAGCAAATTCACATGTTACTCATTTAGGTACTAATATAGTTATTAATTTTGTTGTGTTTTAAACGAACATTGTAAGAAATAATTTACAGCATTATGGGAAATTTAAAATAAAATATATCGTTTTATTAAATAAGAGTAAAATAAATATTTAGAATACAGCCCCTTTATGAAAAATGCGTAAATGCATTAAAAATCTTTTAAAACACATTGAGTCAACCCTTAAAAACAAATACTAGTAAATAAATGTTGTGATCAATCTGATTTTAACTCCTGCTTCCGAAGCTAATTTGCATCTTATTAAATTTACCGGCCCAACGTCACGTCTGTGAGAAAATAAAACCTTCAACAGCCTACCTGCTCAACCTAAGAGTGTTTGATACTACGTTAACACGTTTGAGGTAAAATATTATTAATCATAACTATTAATCTGCCCACTTAACGCGATATTGTGCCTCGCGCTAGGCCTGCTGTAGTTGCACGAGACCACAAACAATGAACGCACGCGACGCATTGAGTTCGTTTCGCGCCACAAACACGCGTTTCAAATGCAAATACTAACATAAAACAGATATTATTTTGGTAAATAACTACAGATAAGATATACAACTATTTTAACCTCTATATTAGCGTATACACAAACGCGGCTCGACAGCTAGATGCTAGAGTTAGCAGACGGCCTACTTCCCCAGAGAGACCTGCACGTTACTATGGATCTCTCTTTAATCTTTACGTGCAACGCGTAAGATATATATTATTAAGCAAATCTAGATGTTTAAAGTAAACCCAACCTGATTAAATTCCTCTTCTACATCAGCGTAAATATCGATGTGGTCAACACCGTCCGCCATTTTCTGTTTCCCTCCTCCTCCTCCTCGGCGCTCTAACTGCGCGAGAAGAAGAGACGCCTATACGTGAAGTCAGAAGCACCGCCCAAAAAACCAGTCATGCCTGATGAGCGATACACACATTTTAAAATAAAGGGCCAGTTGAGTTTCTTTCTCTTAACCCTCACGTTCTTTTGCTGTTGCGATTCACTTTAATGTGTGTGTATTTGTGGTACTTAGTGTATACATTTATCAATAGTCATTTAAAAATTAACCAATTATATTCGCTTTAAATGTTGTTCCTCTGCCCTGTCCCAGTCAAAACATTATTGAAACTTTTCTTTTAATCATGATTTTATACCAGTGAGTTAATGAGATAAAATGATGATATTATATTAAAAAATAAAAAAGTAATTTGGCCTTTTTATCTCACAATTCTGACTCTTTTTTTTTTTTTTTGCAATTGTGCTCTTTATATCTCACAATTCTGACTTTTTCTCAGAATTGTGAGTTTATATCTCTATTTATAACTAGTTTATATCTCACAGTTTTGAGGGGGAAAAATCAGAATTAATATATAGCTATTTTTACTTTTTTTTGTGTACAATTTTGCTCTTTATATCTCACAATTCTGGCCTTTTTCTCAGAATTGTGAGTTTATATTTCGCAATTTGGACTTTATAACTATAACTAGTTTACAGTTAATTAACAAATTTCGCAATTTGCAAGTCAGCAATTCTGACTTTTTTTTTTTTTTTTTTTTTTTTTACAATTGTGCGCTTTGTATCTCACAATTCTGACCTTTTTCTCAGAATTACGAGTTTAATTTGGACTTTATAACTACAGTTCTGAGGAAAAAAGTCAGAATTTCGAGATATAAACTAGCAATTCTGACTTTTTTTTCTTTTCTTTTTTACAGTTGTGCACTTTATATCTCACAATTCTGACCTTTTCTCAGAATTGCGAGTTTATATCTCACAATTCGGACTTCATAACTAGTTCTGAAAAAAGTCTGAATTTTGAGATATCATTTCACAATTTACATTTTTTTTCCAAATGTGCGCTCATATCTCACAATTCTGACTTTTTCCTCAGAATTGCAAGTTTATATCTCTATTTATAACTAGTTTATATTTCACAGTTCTGAGGAAAAAAACTGAATTTCAAGATATAAACGTGCAATTCTGACTTTTTTAACAATCGTGCGCTTTATATCTCACATTTCTGACCTTTTTCCTCAGAATTGCAAGTTTATATCTTGCAATTTGGACATAATTAGTTCTGAAAAAAGTCTGAATTTTAAGATATAAACTAGCAATTCTGATTTTTTTTTGAAATTGTGCACTTTATATCTCAAAATTCTGACCTTTTTCTCAGAACTGCGAGTTTAATTTGGACTTTTTAATTACAGTTCTGAGAAAAAAAAGTATTGAGATATAAATGAGCAATTCTGAACTTTTTTGTTTTTTTACAATTGTGCGCTTTATATCTCACAATTCTGACCTTTTTCTCAGAATTGCGAGTTTAATTTGGACTTTATAATTACAGTTCTGAGAAAAAAGTCAGAATTTCGAGATATAAACTAGCAATACTGACTCTTTTTTGACCCTTTTCTCAGAATTGTGCTTATAACTAGTTCTGAAAACATTTCGAGATGAAAAACTAGCAATTCTAACTTTTTTTTTTTTTTTTTTTTGCAATTGTGCGCTTATTTATATCTCACAATTCTGACCTTTTTCTCAGAATTTGCGAATTCATATCTCGCAATTTGAACTTTATAACTAGTTTACAGTTCTGGAAAAAAGTCAGACTTTTGAGATATAAACTAGCAATTCTGACTTTTTTCTCGCAATCCTGACTTTCTCCCCCCTCAGAATTGTGAGACGTAAACACGGAATTGCGAGAGGAAAAAGTCAGAATAGTGAGCAAAAAAGTCACTCACAGGTAAACATTTGTTGGGACTCTTAATTTGAAATTTCGTCTAAAAACGTGTTCTTGTTGTAGACGGAATCAAAAGAGCGCTACATACAGAGGCTTTCTTCATTGAAGAGCATATATATTGTGCTTAATGGCAGTTCGATACAGTAATTCAGTTCTTTTCATAACTGTGCTCATATCATAGAAGCCAATACGAATAAACACTTTCCTCTCTGTATACTATGTTTAAGAGGATGGCTGAATTTGGTCCAGATTCGGGGGGACGGGTGAAGGTAGGTAAAGCTAATGCTGATGCCATTTGGTGTTTATTTAAAATAACAGGTGATTTATGTATTTATTTACCATAATGACTTTATTCTCAGGGAGTGACTATCGTGAAACCCATCGTGTTTGGAAACGTTGCACGATATTTTGGCAAGAAAAGAGAAGACGATGGTCACACTCATCAGTGGACAGTTTACGTGAAGCCTTACAGAAATGAGGTTGACACTTATATTTATTTGTAGGCATTTCAAGTGCTGTATATGAATGTAAACTTCATTAACAAAGTGCTATTTTTCTTTTCCCCTTGATATTCCCAGGATATGTCTGCTTATGTCAAAAAAATACAGTTCAAACTGCACGAAAGTTATGGGAATCCTTTAAGAGGTGTGCTATTCAGTTGATCTTACAGTATTATAGTACAATATCAATATTTCATGGCTTAATTAACATACATAGCTGATCAAACACTCTTCATTTTATTTCAGTGGTTACGAAGCCTCCGTATGAGATTACAGAAACTGGATGGGGAGAGTTTGAGATCATCATAAAGATCTTCTTCATCGATCCAAATGAGAGACCGGTAAATGGCATTACATGGCTTTTTTTCTCTATGTGTACATTAGTGCAGGGATTTTCAATATTTCCACGGACCCCCTTCCTAAAATTAAAAAGGGAGCCCTATTAATACTGTGAATAATTAATATTATAAATATGTGTAAAATGTTATTTGGGAAATATGCTGTTTCTATTGTTACATAACTATTTTTTGTAATGTTAGATGTGTTATTTATTTAATTATACATTTTTAATCAATGCATATATTTAAATCAAATAAATATTTTTTTAAATAAAATTGTTGTATTTAAATCCAATTTTATTTATTTAATAAATAAGTACATACAATTTTTAATATAAAATAATAAAATATTTTATTCAGTTATTTAAATACATTTTTATTTATTGTTTTAATCAATGTTTTTATTTAAGTCAAATTAGTTGTTTTTTTAAAAAAGTTTTATATATTTAAATCAAATTCATTATTTTCTAATAAAATAAGTACATACAATTAAGTTTTATTTAAATAAACAATTGAATAAAATAAACAATTGAATTTAAATAACATTTTTATTATTTTAATCAATGTATTTATTCTAATAAAATTGTATTTACTTATCAATCAAATCTATATTTATTTATTATTTGCATATATTTAAATCAAATAATTTTTCAGTTTTATTTAAATCCAATTTTATTTATAATTTTGATTTAAATAAATAATTGAATAAAATAAATATGATATTCAATTATTTAAATAAATTTTTATTTATTATTTGAATCAATGTTTTTATTTAAATCAAATTGTATTTACTTATTTTAATTAATCATATCTATATTTAATATTTATTTATTTTAATCTAACTTTATTTACTTTTTAGTTCATTAGTTAATCTTATTTTTACTATTTATTTAAGGTGTTCTTGTTACAGTGTAATTATACAATTAAGTACTAAGTAATGGTAATTAACTACATGTACTTACTATGTAATTAGGGTTAAGGTTTGGTTTAGGGTCAGTTGCATGTACCTATGCATAATTGACAGTTATTACTATAGTAACTAAATTTAAAATGTGTAACAGGGACACTGTAAAATAAAGTGTTACCAAAATTTACACAGTTTTTCTTTAAACATTTCTACGGACTCCCTGTCACTCCCTTGCGGCCCCCTGCATTAGTGTACCTTTGGATTAAATGAATAGAAAATGCAAAGGTTTGATGTTGTGGTGTTTCTGTCTTCAGGTCACCCTGTATCATCTGCTGAAGCTGTTCCAGTCAGACTCCAGCGCCATGCCAAAGAAGACTGTTGTGTCTGAGTTCTACGACGAGATGGTGCGAATTTGAGCAGAACAGCACAACATGACATTATAGTATGAATACAATCATAAAGCTAAAATCTGTGTTTTTGCAGATCTTTCAAGATCCTACGGCCATGATGCAGCAGCTTCTGAACACCACCAGACAGCTGACGTTAGGTGCTTACAAACACGAGACCGAGTGTGAGTGCTTCACTTACCTTTACAGCTCCTATTGGACAGCCACGCGGATGTGTGAACATCCTGAACATACTGTAAATTAGACGGCATACATAATATAAATAGAATGACAGCACATCAAATCATGTGAACTAAACATTCAGCGTTCCGTGTTGCAGTTGCAGAGCTGGAAATACGAACACGAGAAAAAGTGGAAGCGGCAAAGAAGAAGACCAGCCTGGAGATCGCCGAGCTGAAGGAGCGACTGAAAGCCTCCAGAGAAAACATCAACTTCCTGAAGGGAGAGATACGCAGACTGGAGGAGGATGACCAGATGAAAGAGCACTGAGGACGTAGCGCTCATCAGCGCTGTAGGATTTTGTGGGACTGATCAATTTAGTTTTCTGGTTCAGTTTGAAAGTATGTTTAGTAATGAACAGCTGTTGTTGTATTTTCTTGTCCAGCTAAATGTGTGGCAATACATGACCTTTGTAGTTCTCACTGACTTTTTTTTGTATGAATAAAACTTTCTTTTTTTTTTATACAGAAGTCAGGCTTACCGTCCAGTTTTGAGTATGATATAACAATACATTCTCAATTATATTTTAATAGTGCATTTTAAAAATGAACATTGTTTCAAGCAGCTAAAAAAGTACATCATCCATGGCTGCATCCGAATGGCATACTTCCCTACAATATAGTAAGCAAACAGCAGTATGTGACAAAAGAAGTATGTCCAAATTCACAGTACTATTAAAAGTGTAGGCAAAAAGTACCCGGATGACCTACTACTTCCGTTGAGATTCTGAAGTGTGCATAAAATGGACACTTTACTATCCCATGAGGCCACGGGAGAGGATTTGTGAATGGCAGTAAAGCAACGAAACTGACGCTGATAGGTCACGTGATCATGGCGAATGTAGTAGGTCTGGATTACATTCATACTACACACACTCATACTATATAGAACGTATTTTTTTTAGCGGTCGTGAAGTGATTAAACTACCTACGCAAGAGAGTATGCAATTTTGGACGCAGCCATACTCCCGAGTAGGTATGTATTTTGAATAAGTAATTCATGACCACTATAAAAGGCTTTTTTATATGTTCTATATAGTATGAATGTAATATGGATGCACTACATTGGCCATGTTGTTATGATCATGTGACCTAGTCGCGTCAATTCCGTCGCTTCACTGCCATTCATACATTCAGCTATAAAGAACATCATCCCTTAAAACCCACAATGAACAAGACAAAGATGACTGTGGCTGCAAAAATTCCATGGCTGCATCTGAAATTGCATACTTCCCTACTATATAGTAGGCGAAAAACAGTATGTCACAAAGTATGAGTATAGTATAAATGTGTGTAGTATGAATGTAATCCGGACGTACTACATTCGCCATGTTGTCATGATCATGTGACCTACCAGCGTCGGTTGCGTCGCTTCACTGCCATTCATAACTCCTTTCCCGTGGCATCATGGGATAGTAACGTGTCCATCGTATGCACACTTCAGAATCTTTGCGGAAGTAGTAGGTCATTTGGGGACTTTTTGTCACCTCTTTTATGAGTACTGTGAATTCAGATATACATTTGTTACACTCTTTTCCACCTACTATATAGTAGGGTAGTATGAGTTTTCAGAGGCAGCCCATAATAAGATGTTTAAAAGAGAAAAAAAACTGCTTTAAATGCTTGTATTTCCACTAGAGGCTGCTAAAGCACGACCATACAGCAAAGGACAACCACTTTTTACAGTATTCTGAGATTTGACCACCAAATTAATACAATCATTTTCATTGTATTAAGGATATTTAAGGGTAAAATATTAAGGACAAGACTTATATATAGTATATTACACATAATATAACAAGTTTTCTTTTTTTCTATAGCATATAGACTATTTCAGGCTATACCTTTACAAATCTAAAACTATTTATTCGGGGTTAGTGTTTTGAAATGGTGGTCTAGGAATCCTTCCTCATAAGTTTTCCCTGTATTTTCAGTAATGAGTGTCTCACATACACGACCCGGATGCAGTAGTAATGGGGCAGATTCTCTCTCTCTCTCTCTCTCTCTCTCTCTCTCTCTCTCTCTCTCTCTCTCTCTCTCTCTCTCTCTCTCTCTCTCTCTCTCTCTCTCTCTCTCTCTCTTCCTCTCTCTCTCTCTCTCTCTCTCTCTCTCTCTCATCTCTCCTCTCTCTCTCTCTCTCTCTCTCTCTCTCTCTCTCTCTCTCTCTCTCTCGGGCCTGATGAGAGTGAGAGCGGAGCGTCGCGAGCTCACATTGAGTCTGCGCGAGCGCCTTCACTTTCTGCTGCTGCTCAACGAAATATCGCATTTATTTACACAGAATTACACAGTGAAAACGGTTAGACTTCAAAATCAGTATCGGAATAACATTTTTAAGCGTTTTCCTTTGTTTTGCCCCGTTTCCGACTGCAGGACATGGATAGATGGAAAAGTTTCGCTGTTTTTGGTGTCTGTGAGGGAGTTTGATTCGGGCGATGAGTCCGTGAAGAGATTTTACACATTTGACTGGAAAACACTCATTTACTACGCTTATCTACACAATTAACCACTTATTAAACTCAGCCAGTGGGAGATATGACTATAGTAAGTACACGTTTACCTTATATTTTTATAAATCAAATCTGTTCTGTTGTGATTAGTTGTTAGCTGGCTACGTAATTAGCATAGTAGCTTCACAAACTATTATATAAACAAACCAGCCAAGACTTTGGGATTTATGATATGTTTTCTCCGTTTGGTATGTTATTTTGGTGGAGTTTAAAACTTGTTTTACCTTTGATGTAATAAAGTATGACATCGGTGTGTTCAAACATCTTTGATGTAAGTGTATGTGTGTGTGAGTTAAACTGGAGTTTATCAAACATCCTGATAAAAGCTTACAGATATGATGTGCTTGGTTCAAATAAGCACAATAAACATGATTTCGCTAGTAAAAGTTAAACTGCTGTGTGTATTTATCCTGATAAGTTATGAAGCACTAATATTGCGTTTATATAACAAATTGTAACTTTTAATGTGCATTTAATGGTGCTTTTTATGGCAAATAGTTTCAGGTCTGTGGGTTGGGTTATCATCATACCGCACATACATGGTTGTGATTTATAATTAATTATATTAAAGTTACATTTTGTTTTGTTTTTTGACTTTTTAATAAACGCATTATTCACTAGTTTGACTTTCAGAGGGTCATCATGTGTATGATTATTAATTAATAAACCTGATAATGATCAGTAACACTGCTTATATGAGTCCCTCCATTCACATTTACCACTATTTGCATGCTTTATCCCATTTTAGCGTAAGCTATGCAACATTTCTGATGTTTTTCCATGTAGTGAAATGTAAACAACGCATTGAATACTTAGTATACTGTTCACCCATCCATACATTCAGCTTGTATCATAACTAACATGGTGTGATTCATAACAGTCCATCAGCAGCATTGATCCTCAGAGCTCCTGTGTGTTTCCAAGAACCTCGCTTGCAGTCTGGTAATGTGTCGTTTCTGGGAAAGCAGTGGTCAGCAGTGATTAAATGTTGAACGGATTCAGGAGCAGGACCCTATTGCACATAGGTTTTCATCTGTCTGGTGGGTTATTTAGAGATAGATTTGGCCCATGCAAATGTAGGAGTAGGTATTGGTTTGCTTCATAGTTTATAACTCCAGATGTTCCACTCCAAATCACTGGCCTGGTGAATTGGAGGACATATTAATGGGTGCGGTGTATTCTAGGTCACCACACCTGGAGTCATGGCACACAGTCGTGATTGCTCTTAAGTGAAGGACCTTTGGGTGTGACGAACAAGAGCATCACCACCCACAGGATAAAGCTTTGGCAAAAGTCACTAACGCTACCTCGTGCTGATGGATGTCAAAATGCAGGGCCGCGTAAAGACATGTCAAATACACACGCTCCCTGAAATCTGTGTGTGTGCTGATGATGACTGTGTTTCTCCTGTTTGCCCAGTGACTCAGCAGCACTGCCTTTATGGTATCCCATTATTGCATTTGATGTTTTCTCTGACGCACGTCTGCGTCATGTACTCCTAGCAGGGAAAAGATGCTTTGTATTGATATTGGGTTGGGTATGCATTCTTTTTAAGCAAGTAGTTTTAAAGCAGTACTCAGTGTCAGTTTTCTATAATATTCACATGTAGTGTTGTGGCTCTCTTGGCATGTCTTATCATCTGCTAATCATTTTCATGGCAGAAAGGTTTTTTTTCTACTCTGAAATGTGTTGATTTTGAGGCTGTGTTGAATTGCAGATAATGGAGCAAAAGTTGTGAAGGCCGTCCAGTTCTTTTCAGTGGCTCAGTGAAATAGCTTTGCTGCTCTTATGAAAACACTCGGAGCAGCTCAGCAGTTTTTCTTTCATTCTTCTATCATAATAGCCATGTTGGAAGAATTGAGCTGAATCATCATCAGAATCGCTCAATGACATGATAGACGAGAGCGTTTAGCCTTCAGTTTGAATAAAGTTTGAAGGAGCACATAAACAGCTAAGCTCCTTTTAAGAGTTTTTAATAAGAAAAATAACATACTAACTTGTCTAGAAATGTTTTATCGCTGACCGCATTCACTTTATTTCTTCTGTGGAACACAAAAGAATATATTTTGAAACATTTGTGGGGGGTTTTGTCTGTACAAAGTCAATGGGGTTCTGTGTTGTTTGGACCCAAACGTTCTTCAGCATTCAACATTCCCAACGTTCAGATCACCTTTTATATATTAAGCACTTTATGCAAGATTGTTTCAAAGCAGCTTCACAGTAATAATAACAGAATCAATAATGCAAACTTCATCAAATATGAAACAAATTCTGCTGTAAAACAGCTCTAAAAACGCAATAGCTTCAACATTCAGCTCAGTGTTGATTCAGTTCAGTTTCATAACAGTGTCATGTTGCAAAAATGTGTCTTATTAAACAAGTTTGATTCAGCTATAAAGCAGCTCTACAGAAGACAATAGTGTTGTTTTTGTGTTCTGCAGAAGAAAAGCCATATGGTTTTGGAGAGTAAATTATTTTTTGGGTGAACTATCCCTTTAAGAGATCACAGAGTGTGAGCTTTAAAAGGATAGTTTACCCAAAAAATGAAAATTACCCCATGATTTACTCCCCCTCAAGCCATCCTAGGTGTATATGACTTTCATCTTTCAGACGAATACAATCAGAGTTATATTAAATAATGTCCTGGCTCTTCCAAGCATTATAATGGCAGTGAATGGAGGACGAAATTTTGAAGCCCAAAAAAGTGCATCCAATCCATCATTAACGTACTCCACACGGCTCCGGGGGGTTATTAAAGGCCTTCTGAAGCGAAGCGATGTGTTTGTATAAGAAAAATCCATATTTAAAACTTTAAAAACTAAAATAACTAGCTTCCGGGCAGACAGCCTAGGCACGTCGACTTACGCCAAAAGACGTGATGTAGGAGTAGCGTAAGCTTTGACGCCTCTCGCGGTTCAAACAAATAGAGCTGGGCAAATAACTCAAGCTCCTCCAACAATTCTCTTAAAAAATTATCTTTTTTGAATAATAATTCGTGACCAGTGTTTAGTTTTGCTCTATCCTCATCAATACGTCATGCGTCAGGTCAAGGGTTACTCTTTCGCCGTAAATCGATGCGTACGGCCATCTGTTGGAAGCTAGTTATTTTAGTTAACGTTTTAAATATGGATATTTTTCTTACACAAACACATCGCTTCGCTTCAGAAGGCCTTTATTAACTCCCCGGAGCCGTGTGGATTACTTTTATGATGGATGGATGCGCTTTTCTGGGCTTCAAAATTTCAATTCATTCCCATTATAAAGCTTGGAAGAGCGAGGACCTTTTTTAATATATCTCCGATTGTATTCGTTTGAAAGATGAAAGTCATATACACCTATTTCGAACAAAATCAGGACAAAACGGAGTTAGATTCAGGAGTTCAAAACTGCTTGCCAAAGCGAACTTTCTGGAAAAGTTAGCTCCGGCTGGTAAACACCTTCGAACTATCATTGGTCTGTGGCGATTACGTAATAGGAAGGTGTGGCTCTGAGGCTCCGCCTACTTTGACGTGGAAATCTTCTCCGTTTCATTTCTTGTGTTCAGTCCGTCGAGGTCAGACGTCTGCGAGTAAAGACACTGACACTGGTTTTTCATGTTTGATACTGTAAAGCTACTTGCTTTTAAACAATAAATATAAACGTGAAGTTACTTAACATCGCTATGATCAGATGCTTTCTTAACTATTGTTTTCACACCGCTGTCATTTTTGTTGTATGAATATTTTGTTATTGAAAGGAAAGTGCTCGGCATATATTAACATACTCATTTAACGCCGCTCTCAACGTCGGGATGTTCGCTAACAGTATACCGCTGCTCACATATTTCAAACTTCTTTTCACCCCAAAGCGAAGAACAAAAAAAAAAAACCTTCGCCATGAGTGTAACGGGGCCTTAAGACTCGCTCCTGACAGGTCAGTGGACGGCCTCTGCGTCCTCAGTAACTGAACTGACCTGTGCTTGATTTCTGTATTTCAGATGGACTTTCCTTATCTCTCTCTCCCTCCCTCCCCCTTCTCTTGTCCTCTCTTGAGAAGGATCATGCAGCGAGGTCGGCCGCTCTTTCTGATCTTGCGCCTCCCACACAAGCTTAAGCTTGTTTGCTATGTGAAGAGCTAATAGCCACTATTTCATAGTTTCACTGGAGGCTCCTCGTTTTCATCATACCCCCTTATTGGCGGCCTGAATTAGATTTATTTACACCATTTATAGGATGAATGTCGCAAAAGCTTTCAAGATCATGCCTAGTTAGGCCTGTCACATCAATTAAACGTTGTCATTATTCAATATAATCACAATTATTTGAGATGTCTGCAATCATTGTGCAGTTTAAATTTCAATCATGTTTTGCCAGTTACATTATATTATATTATAAATAAGTAATTATACAAATATTATGAATTTTCACAGCATTAAATAAATCATATGGGCCTATTTTATTATCGATTCAAATACGATTCCAAGTAAAAAAGCTTACACTGTAAGTGATATGAATGAACAATTAATCGCAATTATTTATAACCATGACAGGCTTATGCCTATGTCATATTTCAATGAGAAAGAAATAAGAAATCATATTTTGCGTAGACTTTTTTTTTTTGCATTGTGACATTAATTTCATGATAGTATTCTCATTGTCTTTACTGCGATTCACAAATTAATATTAATAATAACCAATTTAAAATTGGTTTAACTAAAATTTTAGAAAAAGAATGTCACAATGAAAAAAAAAAACAGTCATTACTTTAAATCATGCACAATCTAATTTCTTATTTCTTTCATATGGATTTGGGGTGAAATATGATTAAAAAAAGCACTGGCCTTAAAATAGGTTTTTTTTTGTGCACAATACAATACATTTTTAAAATTTGGATTTTGGGGTGAATGGTGACCTGGAAATGTTTTTGTGAGATTAACCTTACAATAAAGACGAATAGTTATATTTAAACAAGTTTAAAATAAAAAATCAGGGTAAAGAATATACAGTAAACCATGCACATACACCAATTTTAATACTCAGATATTACAAGACAAATATATAATTTCTGCCTCATAGTAAAATGTCCATGTATTTCCATTTTTTCCACACCAGAGTTGGTATGAGTTAATAAATAATCTCCCATTTTACCTCCCCCGCTCTGACACGGTGTCTCTCGTCCTCTCTGTTTCTGGTGGGAGGTAAAGTAAACTCTGGCACTCGTTTGAAGTGTGCGAGTCGCTCAGCGTTCACCAGCTGGCCATACTGGGAGCGCTGGGTTACCGGGGTGACATAGTCGTACGAGGAAGAACTCACTCTCTCTCTCGTATGCCAGGAGAGCATAATATTAGTGTACGCACTCACTGGAGAGCTCTCTACCTCCCACCCATCCCACACACTCATTGCAGCTGTTCTTAAACATATGGCTGATCATACTTACAGCATAACTGTAGCTCTGTAATTAGCCCGTTTAGTGAATACTCATTACAGCTTGTCGTTTCTGCATCACTGTTCATAATGCAAATAGTCCCCTGGAGGACTGTGACCTCAGGACACCCAAAAATCAATCATGCTATTGCTTACTAGGGCACTGTGACGTCTGTATCGTATCTCAGGATAGAAATCATTTCAAGTTTCCTCCTAAATATTGCAGATCACTTTTGAACTGTGGAAAAAGTCTTGGTTTGGTTGATTTATGGATCAGCTGGTTTCAGATTTTGCATATTCAGTGTTGTTTGGGGTTGTATTACCTTTTGTTGCATACATTTCTTGATGCTTTTTGAGGATGAGGGTATGTCACCCAATATGTCCATTATGTAATCTGTCTAACTGAATGACTTCTACCAAGTGAGAGATGAATTTGCACCAACATAGAGTAGTTTTTTTATCGGACGCAAACTATTTTTACCATGATTTTTTCTTTAAAAGGGGGGTCTAATGCTATTTCATGCATTCTGACTTTACACTGTTAAAGAGTTCATTTTCATGCGAAACATGGGCAAAATGTAAAAAAACGAGTGCCAAATACATTCGAACAAGTTTCTGAAAGTTTTTTTCCGAGTAAGGCCCTGTATGACGTCATAAAGGGCGGAATTCCTTGTATGGGCACTTCTCCCAGATGAGCGCGTGGGGACTTCTCCCGGATGAGCGCGTGTGCACATCAACCAGAGCAAGAGCGTCAACAACGAGCTTCGTTCGGGTTATGGAAGCCGTCGGCAGCGCTGGCATTTAGTTTTTAGACCACGAAATTAACAATGTCACTAAAGAAGTGTGTTTTTGGTCGTGAGGGAAAGATAACCTTGGTCAGCTTCCCAAATAACCCAGCGTTAAGGAAACCGTGGATGCAATTTGTTTTTCCGGAGTTCTGCAAGTGTGTTTGTTTGTTAGTCGAAACTGCAGGCGGTGAGTGAAACTGCATCAAATGTCTGTGTTTTGTTGGCAATCGACGCGTAAGTGCATATAATATCAACAACACGAACGTATATTGAATAGAAAGTTATCCAGGGATAATGCCATGATGTATTGTGTGTGTGTGTGCTCGTGACTCTTTAGCTCCGCCCACAGCGCGCCTTCACGAGTTCGGCTGTTTTCAGAAAGAATCGGTATAGCGTATCTGTCTATACATATGATAAAAGACTCTTTGGAGATATGAAAGATGCAATACTACTCTATAGGTACTCAAGATTAACATTAACAGATTGGCAGAAACTGTGTGTGTTATGACCCCTTTAAAAATATATATATGCATGGATAATCAAGTAAACCTATTTGCGTTGGTCCAATAAATATTCATCTTGAAATATTACTAACAATATCAAAGTTATTCTTACGTTTACTTAAAAAAAAGTTAGTAAAAAGACGTGAACCATGAGCTGATGCTAAATGTTTTGCAATTATACTAAAAGGC
This sequence comes from Coreius guichenoti, assembly GCA_039654105.1. Classification (NCBI taxonomy): domain Eukaryota; kingdom Metazoa; phylum Chordata; class Actinopteri; order Cypriniformes; family Gobionidae; genus Coreius; species Coreius guichenoti. The sequence goes on along the minus strand of CM077182.1, from coordinate 4,487,954 downwards.
CTTTTAATTGATAAAAAAGATAAACTATCAATTAGATTTGTATACTACAGGTTTTGATCATGTTGATCATTTAAAGGCCTTCAAATATAATACAGTAGGGTTTTTGATAGATGCACTTGATAAAACCCATGCCAATGATGATTAATAACGGTCACTGGTGCGGAGAATGGATTTCCCCCTCTTTTCTAAAAGCGTATCATGAGTCTCTGATCAATAGATCTGATTTATCCTCCTGTTCTTGGATTGAGAGCTATAGCTCTTTCCCCTCCAGTCAGCATCATCTGATGCCTGTCTGGACGGTTTTGCTGTCAGAGCCATTAAAGTTGAAATAAATCTTTGTCCTAATGAGTGGGTGTGCCCGTGGCGCTTATTCATTGCCAGTTGGAGACGAACTGTCTGTCATATCTATAGCCCTCCCTTGGGAATAGACGCTTTAAAGCAAGCATGCATTTCTGTATCCTATTTTTCCAAACCAGAAAGCCCAAGAAACCCAACGTTAAATGGTGTTTACATTCCAGTGTGAAGGGAAGGAGTGTATCTTTATTTCAGAGTTGGGACTCTGGAGAATGTAGCTTTGTGCAAGGAGTTACTGGAGGGTCGCTGCATCGACACGTGTTTTTTCCCAGGCTTGGAATGCCGTGTTCAAAGGTGTGGGGTTAGTTCATGCTAATCCCCCACTCATGACTTTCCACCATCATTCTCACAGCGCATGTACAGTGCACATCCCTGTACCATGCTGATGCATTCCTGTAGCTTTAACTGTACAGCGTGGCACTAGCAACACCACGGTTTCATTGCATGAGCTGATAAAATGTATACCTTGAATGCAATGTAAGTCGCTTTGCTGAATAAAAGCATCTGCCAAATGCATGAATGTAAATGTAATTCAGATCCAGAGCGTTTAAATTAGGCCTGCGCAAAAATTGTGATTTAAGATGCGTTTTTGTTTTGCTGTGCTTGGTATAGGGCTGCAGTTAACTATAACTACAACTAAAAGACATTTCTGTTAATTGAAATAAAGCCAAAATAAAATATGAATATATTCATATTTTAAATATGAAGTTATTATTCATAGTCGAGAAAACATAAATGTAACGAAAACTACAAATGTTGCCTTGGCAAAAAAAGAAAAAAAAATGAAATGTTTAAGTTAAAATTATTAGCTGGACATAAAACTAAAACTGAAATAAAAATGTATTTAAATAGTAATATTTAAAAAAAAAAAACTTTTTTAAAAAACTAATAAAATTACATAAAATTTAACTAAAATTAACATAAAAAAACAAAAGATATAAAATAGAAGCTAACTCAAAATATTAATAATACTAAAATAACACTGACAATAATAATTATTATTATTACTACATAAAACTATTAAAATAAAAATAATAAAAACTATTAAAATAAAAATACAAAATAAGAAATTAATAGAATAGTTCACTTTTAAATGAAAATGTAAGTATTTAAGAAAAATTATAATTTTATTTTACAGTACAACTGTGAAATTTCATACTAATACATCATTTTTACTAATATACTAATACTGATGTCTTAATTTCTTCATTTTCAGATGTTGAACCTTGGAGCTTTTATTTTGGCGATAAAACATAGGGAGCCCGTAAAGCCCTGGGTATACATCAATTTCTGCGTCCGGACGCGTCTCGCACGCAGTCGTGTCCGCACAGCTTTCAAAGTATACTCAACCGCGGATGGCCGAGTTCGACACACATGCGCAGTACAATTGTTGTGACTCAAAAATTGAGCTGCACGCGGACGGGGTGTGCGGATGCCCGCTAACCCTCCTAATGACGTAAATTACGTCACGCGGACGGTGCACGAATGCAGACGGCCGAAGTATACTTTGGGCTTAAGTCTTTTCTGTTGTTGCGCAACAGCCGGTTTATAATTACTTCTCATTAAAAGTTAGGAAAGTTTGTGTGGAGCAGCACTCAATGTGAACCGAGACGCTCTTGACCTGCTCGCATGTAAAATAACACTGAAACATGCAGTGCATGTATTTGTTTAATAAAACCGCAGCTTTTGCGAGTCATTTTGCGCAATTCCCATTATATGCCGATTAATTGCAGCCCAGTTTAATATGACTCGAAACATGCTAAAAAAACATTTATATAGCAACACCCTGGCAACCATTCACTTTGCAAAAGGCCTAGCAAGCTTTACATGCGGAACAAGCACTAAAACCCTGATAAAAAACAACTTTTCTCAGCAGAATAGTTGTTTATAGCCTCAAATGTTTCTTCTGAATGCCCTTTTATTTATTCAGCCGATATAAATAGATACGCTGGAATTTGCATTGTAATGCTACAGTTCAGTTACCTGTCAGAGCTGAACGTTTCAATTTATGTGATGGACCGCAAGTAACAAGCAAATTGGCAAGATGTTGAACCAAATTGCATGTGATGGCTTCAAATGGCTGTTAATACGAGCTCTAAAGTGCTAGTTAAGAGCGTCTCCTGACTCATTCTTTCCAGTGCGCTGTTTATACTATTAGAATTCTTTACGAATGCAGAATAACACTTCAGTGCTCCAGTGACCCCACACCGTTCCCAGAATGCAAATCCAGTGAGTCACAGATTGGCCGCCGTATGACAAGCCTCTGCAGCACCAGCAGAGGAGGAGTGGGTGAGCCGAAGATGAAGAGAGCGAGATAGAAAGGCATTTTTGTGTATGAAAAAATCTACCTCTGTATCCACACCCTGTGCCCCGTGGAATGCGAACATTGTGCGGGGGAGAGACACAGTGGCTTCAGTCATCGCATGGTTTGTAACACACACACACACACAGCCCACGAGTATGTGTGTGTGTGTGTGTGTGTGTGTGTGTGTGTTTGAGGGTGATGAAGTCAGAGGAGTGCAATCTTTACCCGCAGTGGCTCCCCTGTGTTTTCAGTGAAAGTGTTTGACTTGTCATCCATCTTTCCCTGAGGTCTCAGTATGTAGTATGCATGCCTCATGACCCCTTGCCCCTTACACTAAACGTGCCTGTTTTTCTTGCTCTCTCTTACAAATACAAATAATTAGGTCAGCATGATTTTGTAATAATTGATTCAGGCTTTTAGTATGATCAAAGTTCGACTTGACATAGATAAGCATTCTTATTGTAACCAAATGATTTATGAAAGGGATGCACTGTAATTTCAGCCGCCCCAAAATGATCGGGTCACACCATAAGAAATCATGCTTTAGTTGAGTTGTGCTTGCAGTTTAAAATGATTGCAATGAGAGAGAAAATAAATTATCATCAACTCAACATTCTCCAACTTTCGTTGGTTGCATGCAGCATACATCTACATGCAACCAATTTGCTCAAATATGCACCAATCTTAGGGTGTTTTCACACTTGGGGCCCTATTTTAAAAATCTAAGCGCATGGTCTAAAGCGCCACTTAGGGCGTGTCCGAATCCACTTTTGCTAGTTTAACGACAGGGAAAATGGTCGGCGTGCCTGGCGCATGGTCCAAAAGTGTTGTACCTAGTCTCTTGGGTGTGTTTTGGGCGTAACGTGCAATAAACCAATCAGAGTGTCATCTCCCATTCCCTTTAAAAGCCAGTTGAGCTTGCACCATGGCGGATTCGCTATTTACATGGCGCAATTTGTGAGCGGAAAGACTGAACGCTTCTCCAGAGAGGAATCCTTTTATTTTTAATATTTAAAAATGTTTGTGTGCTACTGCACATCCCTGTGTGTGTAATAAGCGCGTTGTGGACCCGCCTATAGGCGCATATTACTGACGTGCCCTTTAAATAACACAAAAAATATTGCGGCATTGACTTTAGACCAGGTTTTTGTTGGTCAATGGCGCAGTCGTTTTCAGTTCCTCAAAATAGCAACGCGCCAAACAATGCGCCTGAACACACCTGGTTTTCAGACCAGCACGCCCACGGGCCAACAGATGGGCGCAAATGCATTTGCTATTTAAACAACGTGGCACTGGACGTGAAAATGATAACTGCGTCGGGCTGAAACTAGCAAAAAACACTTGATGCATTGTGCCGGGTATATGATAGGGCTCTTGGTCCTTTTCATGGGTCTGAGCGCAGTTCACATGATTTTTGGCCCATATGTGAAGACTCCAAACGATCTCAGACCCCTTTAAAGTGAACCGAACCGACACCATCTCAGGAGGTGGTCTGAGTACGGTTCGCAAAAAATGTCCATTGTAAACACAAATCAGTCCGGGCTCACTTGATTTTTCCATTTGTGAATTCCAATGTAGTTTGGTCATCAGATGCCTCCGTACAAATCGGCTGTTCATCATGGCTGCTGCTTCTCTCAGATCTCTACAAATTATTCGTTCACAACGTACACTTGTTTACTGTAATTTCAGCCGCTTCCAAACTGTGTAAAAGAGACGCCCTGGGCGCCTTGCCAGTTTAAGTTTTTTGATATACGGTTGTACGAGTGCATGCACAGAAAGGCAGCTGTCACAGCGCATGTACTAAACTAAATTCTCTGTAGCGTCTTATTGCGTTTAAAGTGTCAAAACACACAAGGTTCACATAAACAGTTGGATGTAGTGAATGTAAACATCTGGAAGAAATTGCGTATGTGTATCATTATATTGGATCCGTGGCCGTGCATTACTGTAGTTCTTAAAGGGACAGAAGCCTAATATAACATACACTGAAGAATATGCAGTTTAATTTTTTCATTTGATTATTCCATTTCTTACTTGAATGCTGTGTTTAGGTATACTATACTACTGTACCTGGAACATTTAAAGCAGTACTCGCCGATGGGAGTGGAAAGTTCTGCGAGTGATCTACTGGCGTGTTCATTAATTTGATTTCTTCCAGATCATTTCGATTTCTTCCAGATCATTTCCATAATGACCAATGCAATCTACCCGTTAACGTCTGGTTTAAGACACGCTTTTTTTGGGTTGTAAATAATGGCGCAAACACCAGTAAATTGACAAGCGCAAACCGTAGTAAATCACCTTGCATGATTTATTGAAATAGTCTCCTCCCATGAATTTTGCGCCTGAAAGGGAAACTCCAACAAATGCATATGCAATAAGGTCAGTCGCAAAAATAACACTGTCCACGCCTTTTCAGCGCTAATTTATCACTGCGTGTCTTTAGTAAATCCTGACAGTAGTTTTTTTTAACGCCAAAAGAGGGTTTGTGCTGGCGCAAGCTGTTAGTAAATCTGGCCCTTAGAGTTAAGCTTATTCCACAGCATTTGTAGCAATGTCATTTTACAAAATAATAATAATAATCTTTACAAACAAATATCTTGGTTAGTGAGGCACGTTCAACATAAGTGAATGGGATTACATTTTGAAGGCCATAGGGTCAGCCATCAAACACTGAACTGGACTAGATCCAAAAAGCAACAGTATGAACACAAAGAGGTCTGAGACCATATTCCTATTTAAGTGGCCCAAAAAAGAATCTGAGTCCACTTTTAGGGACAGGGACAGTGTGAACATAAAGAGAACTGGGTCCTTTTTCACTTGGTTCACCTCTTGGTCCACTTAAAGGAGTCTGAGTTCGTTTTTTTAAAAAAAGAGGACTCAAGTGTGAAAACACCCGTAGGCTTGTGAGACTCGTCCAGGTAGAGCCGTGATACTGACTTCTTAAATTTTAGTCATGTGATCTTTGTGAGTTGAGCTTGGTGCTGTAATGACTCGCTTTGAGGCTGACTCATGCTCGTGGTTTAGCAGGGTATTGCTGGCTAGTCATGACCTCCCTCATTACGTGGGGTGATAATTGCCCAAACATGCAGTAGGAATGATTGAATCTCGACGTGCCGCTGCTAATCTGTCTCGTACGGAGAGCCAGAGATGGTGTGCGCTCTGGTGAGTTTGTCATAGGTGTTTTGACTTGAAATTTGCAGTGGGTCTCATGATGATCCTCAGTGCAGTCATAATTTAACACACTATTAAATCTCATTCGCAGTTGTGCAAACATGCCTAATCACTGAATGTTTTCATGAGCGTTTGCATGGATGGATGTTAAACTGATGGAATGTGAGCTGTACGTGTGCTGTGGTCACATGGCCTCCACATACCTGGGCAGGTGGGACACATTCGGGCTGGTGCCGGGTTTTGCCGGTGAAATTCCCGCCACGCTACGCCCTACATACTTCACTCATTAAATATAGAAGAAAAACTGAGCGCTGCAGTGCTGACTGTTAATTTTGCATAAAGGAGGTGTGACGTATAACAAGGTTCCAGACTCTGAAGATTGACTTTTGTAGCCTGAGCGAGTGTAAGAGTTTGTTTTTAGTCTGTGTGTGTGTGGCTTACTAAATCAATTTCACCATGTATAATGAGTGATAATGTGAGTGAGCGAGTGGTTTGTTTCCTGCAGGAAGATAAACTGTAAACTAGAGCAGAGCTTTACTGGAGCTCATGAATTATTCACGTTTTATCCTCACGAGTGGCAATAATGAACTGAGCTTTAGGTCATGCTGCAAATTCTTATTTAAAATCATCTGTTGCCTTTTTTTGTTAAAAGTTGAGCCACAATATTAACTTTGCTATGAATGCTAGTTTTGGGGCAATTTTTCATCATTGTTTTTGCTCCTCTTTTGTAAGTTGATTTGGATAAAGCATCTACAAAATGTGTAAAGTTGTCAGGCTTTTTAGGCCGTTTACACCTGGTATTAAGAAGCATTTACGTCAATCCGATTACAAGTGAACGACACTAAATACAGGTGTAAATGGGATCTAAAACGTTTTGAGCTCGTCCACTTTCAACCACTTCCAGAGGTAGTCGACAACACATTGGACCAGATTGCTTTCGTAGTGTAAACGATCATGTGGTCGAATGCGTTCGAACAGCCGCAAAACACGTCTGCTCTCCGCCTACTGACCTAATGAGTGAACATTATGGGAAGCCCGCCAGCCAGACGGGATTTAAACTTTGTCGGCTGAAGACCCAAGTTTGGTTTGAAGACAAAACAATGTACCAAGCACAATGTTCTCTCACCATTCCTGATTTCTAACACACACTCTTGCGGCTGTCAGTGCAGAAATGAAAGCTGCTCTCCTAATGTCTCCGGGTGCATTCATTATGTAAATTGCACAAGCTTATTTCATCCATTATATCAAAAGATCTGAAAAAGCCCACACATTTACCCGCCCATAAACCCTCACCTTGAAGAAATCAGGACAGAAGTGGTGAAAAGTGGACAAAAGAGATGGATTAAAACACCAGGTGTAAACGGGAATGTGTCCCCCTCGTCTACTTGTGATCCGATCGACCAAAACGCATCGTAATACCTGGCGTAAACAGGGCCTTTTTTTTAAAAAGATGTTGCATTTAGTCCTGTAGTTTTTGAATGCAAGAGCACGCCTTAGTAAAAGCCTCTCAAGAAATGCATCTGATGAATCCCTGAACCTGAAACTAGCTTAATTATACAGTTGAGACAGTTGAGTTTCGCACACATCCATATATCACTTAATATGTAGCTGGAGTGCATGACCCCTGAAACACAGACTCACAGGATATGCCACAATGAAAGATACTAAATCAGATGTATGTTATTGATCACAGAAAGAGAAATCAGGGGCAAAAAAGCAGCAAGATCAAGTGCACAACACAAAAAACAAAAAAAAGGGTTAGTTCACCCAAAAATGAAAATTAGCCCATGATTTACTCACCCTCAAATCATCCTAGGTGTATATGACGTTCTTCTTTCAGATGAATACAATCTGAGTTATATTAAAAATGTTCCAAGCATTATAATGGCAGTGAATTGTTGGGTCATTTTTGAATTCCATAAAAGTGCATGTATCCATCATATAACTGCTCCACATGGCTCCGGGGGGTTAATAAAGGCCTTCTGAAGCGAAGTGGCGCGTTTGTGTAAGAAAAATATCCATATTTCAAACTTTATAGACTAAAATAACTAGCTTCCGGTGGTCAGTGGTACCCAAGTGAAAGAGTAAAAAGTTACGGTGAAAGAGTGACCCTTGACGCATGCGTATTGACGAACGCAGAAGCGCAGAGGATAGAGCAAAACAAAACACCGGTCATGAATTAGAGTCTAAAACGAGAATTTTTAAAGAGAAATGGTGGAGGATTTCGATATAAGAGAAGAGGAGCTTGAGTTTGTTGCCCAGCCCTATCCACGAGAGGCGTCAAAGCTTGCGATACTCCTGTACATCGCGTCAGGGGTTATTCTTTTAGTGCAAGTCGACTTATGTACCGCTGACCGCCGGAAGCTAGTTATTTTAGTATTTAAAGTTTTAAATATGGATATTTTTCTTACACAAACATGCCACTTCGCTTCAGAAGGCCTTTATTAACCCTCCGGAGCCGTGTGGAGCAGTTATATGATGGATAGATGCACTTTTATGGACTTCAAAAATGACCCAACAAGTCACTGGCATTATAATGCTTGGAAGAGCCAGGACATTTTTAATATAACTCCGATTTTATTCGTCTGAAAGAAGAATGTTATATACACCTAGGATGATTTGAGGGTGAGTAAATCATGGGCTAATTTTCATTTTTGGGTGAACTATCCCTTTAATGAAAACAAGCAGCTGTTATGATCTGGGACGTATTTCTCAATGTTCATGTAAATGAAGTGTGTGCATGAATTATAAACGTGCAGGGCGGCCGTGGGACTCGGATCAAAATCCGGTCTTTGCTTACACTTGTTTTAAATAACCTACACTGAGAAAAAATGTATTTGCTTTGAAACAGTTTTCACTCAGGAATTGTTAATTTCACAATAACAAAGAAACTGCAAGCAACATTGAATTAGACGTCAAATTTTGAAGTAGAAAGACTGAAATAGACTGGACTATCTCATATATACGCATCTTTGAAGACTCAGTAGGGCTTAACAATGCCAGAGACGGGGAGGAATGGCTCTGTGCTGCATTCACCAAACATTACAGTATATGCATGATAACAAAATGAGTTCCTAAGTTTGTTTTGTATTTGCCTCCACAGGAAGCTGATCTCTCTCCCTCACACACGCAGGCATGCTGGAAGTGCGATGTTGAGCTGTGACGGCAGTGTGTGTCGGCGAGACAAGCAGAACTGTTGATGGCTGGATGTAGGTGAGCATTGGAGCGCTCTCTGCTGGACGATCACAGTAAACACACATCTACACAAATGGGACAGATCGATGTTTTGGCTTTACCAACCTCTAAATAAACTACAGCATTGCAAACACAGCTCTGTGTGATGTTTCTGAAATGTGTTTAATTTCTCTCTTCATATCTCCCTGACTGTTTCTCTCTGCACATCTTTTCTTTTGCGCAGGGGTCCAATGGTGTGTTAAAGGCGCCATGGGGAGCTGTTGTAGCTGTCCCGATAAAGAGATCATCCCTGACAACCATCACAACAAATTTAAGGTGAGCAATGGAACGGTCTCGAGGTGTCTGTCTGTCACACACATACTGCAGTGAACAGATTCCATGTGTTATAGAGAGTAAAGTTCTCATATTTGATACATACCAAATAATTAAATGCTCTAATAAGAAATTAAATCAGCTCTTGTGTTCTCAGAGGATCAGATACTGTTCTTACTTTACCCAAAATGCCTCTGTGTGTGTCTGTGGAAGAACATCTGTGTTTAATGAGGCCAGATTCTTACTATGCCATATACATGTACTACCAGGCAAAAGTTCGGACAGTTTAGACTCGTCATTCTAAAATATGAAGTAGGAAAATTAAAAACAATCCAAAAACTGTGAAATAACAGTGGGAATTATGTAGTGATAAAATTTTTATTTCATAGGGGTGTAACAATATATCATGTCACAATATATTGCAATAAAAAATACAACAATATGTATCGTGGATAGTGACAATATATATTGTGTATAGTTCCCCCAAAATGAAAATTACTATGTGAGAAAAAATTCAAGTTTACAGAGTTTTAGTTTCAGTACTACATAACTACTATATATAATGTTGAATATGTATAATATTGCTATGGGGGAATATTTGTGCATCCTGATAATGCCAAATGTCTTATGTTTCCAGTAAAAAGTGGCCTACATTATTTTAAATATATCTAGTCAGTGACAGAGTGCAAGCATATTCGTCTAAAACAATTCTATATTTTCAGCTTCAGAATCATGAATATGCATTGGGTTACCAGCACCAAATCCAAGCCTATTTATTTCCACCCCCAGTGTAATACCAAATTTAGCATTTTAATCAACAGTACATTTTTTGTTAACCTTTTACCATGTCTTTGAGTATCGCAATAATATCGTATTGTGAGTTCAGTATCGCGATATGTATCGAATCGTGACATGAGATTATTGTTACACCCCTTGCATTTATTTACTTTTTTATAATAAATGACTTACAGTTTAGAAGTGTTCAGATGCTGTAGGTGATGTGTGTGTGTGTGTTTGTAGGTGATAAACGTGGATGATGATGGTAATGAGCTGGGCTCGGGCGTGATGGAGTTAACGGAGGAAGAGCTCATTCTGCACACGCGCAAACGAGACGCTGTTAAGTGGCCCTACCTCTGCCTGCGTCGATATGGCTATGACTCCAACCTCTTCTCCTTTGAGAGTGGCCGGCGCTGCCAAACTGGTCAAGGTGAGACTCATGAGCTAACTTAGGCCACATTTACACTGCATGGTTCAAGTGACCCAATTCTGATGTTTTTCCTCCCATGTGGCACAGATCAGATATGATATGGATTCCGATATTCTCAGATCGGTTTGAGACCTCATTCATATGTGGAAATAAATCTAATATGAATCAGATACGTGCATTTGCGCATGCCGTGTAAGCGGACAGACCGGATATCCCCGTCCGGCGAGTCGTACATCATTGAAAAAAGTGACTTTTTGAAACATTTTGCGGTACAGATATATCTATAACAAATCAAACATCTCTAGTTGACTAGCAGAGTATTAATTTTGTTCGTTTGTATTAAATAAGAGGCGATCTGGAGCAGCTTTTGTGGAGTCCCGTTGTGGAGACTATTCGTTCCAGTGAAATCACAAAATAAAATGCACACAAACATGTCCCTGCTCTTCATATACAATGACTGATGAACACATTTGGTTTTAACGAGGAAAAAAAAAAACCATACGATGGCAGATTCGAACCCAGAACCAAAAAATATAGTCAAAAAAATCGGAATTGGGCATCAAGGCCTGCAGTGTAAATGCGGCCTTAGTCTCTCTCCATCTGATCTGCTTTTACTGTATGACTGATATGTGTTGCTAAATTCATTCTTCACTCTTCAGGGATATTCGCATTCAAATGTGCACGGGCCGAGGAAATCTTTAACATGCTGCAGGACATCATGCACAACAACAGCATCAGTGTTGTGGAGGAACCAGTGCTGGAGCCTGAGCTTCCAGTGACACCACACACTCCCACCAGTAAGAACAGACACACCTCCAGCCCTCACATTCATATTGGACTATCTTACTAACTCCTCGATCGCTCTCTCTACAGCGCCAGGTTACCAGGTCCCAACAGTAGCCAATGGAATTGGCCGTTACCCGTCATTTGGCGACGCGTCCTCGCGCCCTTCGAGTCGCCATCCTTCAGTGGGCAGCACTAGGTTACCATCAGTAGGGGAGGAATCAACACACCCACTGCTGCTCAATGATGAAACGGTATGCAGACGCAAAGTAGTGTTAAACATATTAATACTGAAATATCTGAAACACTTCCAGTACTCATTTTCCGCAGAATACACACGATAGCAGCTGCGCTTTCTCGCTCTCTCATCTCTCTGTCAGCGAGTTGACACACAAACCCGCCTCTCCTCACTCACTCGTTTCATTTGCTCCGGATGAATATTGTTGGTGTTACAGGGCTTGAATTTCAGCGTGGGATTGCGCGCATAATTTTACTCATTTCTGCAGATTTTGTGCTCAAACCCAAAGTCACACCCACACATAAAGCCGCCTCTCTGTACTAAATTGAGTTCTTTTTCTGCTGCTTATTGCGCTTAAACAGTCAAATACACACAAAACAGTGTCAAAATGCCGGTCTTGGCGAGTATGTTTTAAGTGAACGTAAACGGTTGGGAAAGAAAATGCGTGTGCAACAGTATAATGGATCCGTGCGTCAGGTCTTAAAGTGACAGCAACCTAATATACCTGCTGCCAAATTATGAGATATTAAAAATATCTATATGAAAGTTTTTCCCCATGGTATCGTTGTCTATAGCCAGTGGCTGGTGAGCAAAAATGTCAAGCCCTGTGTATATATGTGTATATGTGTATGTGTGTGTGTGTGTGTGTATATATATATATATATATATATATATATATATATATATATATATATATATATATATATACACACACACATATGGCACATTAGCAGTAGGTTTTGTGCGTACAAGCACTCCTCACATTTATAAGAAAACATATTATAAGAAAACGTAAAACTCTAGTTCATATTTTTCTTTTCCTGATGAATGTACTGTCTGTGCAGGTGCACACTTACGTCAACACGACGGGTCTACAAGAGGAACGGCGCTGTCGTAGCAGTGGCCACGCCCCTCTGGAGCTCCGGACGTCCAATCCAGAGAGTGCACTCCCAACGGCGGCCAATGAGATTGAGCCGCACGTGGTTTTGGAGTCAGAGGGTGTAAAGTTTGTTTTAGGCCCTACGCCTGTCCAGAGACAGATGCTGCTCAAGGAGAGACCGCAAGAGCTCAGCGAGCAGGACGCAGGAGTGGCCGGCTCTAGTGCAGATAACGCCACTTCTCCTGCAAAGACTGTGAATGGCAGCACGGGCCCTGCGACAGACTGTGACACCGGTTACGATAGCGACGAGCGCAAGGAGACGCCGCACGAGCAGCAAAATGGCGTGGCACCACCCGTCAGCTCTGGAGCGAGACGCAACAGACCTCCTGTGCCGCTTCCCGATGCCCACAACGCAAACAACTCAGCCCAACGGCGGACTGCGCTGCTCAACTACGAGAACCTGCCGGCGCTGCCGCCCGTGTGGGAGACCCGCAAACCCAACAGCGAGGCAGAGGACGAGGACGATCTCAAGTCGCCCTCTCTAAACGGCTTCCATTCCCTCGATCCCCAACACAACTATGTCAACACGGAGAACGTCACAGTGCCGCTCAGCGCGCACAAACTCCACTGCTCCAGCACTCAGCCCACCGTTTTCAACTTTGACCTCCGAAGGCTCGGGGTGGGCGACCCGCTCCGGCAGCTCAACTACATTGAGGTGGAGATGGACAAAGTGTCGGACTCCAGTGGGCCTCACACCCCGAAAACACCCACCACGCCCTTACCGCCCACCCCCACGCGCCGGACAGAGCTGTACGCTGTCATCGACATCGAGCGCACGGCTGCCATGTCCAGCCTGCAGAAAGCACAGCCACGGGATGACGGCACATCCAGGAAAACTCGACACAACAGCACCGAGCTGCCGATGTGACCCGACCAGCACTGATCCAGCAACCCAGTCGGTTTACTCCTCGCAGAATGCACGAGTTTATCTCACGAAAACCTGTCAGGTCACATTTCACTGTGAAATCTAAAGAAAGAAAGAAATAATCACATTTAATCACATACACATATATATATAAATGTTGTTCTTATGCTCACCAAGGCAGCATTTATTTGATCAAAAATACAGTAAAAATTTTGAAATATTATTACAATTTAAAAGAACTGTTTTCAATGTGAATATATGTTAAAATGTAATTTATTCCTGTGATCAAAGCTGAATTTTCAGCATCATTACTCCAGTCTTCAGTGTCACATGATCCTTCAGAAATCATTCTAATATGATGATTTGCTGCTCATGAAACATTCCACAAAAATATTAAGCAGCAAAAGCAGTTTTCAACACTCATAATAGCAAAAACCATTATTGATATTTGAGCACCAATGATAAATGGTTATAATTAAGCACCAAATTATTAGAATGATTTCTGAAGGATCATGTGACACTGAAGACTAGAGTAATGATGCTGAAAATTCAGCTTTGACCACAGGAATAAATTACATTTTAAATTATATTAAAATAGAAATTGTAATATCTCAGAATAAATAGTTTAAAGGTTTATAATTTTTGTCAAAGCCTGTATTAATTGAACTCTAAAGTTGTTCAAATCATAATTTTTCAGTCTTTTTTTTGATTATCATAGACAGTGAAGTCGTTTTTTTCAACTGCTGATTCCAATTATTATTATTTTTTTTAGAAGAATTTAAAGAGTATTAATAAGTATTATTAGAGTTGCTCTCCCCCTCCTCCCTACAAACCCGGGTATGACGTTATTGGATGATAATGAGCTAAATGTACTTGAAAATAATGTCACATTGCAGAATATCTTCTTAAATGGTTTGGAAAAACAACCTTCATTTTCGTTATGCAAAATATAAATTTCTTTTGATTTGGGATGAAGTATGACCTGGGCGTGACAGGTTTTGTGAGATTCACTCAGTTTAAGTATGTGTACTATATTGTTTTGTACTGATCTGTGGCGGAAGAACGCAGGTCTGAAACAGGTACAGATGAGGAAACACGAAATCTTTACCAGACCTCAATCACCAATGCTGTGATGTTTTTCTCTCCTTTTCAAAAATATCCAAGTGTTCGAGATACGTCTTTTTTTGTGGTTACTTTGTCGATGTAAGTCACTCATTTTGCACTTGAGAGCAATAAAAGATGCTCGCTACGGTATTCTAGAATCACATGGTTCACTGCAGTCACTTTAAACACTCGCTCTCACTCCACAGCCCTTCTGCTAGCGTGATCCTAAATGAGAGCGCAAGTGTGTGCGTGTGTGTTTTTAGCTGTACTCTCGCGTCTGTCGACCAAAGACACGCTTCGCTGCTCCGCCGGATAGACTCCAGTGTGTCAGTTATTGGACAATATTGGTATATAAAATATATTTTATATATGGCATATTTTGGCTCATATTTAAAAAACGTTTCTTGAAATAATAATAATTTAAATATTTACCTATGACAGGTTACTTTTTTTTTTCAATTATTGGCCGATATTTACCCCAACTTAAACGTGCTTCTTAAAATAATAATAATATTTTAAATATTTTCCTATGAAATGTAAAAAAAAAAAAAAAAAAATCCCAATAATTGTCAGAAGCAGATAAAATCAGGGCTTATTTTTACCTCAAATCTAAACAGGTTTCTTAAAATAAAAATAATAATAATAATTTAAATATTTAGGTCACAGATATTTTTTATTTCAATAATTGGTCAAAATTGGAAGCAGATCAAATCAGGGCTTATTTTCTCCTAAACTCAAACAGGTTTCTTAAAAATTAAATAATAATAATATTAATAATTTTAATGTTTTCCTTTTTGTTTTTTGTTTTCCAATTATTGGTCAATAATGGAAGTAGATAAAACCAGGGCCTTATATATAGCCTATATGACATTACACACATTCAAATATCAAATTTTACACACACAAAAAAAAAAGCATTTAAAAATGTTAAGATTAGAGGTTCACTGTAAAAAATTTTTAAACAGACAAAATTAGATTCATAATATAAAAACTATCAGAAATTGAATCCCTCTCAAACACTCGGATGTATTGACGACTTGTTGGCGTGAGATTTGGGTGAGACGCTCATCACTACAGGCCTGATTTCTTCAAGTATTTCACAAACACATCAGTGTTGTAAATCGTGTGGTGTGTTCGATCACAAACACACTTTAGGTCGCCTCGTGCATCACGCTGTTTCAGAAGGACCTGGAGGATTGTGCGGTGCTGCAAATGTGTGTCTTAGCGGCAAACGTGATTGTATCGCTCGTCTGAATGTTCTTAAGGGTTTCCAAACAAAAGACTAATCTGTTTACGGCGAGTGGAGCAGGTGGAGGACTGTGCTAGACATCCGGTTTATGTAAAGTTTCTATTGTAAAGTTTATTGCATTATTATCATGCTATTTTCTACCTTTTTGAGAGTGTGTGCAAATATAGGAACGTTCACATGTACAAAAATGACATTCAGTAGTTTTAGCAACAAATGAGTGCTAATGAAATAACTGTATAAATCAAGATCATTTGCCAAATCGGAGGAACTGAATGATTGTCGGGATCTTTCAGGAAAGATGCATTACGTGTGTGTGTGCGTGTGTGTGCGTGTGCGCGCGCGTGTGTGTGAGAGAGAGGTTACATTCCTATGCGAGTATTTCACAATTACGGACGTTGTACTGAAACTAGTTTTGATATTTGCATTTGATATATTGGGTATTGATATCAGTTTAGTCAAATGTTTTTTTTTTTGTTTTTTTTAAATACTTAACTTAGTTACTTAAAAAAATACAACTATTACTTTGCCATCAGTGCCAACTCTATTTTTGTAGCATGGCAAAAAAATCATTAAAAAAACAAAATGAAACTCTTTCTGAGTGTCTCCATCAGTTTCATCTCAAATACTGAAATTCAAGATGTTGTGCATTGGAACAGCTTCCATTTAATGCTTTTTAGCAACATAATTGTCTGATTTATGTGAAAACATCAATATGAAGACGCCATCTCTCTCTTCTGGGATGGAGTTTATATTTACACACTTCGTTACAGATGCATTGACTTTCCAAGCTAGTGTAAACCAATGCTTTTTTGTTCTTGCAATGTGACAAGCATATTTCCAAAGAACAAATACTCCATGTCAGCAACCCAATTACACACGGCCCAAGAAACAAGTTTGATAATAAGAGATCTGTACTGTAGTCTAATAAATGAGGTATTGGGGCAAAATCTTCAAAAACAGCAAGCAAAAGCCAAAAAGCTCATGATTACGAGTTCAATGCCGAACATCGAGCAGAAGCTGTGGATGGTTTCAGCACTGACCACCAGAGGGCAGTATGACACACCAAATCAAACTTGATCAAGTTCGTCATTGTCTGTTTTATGAAAATGATGTGTCAAGTGTTATCAAGCACTGGAGATGTTGGTCTATTTTGCTTTCCTTTCAGACTAGTGGAAAGAAAACATCCCAAATACACATTTAAGTGTTAATTTTATTACACGATCTATTATAACTAAAATCTATAGGTTTTAGTTATAATACATATCTTTAAAGCGGTGAGTTTGAGTCAGAAATCTCCACTTCAGCTGCTTTACATTAACCAAACTTTACAGTTTTATTCCCATCTATATTCTGAATATATATATATATATACACACACACACACATACACACCGATCAGGCATAAATTTATGAGCGAGTTTGACAAGGGCCAAATTGTGATGGCTAGACGACTGGGTCAGAGCATCTCCAAAACTGCAGCTCTTGTGGGGTGTTCCCGGTCTGCAGTGGTCAGTATCTATCAAAAGTGGACCAAGGAAGGAACAGTGGTGAACCGGCAACAGGGTCATGGGCGGCCAAGGCTCATCGATGCATGTGGGGAGCAAAGGCTGGCCCGTGTGGTCCGATCAAACAGACGAGCTACTGTAGCTCAGATTCATCAAGAAGTTAATGCTGGTTCTGATAGAAAGGTGTCAGAATACACAGTGCATCGCAGTTTGTTGAGTATGGGGCTGCATAGCCACAGACCAGTCAGGGTGCCCATGCTGACCCCTGTCCACCGCCGAAAGCAGCAACAGTGGGCACGTGAGCATCAGAACTGGACCACGGAGCAATGGAAGAAGGTGGTCTGGTCACGTTTTCTTTTACATCACGTGGATGGCTGGGGAACACATGGCACCAGGATGCACTATAGGAAGAAGGCAAGCCGGTGGAGGCAGTGTGATGCGCCCTGCCACAAAGCAAAAATGGTTCAGGAATGGTTTGAGGAGCACAACAACGAGTTTGACGTGTTGACTTGGCCTCCAAATTCCCCAGATCTCAATCCAATCGAGCATCTGTTGGATGTGCTGAACAAACAAGTCGTAACACTTTACAATAAGGTCTCATTTTTTAACATTAGCTAATGCATTAACTAACAAACTAACAATGAAACGTATATTCTTACAAAATGTATTAATCTTTGATAATGTTAGTTAATAAAAAATGTTCATGTTAGTTCACAGTGCATTCATTTATGTTAACACAACTTTTGATCTTAAAATGTAGTAGTAAATATTAACATGAATTAAGATTAATAAAGACTGTAGAATTATTGGTCATTGTTAGTTCTATAATGTAGCTTTATTGTATGTGTAACCAAATAAACATTACCATTAGTATTAAAGTGCCCCTATTATGCCATTTTAAAAGGTTCCTTTATTTTGCTTTGTTTTGAGTGTCCTACAACAGGTTTACATGCATCCAAGGTCAAAAAACACTTTCATTTTCTCATAATATACATTCGTCAGATGGCCCAGTCTGTTGTGATTGGTCTACTCTGCACTGATTTGGTCAGATGGCCCAGTCTGCTGTGATTGGTCTACTCTGCTCTGATTGGTCAGATGGCCCTGTCTGTTGTGATTGGTCTACTCTGCTCTGGTTAGTCAGATGGCTCAGTTTGTGATTGGTCAGTCTGTTGTGATTGGTCTACTATGCTCTGATTGGCCAGATGGCTCAGTCTGTGATTGGTCTACTCTGCTCTGATTGGTCAGATGGCCCAGTCTGTTGGGATTGGTCTACTCTGCTCTGATTGGTCAGATGGCTCAGTCTGTGATTGGTCTACTCTGCTCTGATTGGTCAGATGGCTCAGTCTGTGATTGGTCTACTCTGCTCTGATTGGTCAGATGGCCCAGTCTGTTGGGATTGGTCTACTCTGCTCTGATTGGTCAGATGGCTCAGTCTGTGATTGGTCTACTCTGCTCTGATTGGTCAGATGGCTCAGTCTGTGATTGGTCTACTCTGCTCTGATTGGTCAGATGGCCCAGTCTGTTGTGATTGGTCTATTGCTTACAGCGTGGGCCGGAAACCAAATGCCCATTACTGTTCTTTAAATTTAAGCTCCTGATCTTCCTCAGCACTTGATACACAGTGTTACAAACAGTAACAATGGTGTCGGGTTTACCGTATCAATTCCAGCGCGAGTCTTCTCAACATGTCAACAGCAAGAACCAAACTTTGAAGACCTTTTACATTCACTAAGAGACATATTACACACTGCATGAAAAGTAATAGTAATATCTGGAAAAAACATAATAGAGGCACTTTAAATGCAACATAGTCCCGGCCTTTAACTGAAAATCTGATGGCAACAGAAACTTTTTAAGCATTACCAACAGTAATGATGTCAAACTCAAACGCACATGTGATACAGGTCAGATCAGAGCAGAGCATCATGGGAGGCTGTAAGCAGCGCTCATTATCTGTTACTCACACTGGGCGATCAATGCTCGGCTCTGATTAGGTTTGCTGCATCTTCTTTGATTTTGTCAGAACTATCTTGAGAAGATGATCCAAGCCCGTTTGCCGTTAATACGTTTGATCTGATCTCAGAGGTGAGTTCAGATTCACATTGCTCACAAACAAATTTCTGTCAGCCGTTTGACTGGCAGTTCGATTTGTCTCTCGTCTCCTAAGAAACACCGAACACGCCCTTTCTGCTCTCAGGACCTCAGTGTCTGTCACCTGGCAACCATCCTGTTGCTTAGATACAACATGCCTCTCCTTACTTCCTCAGGATCAAACGGCTCCGAGTCGAGAGAACTGATGCGCACGAGTGACGCCGGCCACACACGTCAAGCAACATGCCAGAATACACACACAAAGCTCTGGCCGTGACGACAGACTTAATTTTCTTGCACAATTCAGATTATTAATTATTGCTCACAGTTTGACCAGAAGCATCAAACTTTGGCCTGTAACTCGTTTCTACCTTTGCGTGAGAACACATCACTCACATATGCTTCAGAACATGTACAAATATTTCGGAACCCACCAGAAGTGATACGATCATTCTAATCAGTTGTGTGACATCATATCTGATAAAAGCATTTAAAATGAATTCTGTATTAAAGGGATAGTTCACCCAAATTCTGTCATCATTTACTCACCCTCAAGTTGTTCTGAACCTGTATGAGTTTCTTTGCTCAATTGAACACAAAATAAGAGATTTTGAAGAACCAAACAGTTGCTGGTCCCCATTGACTTCCATACTAGTAGGAAGAAAAAATCTATTGAAGTCAATGGGGACCAGAAACTCTTTGGTTACCAATGTTCTTCAAAATCTCTTTTCATTTTTGAGTGAACTATCCCTTTAATGTGCCAAGATACTATGGAAGCTTGTTTCCACCACGTAAAAAAAAAAGGTAATTGTGACTTTTTTTTCTTGCAATTGTGAGAAAAAAGTCATGGAAACTTGTGGAAACTCATGGAAAAAAAATAAAAAAGGTAATTGCGACTTTTTATCTTACAATTCTGACTTTATAACAAGCAACTGCGAGTTATAAAGTCAGAATTGTGATATATAAATTCTGAGAAAAAAAGTCAGAATTGCGAGTTATAAAGTCAGAATTGCGAGATGTAAACTCACAATTCTGACTTTATAACACAATTACGACTTTATATCACGCAAAACTTTATAACTCGCAATTGAGAGAAAAAAGTCAGAATTGCGAGATGTAGCCTAAACTCGCAATTGTGAGATAAAAAGTCGCAATTATCTCTTAAAATGTTTTATTCTGTGGCGGAAACATGCTTCCAAAAAGTCTGAATTGTGAGATAAAAAAAAACCCAATTTCCTTTTTTTAATTGCAAGTTTGTTACAATTCTGACAACTCTGAATGAGTTTATATCCCACAATTCTGAGAAAAAAAGTCAAAATTGCCACTTGTAAAAGCGGAATTGCGAGTCAGAATTGCATTAAATAAAGTCGCAATTGTGAGCTATAAAGACTGACTTTTTTCTATTATATTTTTTGACTTTATAACTTGCAATTGCAAGAAAAAAAGTCAGAATTGCGAGATAAAAAGTCACAATTACCTATTTTATTTTTTATTCTGTGGAGGAAACAAGCTTCCATAAATTAATCATATGAATGTTAAAAATATTTTTGAAGTTAATTAACTTTTTCAACATTTGTGCGCATTTGAACAGCCTTTTCTTACTCTGAACTTTGACCTTGGAAGTATTTTTTTTTTTTTACAAATGTATGTACTTATTTACTTTATTTTGCAACACAGGAAAACAATACAATAAAAAAATAGTAAATAAATACCTATAAATCTCATATTTATTTTTATGGTTATAGAACGATGCTGTTTATTTGGAGCTTCTTGAGTGTTTGAAATTTTTTTCAGACATGAGACATATTAGTCACTATATTTTGAGAACGATCCAGTAAAGTGTTGTTTCTAAGTTGTTTTCAAACTTCACAGTTAATCTTGCACATAATGATAGTGATTTAACCATAAATAGCAGCAAGCAACTCGTTCAAAGCAATCAAACTTATGATTTCTCTCTGGTGGACGATAAAATGAGGAACAGCGATTCAGTAAATTCACACACTTTGGGAACTACAAAGCAATGTTTTGGTGATCAAAAGATCTTTTAATTTGTACCAGCAACTTCTCAAACCTGGTGAAATCGCTGCAACACACACTCGCGGCCTGCTGAGATTCATGACGCTCACAGTGTTGTTTTAATGAAGCTTTACGTGAGCTGAATGAGCGATAATCTTTGTGTTTCTCACACAGAAGTGTGTTATCAGCCGTCCGGCAGCCCAAGGACATTTGCTTTGATGAAACGCTCTTCCTCTCCGCACAATGTCAGCCGTTATCAGGAGGCACATTTGATAGACTGATCATATACTCGCGCTGTAAAGTTTGGCTCCTGTGATGATCGATGGAAGCCCATTATAAGCCCAATTCAGCCCAGATCATTTGCATACAAATAGTGTTCCTCAACAGAGACGAATGAGACCCGCGTCCAGACGCCCAGCCAACCCGACGAGAGCAGACCTTCATGAAGGTTAAGTAGAGAGGTCGAAACTCGCTCAATCAGGGTGTGTGTAAATACACATCTGACGCTTTTCAGCTTCATCGCCTGTTTTTGGTGTGTCAGAATGTTATTGTTCAGCTTTATCTGCTCTGCTCATACAGAGCTGACTACATTCATCGCATTTTAAAGGCACAATATGTAATTTTTCGCCATTAGAGGTCTCTTATAAAAAAGGCGTAGCTTGATGAATCATGGGAGTTGTTGTCTTCACCTCTACAGCCGGTGGAAAAGAATCCGACAGGACTCGGGCAGAAATTATATTAATGGATGAGCTAATGTATTAAAGATTTATTAACGTTACTGTAGTATGAAGCAGGGTGGGAGCGGAACGAGGCCGCTGGAGCGATTGCTAAAGAGAGACAAGTGCGACACACGGCTCGATAGCAGCAGAGCTTTTAGTCTGCCGCAGACGAGTGCTTCCGCTTCTTCCGGTCATGCAAATGTGGGGTAACGCAGTGCTGTTTTATCATATTAGATACATTATTTGAGTGTGCTGAAAGTTATGTTATACTCTGTGCATTCGCTCGGCGGCTACTATGAGACACTTGTTGCACACTGCAGTAAGCGAGATTGATATAAGGCATGGTAAAACATGGTACTCATGATAAATCAAGAAAACGAGATTTAAACAATGTAACGACTGAGACAAATCAGACACAATTATTTGTTATATTTAACAAATAATCTTTAAAACTTGCTCTGGGGTCTAAAAGGAACCATCCCCCCAAAATACCACTAAGAGCAAGAAGGGCCTCAATTTCCATGGATACCAACTGATAAGACAGTTTATTGCTTGAAAGAATATGAGGAGCAACGCCATAAGAAAGATCCATGGCCCTTAGAACAGACTTTCCTGCATTAATTTATAGACAAATTGATCTATAAATGAACATGCACCCCAGGACATTGTGTGTATGATTAGTACTGTCTTATGTAGTGTTTTCTGTATGGTATTTTTGTTTTATGCATGTCCCATGATAGAACCAACGGTCAATGTAACCTCACCTATACCATGTTTGGTCTCTATAAATTTGTACTTTGAAGATTGAAATGATCGTGTATATGATGTGTCGATAGCTACGCAACATATTAGTATTACAAGAATCTTTAATAGTTTCTTCATCGGCAACCAATCCAGCTGCACATGCAAATGAGCACGTTTGAAACAAAGAACCATTAAATCTCCAACAGAAGAATCTTCCCGCTTGGAAGATTTCCAAGAAGATTTTCTTTCTCATTGGTCAAGTCAACCCTGAGAGGTGTGACCTTTCCCAGACTTTAAAGAGAGACGCACAGATCCGCCTCGCTCTCTTGAACCTATGACCAACACGCTGCATCTGCTGGCTCCCACTTGGCCATGTCAGCCAGGCTGGCAGGCCTACACACACCTCAAGCCATGTGCACCTTCATCTCCTCCTCTTCTTGCTTCTACTGGTTGCTGCGCGTGTGTGATACCGGAAACCCGCTCCGACCACACGGTCGCGGGCCGGCAGGTCCAACACCTTAGGCCATGTGCAGCTTCCTCAACCATGACAGAGTCGAACTAACCATGCAAGTTTACCATATCTTCTTCTCTCAACACAGAAGGAATCGATTGCAACTGCAACACCATCGGACCGAACTATCGAAACTTTCTCCTGCGACAGTATGTCCAGACGCTCTTCAACCGCTCAGGCAAATGCAAGTAACGTACAATATACAAAATCGCTGTTTAGTTAGTTAAAGCTGTGAACCCCTTTGTTCAAACAAAGGAGCTTGTTGTCTTAACTGATGATTCTCCCAGGTGTTTTCCATAGCTTCATTCCTCTGTTCTGATCCGGTTTTTCAGTCACTTTCACTTTCCATTCTACCCCGTGTATGTGTGATTTGTGTGTATGTGTTTTTGTTAGATTAGTTATGTGTTCGTGATTTAGTTAATAAAACTTGTGCACAATACATATTTGGTTCTGACTCCCTGTCTGCAAATAAATTGTCACTTAAATTATTGATTTTGCTCTAAGCGCTGTAAATGCTAAGGAAGAATTATTTTTTCTGTGGCCATGAAAAATACCCTTCTCTTAGAATTAATTAATAATCAATACTGAGTGTTCACAGGATGAACTGATTGATTGATTGTAATGTTAATGTAGCTACATCAAGTTAATCTCATTAACTGATTCAAATATTTATAATTAATCATAATGAATAATCATAATGAGTTATGAATAATTATTAATATTTCTAACTCACTAACTCGCTACAACAATAAGACTAACTGTGCTGAGCTATATAACAATGATTAGTTTTCTGTTGATAAATGTATCCAAACAGTCGCTCACCTGTCTAATAAAACACATAATATATTAAAGCGTCTTTGGTGTTTCAATGGTTTCTACGGAAATCGAGGGTAACGCGGGTATGATGTCATTGATAGGCGACACACGGACACGGTCCGTGTCCTTGTTAAAATTGCTTATTTCTCTGGATTTAAACATTCTTGGAAACATTTGGGATAATGTAAGTACACAAGTCAACACAATATTTAACACTGTTCTAGTGGTTCTTGGATATTTTAATCCAGAAATCTTACATATTGTGCCTTTAAGGCCTCAGATGTGCACAATCCACACAAATACCGTTCAAAAAGGTAGACACATATAGCTTATTTTGGCCAAATACTAATGTATGCTTTACAATCCCAGAATGCACTGCAAAATAATTGAAAAAGTTCATCAAAAATGGTGTAAACGTTTATTTAAAGTATGTTCACACTTATAGTTCGGTTAGCTTGGTTCATTCGGTCCGGACCACAAAAAAAAAAATTAAAAAAACCTTTAGTCCTGGTCCGCGTAGCATTCACATTGGCATTTTAACACTGAACCTAAAGATACCAAACCTGAAGGCATAGGGATACGTTCACAACCTTATTGGTCGGCTTTTATGACGTATATTTTGCGATGAAACTTACCGAACATCCAAACCAATGCTGTGCACTGTGCTAAATGCGCTCGTTGTACACTCACCTAAAGGATTATTAGGAACACCTGTTCAATTTCTCATTAATGCAATTATCTAATCAACCAATCACATGGCAGTTGCTTCAATGCATTTAGGGGTGTGGTCCTGGTCAAGACAATCTCCTGAACTCCAAACTGAATGTCAGAATGGGAAAGAAAGGTGATTTAAGAAATTTTGAGCGTGGCATGGTTGTTGGTGCCAGACGGGCCGGTCTGAGTATTTCACAATCTGCTCAGTTACTGGGATTTTCACGCACAACCATTTCTAGAGTTTACAAAGAATGGTGTGAAAAGGGAAAAACATCCAGTATGCGGCAGTCCTGTGGGCGAAAATGCCTTGTTGATGCTAGAGGTCAGAGGAGAATGGGGCGACTGATTCAAGCTGATAGAAGAGCAACTTTGACTGAAATAACCACTCGTTACAACCGAGGTATGCAGCAAAGCATTTGTGAAGCCACAACACGCACAACCTTGAGGCGGATGGGCTACACCAGCAGAAGACCCCACCGGGTACCACTCATCTCCACTACAAATAGGAAAAAGAGGCTACAATTTGCACGAGCTCACCAAAATTGGACAGTTGAAGACTAGAAAAATGTTGCCTGGTCTGATGAGTCTCGATTTCTGTTGAGACATTCAGATGGTAGAGTCAGAATTCGGCGTAAACAGAATGAGAACATGGATCCATCATGCCTTGTTACCACTGTGCAGGCTGGTGGTGGTGGTGTAATGGTGTGGGGGATGTTTTCTTGGCACACTTTAGGCCCCTTAGTGCCAATTGGGCATCGTTTAAATGCCACGGCCTACCTGAGCATTGTTTCTGACCATGTCCGTCCCTTTATGACCACCATGTACCCATCCTCTGATGGCTACTTCCAGCAGGATAATGCACCATGTCACAAAGCTCGAATCATTTCAAATTGGTTTCTTGAACATGACAATGAGTTCACTGTACTAAAATGGCCCCCACAGTCACCAGATCTCAACCCAATAGAGCATCTTTGGGATGTGGTGGAATGGGAGCTTCGTGCCCTGGATGTGCATCCCACAAATCTCCATCAACTGCAAGATGCTATCCTATCAATATGGGCCAACATTTCTAAAGAATGCTTTCAGCACCTTGTTGAATCAATGCCACGTAGAATTAAGGCAGTTCTGAAGGCGAAAGGGGGTCAAACACAGTATTAGTATGGTGTTCCTAATAATCCTTTAGGTGAGTGTATATGTGCTACATATGATGGAATTTTGACCAGCTGAGAACTCGTGAAGAGCTTATAAAATGCCTAATAATGCCTTATAAAAGTCAAAACGGCGGCAAGAATCCCTCCATCACACACAAACTAAGATCTGCTGCGAGAAGACGCGGTTCTGAAACTTGTACCGAACTGTGATGGGCAACATTGCGACTACGATGAGAAAAAACAGGTGTGCAGGTGAGCATTCTGTCCTTTTCAGGATCGCATCTTGTGACATCATTTCCCGTTTTTAGTTCATTTACATGTCTTTGGTCCATGTTGTGTTTCAGTTGAACCGCACCAGAGTTGGTTTGGAAGCGGAACGAGACCCATCTTTTCAGCGCTCAATCCGCTTGTTTGGTGCGCACCAGGGTTCAGATGGCAGCGTTTACACTTAATCAAATGAACCGCACTAACAGAGCAATCCCACCAGGGTTCGTTTTAATCCAACCAAACATGCCAACCCTTAAAGGGTTAGTTCGCCTATTTCGCCTAAAATTCTGTCATTAATTACTTACCCTCATGTCGTTCCAAACCCGTAAGACTTTCAGTCATCTTCAGAACACAAATTAAGCTCTTTTTAATGAAATCTCTACGCAACTACTATTTTAATTACACTTAAAGGTAGTAAATACATCATTAAACTAATCCATGTGACTCCAGTGGTTTAACCTCAGTTTTACGAAGCGACGTGAGTGCTTTGTTTGTGCAAGAAACATAATTTATCACTTTCACTTTAACGCACGAAAGCACCAGGACGCATATGTGTTGTGTTGATGCGTGAACAGAAGTTGCCATTATTCCTCATCTAAATAATTCCCACCCAAGGTATACGCAGAATAAAGGGGCGAGGCCTGGTTGAGTTAGTTAGTAGTGTGTAGAAACTCGATTATGTTAAGGGGCGGGACATTTCCCAAACACACTCGAAGCGCTTGACCAATCACAACACACTGATCCAACTGACCAATCAGAGCACATTGTGCTTTTTAGAAGGAGGGGCTTCACAGAGGCAGGAACTAAACAGAGGGTTACTAAAGTCCAAATTTTTATGTCGATCTGCTGTGACATCACAATCGTGTTGCATTCTGGTCTATGGATCTGCCTGAAGTGTATATTGAGCACACTTCAGAATGGCGGTGGGGATTCCTGCGAGGGGAAGTGCTTAGGGAAGTTTGCGAGTGCATGTCTGAAAGTGGAGTTAAATGCAGCTGCAAAAATGTCAAATATGTGAAAAATAATATTTTTTTTTTGACACATTCAAGCATTAAAACCTATTCTAGTAGTGCCCAAAAACAAAACCAAGGCATAATAGGTCATCTGTAATCGCGCTAGCCAGAAGACAACTTGATTTGGCGCTTTAAACGACAGTAAATTCTGACCGATGGGAGGAAGCCCAACTCGCTCGCCTTCTCTGTTTCCACCCCGTTCTTTTAATAGCCTGCTATTTTTAGCCCTGCCGGGGGAGCTAGGGGGTTTTCCTCCATCGCTTATCAAACGCAAGCAGACGCGGGATGGATTTCCGCCGGAGAGAATACTCGTTTCTGACATCACGCGTCCGGCTTCGGCTCTGGTGTCTCCGATGAGGTTTTATCCCAAATTAAAATCTCTGAAATGGCTTTGTTCTTCTGAGCGAGCTGAGGGCGCTTTAAGTCTCCGGGTGGCTTTGCATACTCTAAACTCCACTAGAGAGAAGCTGCATAATTAAAAGGGAACAGAAATGATAAATATGTTTCTTCAGCGCATGTTGGAGGGATTTAGCACGTGTGTGAGTTTAAACACTCCGTATAAGAGAAGAGATGGTCTGCGATTGGCATCATTGAGGGAGATATAGGCCTATGGTTCCTATGGCAACAGATGGAGACCTGTGTGTTGCGATACCTTGAACATGTTTAAAAGAGGAAGGAGGAAGCGGAACCCTAAAGCAGCTTGTTGGATTTCACAGTCGATCAAAACATGCATTTCATCATGCATCACGTCTCTTTCCTGTTATTCTGTGTGAGAATGAGTGTGATTTCTACATGATCACGTTTACACCTGGCTTAGCATCGGGTTCAGCTGATTTGGGTGGAAACTGTAAATGTAGTCCAAAACTGATCGCTAAGACCTCATTCGACATGGATCTGGAATATCATAACATAAAAGATCTATTGTTCGCAACACCAAAGTCACAGGGTCAATTTCCGGGGAAGCTGAGAAAACACAGAACTTGAATGCAAATGTAAACCGCTAAAATAAAAGATAAAAGCATCTGCCAAAATGTAGAAATAAATGTGCAAGGTAAAATAAAAAATCTGTGAAAATTACGCAAAAAACGGCAGCTGTGGTTGCGTGAAAACTGTAATAAAATTAATAAAATAAAATAAAATAATAAATAAATAAATAAATAAATAAATAAATAAAATAATTTAGAATGATTTCTGAAGGATCATGTGACACTGAAGACTGGAGTAATGATGCTGAAAATACAGCTTTGATCACAGGAATAAATTACATTTTAACATATATTCACATAGAAAACAGTTATTTTCAATTTTAATTATATTTCACAATATTACTGTACTAATTTTTGTTTTACTAAAATAAAGCTAACATACCAAAATCCGTTTTTGTTTATTTTCTAATACACTGACAACGTCCTTAAAAACACAGGTTGTATCGAATCAGGTCATCACAAGTAGCTTTTCCACAAGCTGTCGTAAAAATACTAATACAAAACACCATCATGTTACCATATGGCACTAAAATAATGCAATAAACTTTAATTTAACAACTTAAGATGTAACATAAAACCCTACTGTACATAACTGATCAGTTATTTTAATGAAAAAACGTAAATGACTAAAACTGAAATAAAAATAGACTACTAGGCTATTAAATATGTTTAATAATATCAACAACAACAACAACAACAAAAAAATACTAAAAATATTTAACTAAAATGAAAATGAAAAATATAAAAAATACATTTCAAAATTATATGAAATGTCTCAGTATGACTTTCAACATAAAAAGTATGGGAACATACTGTTAGCAATTTTTTAGCTTTAAAAGAAAAGTGTCCGAACATAGTGAGTGATGTATAAAATCAGACACCCTTCACTTGGAAATGTAAAGCTCACTGGAGACACATTTGAGACGGATCTACACCGTTGGGTTTGAACTTTTGACTCAAACACTCCTTTAATGCCTTCATCATGCTGGAGAGTTTAAAGTCTCCTCTGCTGTGGCAGAAAAGAGGACGAGGAGCGAGAGACAGCGAGATTATCTCGGGTTTACGTGGTCCGAGCAGGCTCAAAACACTTCTGACTGAGTCCTATTTGATCCCTCTTTTTATTTTCTCCTCTTTCCTTGGTGTCCCGTGTGTGTGTGTGTGTGTGTGTGTGTGTGTGTGTGTGAGTCTGGAACCGTGCTTTCATTTTTCAAGTAAATTGCCCGTAATCTGTGCGGCTCATGTGTTAAACATTAATTGGTTCATTAGTGAAACGCTTGTGAGCTGAAATGACAGATTAATTCTCTCTGATCTAGTCGAGCGAAACACTCCAGGATCCCGTGTGTCTGTGAACGTACACTGAATACGTGAGCTTCACTGACAGACACAGCCGTCTGCAACAAAATAACATCATACTACACACTACCGGTCAAAAGTTTGGAATCATTACGATTTTTTAATGTTTTTGAAAGAAGTCTATTCTGCATTTATTTGATCAAAATGTAGTAAAAAATTGTGAAATATTATTAAAAATTTTGAAAAATGTTTCAATGTGAATATATGTTAAAATGTAATTTATTCCTGTGATCAAAGCTGAATTTTCAGCATCATTACTCCAGTCTTCAGTGTCACATGATCCTTCAGAAATCATTCTAAGATGCTGATTTGGTTTATCTAAATTAAATATTTTTTTAAATAAAAAAATAAAAAAAAGTTAATAAATAAAAATAATAATGAATAAATAAATAAATAAAATGAAATTAATTAGAATGCGACACTGAAGACTGAAAATTCAGCTTTGATGAATTTTCATTAATTCAGCTTTTAGTAATGTGTCATCTTTGACAGCCCAAAATAAAATAATAAAATAAAAAATAAAATAAAATAAGAATTAATTTAGACTGATTTCTGAAGGATCATGCAACACTGAAGACTGCTGAAAATTCAGCTTTGATCACAGGAAGAAATTACATTTTAACATACTGTATAATAACATAGAAAACAGTTATTTTTAAATTGTAATAATTTTTCACAATATTACTGTTTTTACTGTATTGTTGATCAAATAAATGCAGCCTCTGTGAGCAGAAGAGACTTCTTTCAAAAACAGTATGTAATCCTAAACATTTCAACAATACTATGCTACAATGTTGACCACACGCAATTCAAGTTGTTTAACATATTTTGCATTTCTATACTGTATAAAAATGATGTCTTATGGATGCTCAAAAGAGTGATAGACGCGTATTTTAACCATTTTCTTTTCATTGAGTTGCATGCTTGTTTGCTAGGCTTTCATTATGTATATTTACTGTAAACATCCTCTATTTTGTTTGTGGTAAATCAAAAGCACGGCACCGATGTGGTACGTAGACAAATAAGCCCAAATGTTCCTGTAGACAAACTCATGATTATCTAATCACCATCAGCGTGTCGTGCAGAGACTCGAGTCTCACGGAGAGATTTCATTAGCAAATATTTGAAGAAACCCTGTAGATTCCTCCAGCGCGTGTGTGTACATTACTCAGAAGGAACAGCGCGCGCTTCAGTCTCGGCAGCATTAGTATGAGAGCGCACTTTCCATATCAGCAGCTGGAGTAACGTATCCTGCCTGCCACTGAGGTATCCGACATTAAAAAAATCTTTAAAAGTCTTCAATAATGCAGAGCACTCGGTCTCAGAGCATGAAGTGGAAAATCCGAAGTGACAAATTATGTAAAGTAACACACATGGAGCTTTTTTTAGCTTTGACTGACTGCGTCACTATGGCAACCGACCGCCATAATCGGCCTTGACTTATAGCAATGTGAAACTATGCATTCATACAGTTTTTAATGTGATATAGGATGCATGTATGCATTTTCACACATACGCACACATACATACATCAGAGTAACCTAATATACTTCACTTTACAACCATTAAAAGTGCTTTATAACTGTACTTTGTAACTGTACTTTGTAAATATATGGAAATCGATAAGTAAAAAAAAAAAATTATATATATGGCCATCATGTATGGGGTCATGGGCGGCCAAGGCTCATTGATGCACGTGGGGAGTGAAGGCTGGCCTGATCAAACAGACGAGCTACTGTAGCTCAAATTGCTCAAGAAGTTAACGCTGGTTCTGATAGAACGGTGTCAGAATACACAGTGCATCACAGTTTGTTGCGTATGGGGCTGCATAGCCGCAGACCAGTCAGGGTGCCCATGCTGACCCCTGTCCACCGCCAGAGCGCCAACAGTGGGCACGTGAGCATCAGAACTGGACCAAGAAGCAATGGAAGAAGATGGCCTGGTCTGATGAATCACGTTTTCTTTTACATCACGTGGATGGCCGGATGTGTGTGCATCGCTTACCTGGGGAACACATGGCACCAGGATGCACTATGGGAAGAAGGCAAGCCGGCAGAGGCAGTGTGATGCTTTGGGCAATGTTCTGCTGGGAAACCTTGGGTCCTGCCATCCATGTGGATGTTACTTTGACACGTACCACCTACCTAAGCATTGTTGCTGACCATGTACACCCTTTCATGGAAACGGTATTCCCTGGTGGCTGTGTCCTCTTTCAGCAGGATAATGCGTCCTGCCACAAAGCAAAAATGGATCAGGAATGGTTTGAGGAGCACAACAACGAGTTTGAGGTGTTGACTTGGCCTCCAAATTCCCCAGATCTCAATCCAATCGAGCATCTGTGGGATGTGCTGAACAAACAAGTCCGATCCATGGAGGCCCCACCTCGCAACTTACAGGACTTAAAGGATCTGCTGCTAACATCTTGGTGCCAGATACCACAGCACACCTTCAGGGATCTAGTGCAGTCCATGCCTTGACAGGTCAGGGCTGTTTTGGCAGCAAAAGGGGGACCAACACAATATTAGGAAGGTGGTCATAATGTTATGCCTGATTGGTGTATATATATATATGTGTGTGTGTGTGTGTGTGTGTTAATTATACTTATACTTATGAATATGTATAATTAATTAAAATATGATATAGAACAGTTAGTTCTGGTTCTCAAATATAATTGGCTGAGAGCCTTCTCCAGCCATGAGATATTCAACTAATATCACATGGAAACCGTATCACAACTTGTATCACTCCGCTTGTTTCTGCCGGATCTATACTGGCAGCATTTCTCATAGCAAGCAATAGTCAATAGTGGAGGAGCAAACCCAGTATAACTTTACAAATACTACTGTATTGTGTCATGGAATGTAGTTTTAAGAGTTTTTTTTAGGTAAGAATGTAGTTATTTAAACCTTAAATATGTAAGTTATATATAAACATAACACTTATTTGAACACTGGTTTAGATGTTTTCGGGGATGTGAGCTCCAGGCCGTCGGCGCTCATGTATCTGCCAAGAACAGCTTTATCTCGGCCAGTCCTTCGGGAATTTGCTGCTGGCTCTGATAGTGGTTAAACATGAGATATCATTTGTTTTGGGTACGTCAAACGGGCAATCTTTGGTCTTATTCATCTATTACTTGTTCCAGGGTAAATTGATTTGGCTAAGGGCAAAGCTGAGTTTCATAACTTTATATTTTGATTGAACTTAAATCATGTATGCTGCTTTTGTACGTTTGACTGAATTGTTTGCTTGTGTTTATTTCCTAATCTTATACTTTTATAATGGCTATTATTGTTCATTTATTGTTCTATCGACATTTATGCATCAAATCCTTCTGAGCATATAGCATGAATAAAACATTTTTTGAACATGTTTTGGACATGTTATTCTAATACCTTAGAGTTCATGAAAATACCATGGTATATAAAACATGTCCATCACCACCAAAGTAAAATTATAAACTCGTATCATCTGTCGTGCATCATGCATACTGTGATGTCCTGCAAACACGAGTCTGTTCAAGGTCAAGCTGCAAACTCTGTTATTAAAGGTCCCACGATGTGGTTTTTTAAAATTATTTTATAATGTTTCCTGAGGTGTATTTATTTTGTTAGTATGATTTTTACATCATAAAATGTCATAATTTCGAAATAAAAGGCATTTTTCTATCCTGATTTTAGCCCTCTGGCTTGAACGCTCTGTTTGAAGGGGCGTGTCTGCTGTAAGACTTCAGTGTAAACGCCCACTGTTGTGATTGGCTGCTGTAAGACTTCAGTGTAAACGCCCACTGTTGTGATTGGCTGCTGTAAGACTTCAGTGTAAACGGCCACTGTTGTGATTGGCTGACATCTATGCATTTGAAATGCGTATTACACTTTTACTAAGTTTATTTTTTACTATTACAGCTGTCGAGATTAACGAATCGTGAAAGTGTTGATTATAGCATTATTTTTAGATCTTTTCCCATCACATGAAAGGCTGCAGTGATGAGCTTTGAGTAGACAGACAGTCTGTGAATGCAGTGATCTCGTCATTGCAACGCTATTTCTCTCACAAAATGCTTTCACCACAACTAACAGCAAACACAATATCGATATGAATACAGTAGAGCTTTGTTGTGCAGCATAACAGCGTCATTCATTATAACGGGAGTTTGGGCAAGTGTGCAGATATACTCGCAACGCGTGATTGACAGCTTCGAACATTATAAAGAGAGTGTTCTTTGATCGCTCTCTGTAGTTTAATCACAATGTAAATAACAGATTTGTTTCATGCTACTAGGAGAAACAATGTGAAGTTGATCGTTTAGTCACTGGCTTGATTCACTGATGCCTAAACAGTATTAAACGATTTAGAAAGAAAGTCTGTGTGAACTTGAATAATTAGCTACACATCAGAAATCACTGATCACAGATCAGGCATTAATAAACACTGTTACTTACTGTTTGTGGCGGTGCTGTCGAATAAAAGTCTGTTTGTAAAGCCTGTGCTGACATTACGACTGAATTAAATGTAAAAAATAAACTGAATCCATTTTCTCCAAATTCTCTGGGTGGGCAAAGCAGAGAAAGGGGAGGTAACCTTTCCCCGTATGACGACATATAGGGAAGATTCCAGATTGGCCCATCTGAGCTTTCATTTTCTCAAAGGCAGAGCAGGATACCCAGGGCTTGGTTTACACCTATCTCTATTTCTAGCCACTGGGGGACCATAGACAGACTAGGGGAACTCATATTAATGTTAAAAACCCTCATAAAGTGAAATTTTCATGTCATGGGACCTTTAATTCAAAACACATACATTTGTTTACCAATCACCAAACTCTCAGATGGCACTGTACTGAACTCATTTAAAGTCAGTAACTCAGAGTGAATATGAATATATTACTGCTGACATGTTCTCCCTGAACAGGGAGATCTCAACTCATTTAGTCCGTATTTTTTCAGAGGTTCTGGACGGCAGCAAATAACCAAACTACCAAAAATTCCCATCAGTCAAAGGAAATATCCCGCCATTTCTCATATTTAAGCCCCTCGCTCATGATTAATCTATGAGGCAGAAACACAACATAAATACATTTTCAGGTGGAAGTCGACAAACTGTGCATAATAATGAGGAATTGCGAGAACAGTGTTGCTGGAGTGATTTAGTTGGTCTTGTTCTCAGCTTGGAGAGGCATTATTCAGCTGTAGCACACTGACATTTAGCCTCTGGAATAAATATTTACAATCACCTCACCGAGACCTCTACACCTGTGCTTTTATCAAAACACCACTCATTTCCCATTCCAGACACACTGGATACAGAACGGCAAAAATATACAATGTGCGCACTGAAACTAACCTCTAGGGTTAATGCAGTGCTCACAATGAACACCAGCAGATGGAGGAAGAAGTACGGCTCGACTGTAAAATATATTTTTTATCAGTATTCAATATATTTAAACCTTTTGATTATTTAATATATATGTTTTATATTTATGTATTTGCTCTATGGTTTAATTTTTTTTTTCTTGTTTCCAATCACATGCCAATAAATGAACACAACACACACTATTTAATCATGTTCATTTATATGCAATAATATAACATACATAGTGATATATATGTATATCTGTACATATATACTGTATATATGTACAGTATAACGCTAATACGTTATTAGATAGAACTGTTATATCTGCTTGCTTTTGAATC
The DNA here is from genome assembly GCA_039654105.1 of Coreius guichenoti. Classification (NCBI taxonomy): domain Eukaryota; kingdom Metazoa; phylum Chordata; class Actinopteri; order Cypriniformes; family Gobionidae; genus Coreius; species Coreius guichenoti. The sequence goes on along the minus strand of CM077182.1, from coordinate 4,452,649 downwards.
TTTATTTGATATCATTCCCTGTTGTTTAAACTGCCAAATATAATTTACCCATCACCATATATTGTCTAATATTGCCTACCATATTAAATCTGACACCGCTAGCTTTTAATCTAAATCACTATCACGGGTTAGCATTTCGCTAGCCTGTTAGCTTGCCATCTCTGCACTCGGGTCTCTTGTTTTCTGAGTTCATTAAACAACTGTGGTGAGTTGGATTAGTAAATAGACTCCATCAAACAACTGTGGTAAGTTGGATTAATCAACAAATACGGTAAGCCATGTCTTCTTCTCCTATCATTGTCACTTGCACTGCATGTTTCATGTTTAGTATATCTTTCTCCGTTGGCGAACAGGGCTTCACATGTGATAAATGTAAGGAGATAGTCAGGCTGACGGAGAAGATTTCAGAATTAGAGACACGCATCCAGACTTTATTTGAGAGTAGTGAGAATGTAACAGCTTTAGACACTGCTTTGGATGCGAATAGCTTAGTGAACTCTGTACATTGTTCGGTTCCGGCTGTAGAGCCCGTGCAGCAGGGCAACTGGGTGACAGTGAGACGGCATAGTCGCGGATCAAAAAACCACTCTTCCGTTCCGATTAGAACATCAAACAGGTTCTCCCCACTCAGTGATGCACCCACTGAGAATCCTGTTGAAAGTGCCCTAGTTATTGGCGATTCTATTACACGGAACGTGAAAATAGAGACACCAGCCACCATAGTCACATGTTTACCGGGAGCCAGAGCGCCTGACATCAAAGCAAATTTAAAAGTGCTGGCTAATGCTAATCGTAAATTCTCTAAGATTATTATTCACGTCGGCACAAATGATGTTCGACTTCGCCAGTCGGAGATCACCAAAATTAACATTAAAGAGGTGTGTAAACTCGCAAGTACGATGGCAGATGACGTTTTTTGCTCTGGTCCCCTCCCCGTTAAAAGGAGTGATGAGATACTTAGCAGACTATCATCACTCAATGGCTGGTTGTCTAAGTGGTGTCCGCAAAATAACATAGGGTTCATAGACAATTGGAAAAGCTTTTGGGGCAGACCTGACCTGTTGAAAAAAGATGGTATTCATCCTTCCTGGGATGGTGCCGCTCTTCTCTCTAGTAATTTGGCACATAGTCTTAGAGCTAAACCTTGACTAACTGGGGCCCAGGTCAGGAAGCAGACGGACTGGCTTACCCGACCGCCTGCTAGCTGTCTCACGTCACAGAAGTCAGATAAATCCCAGCACATAGAGACTCTTTCACCTAGATATTATCACATAGAGACTGTGTCTGTTCCACGAATTAGTAAATACAAAAAACCATCAAAATCATTCAACGGTAAAAATTTAATTGATGTCCAACAAATAAATAACAGATATAATACAGATGATCAAATGATAAAGCTCGGGCTGCTGAATATTCGATCCCTTTCCTCAAAAGCGCTTATTGTTAATGATATGATTACAGATCATAACCTAGATGTGCTGTGTTTGACAGAAACCTGGCTAAAACCTGACGATTACATTACTTTAAATGAGTCCACCCCCCAAGATTATTGTTATAAACACGAGCCACGTCTGAAAGGTAAAGGGGGAGGTGTTGCTGTAATTTATAATAATATCTTCAGTATTACTCACAAGTCTAGTTTCAAATATAATTCCTTTGAAGTTTTGGTGCTTTATGTAACGTTATGTAGTGAAATCGATAAATCCCGTTTGACATTTGTGCTGGCTACTGTATACAGGCCACCAGGGCACCATACAGACTTTACCAGAGAATTTGCTGATTTTCTATCAGAGTTAGTACTGGCTGCAGATAAAGTCCTAATTGTTGGTGATTTTAATATCCATGTAGACAATGAAAAAGACGCACTGGGATTGGCATTTAGAGACATTCTAAACTCTATTGGAGTAAGGCAACACGTGTCAGGACCCACTCATCGCCGTAATCATACGTTAGACCTAATACTGTCACATGGAATAAATGTTGATACCATTGAAATTCTGCAGCAGAGCGATGACATCTCAGATCATTACCTAGTATCATGTACACTTAATTTAGCAAAGGCTGCAAAGCCGTCCCCTCGCTTTAAATATGGCAGGACTATCACTGCTGCGACTAAAGATTGCTTTGTAAATAATCTTCCTCATCAGTTTCATCTCCTCAGCATCCCAGATAGCCTAGAGGAACTCGATGTTGCAACAGAAACTATTGACTCTCTCTTTTCCAGCACTTTAGACACAGTTGCTCCCCGGCGCTTAAAGAAGATTAAAGAAAACAGTCCAACGCCGTGGTACAACGAGGACACCCGGGCCCTTAAAACAGCAGCCAGAAAAATGGAGCGCAGCTGGAAGAAAACAAAACTAGAAGTTTTTCTCATTTCGTGGAAAGAGAGCATGATTGCATACAGAAAGGCCCTAAAAACTGCTAGATCTGCTTATTTCTCGACTCTCTTAGAAGAAAACAAACACAACCCTAGGTATTTATTCGATACAGTGGCTAAATTAACCAAAGATAAAGCTTCACCTTCTGATGTTTGTAAACAGCACAGCAGTAATGACTTTATGAACTTCTTTACCTGTAAGATTGATAATATTAGGAAAAAAATTATAACCATGCAGCCGTCTACTACAGTATCACATCAGACAGTGCATTGTAGTGTCACTGAGGAAAAATTACATTCATTCACTGCTATAGGAGAAGAAGAATTGGCTAAACTCGTTAAATCATCAAAATCAACAACATGTATGCTCGACCCTATACCGACTAAACTACTAAAAGAGATGCTTCCAGAGGTCATAGATCCTCTCCTTAATATCATCAATTCATCCTTGACATTAGGATATGTACCGAAAACTTTTAAGTTGGCTATTATTAAACCACTTATTAAAAAACCGCAACTTGATCCTACAAAATTAGTCAATTACAGGCCAATCTCAAATCTACCCTTTCTGTCAAAAATACTAGAAAAGGCAGTGTCCTCACAATTATGCTCCTTTTTAGAAAGAAATGGTATCTGTGAGGATTTCCAGTCAGGATTTAGACCGTATCATAGTACTGAGACTGCTCTCATCAGAGTAACAAATGATTTACTCTTATCATCCGATCGTGGTTGTATATCTCTATTAGTGTTACTCGATCTTAGCGCTGCATTCGATACTATCGACCACAACATTCTTTTGAATAGACTCGAAAATTATGTTGGCATTAGTGGAACTTCATTGGCATGGTTTAAATCATACTTATCTGACCGTTATCAGTTTGTAGCAGTAAATGAAGAGATGTCACACCGAACACAAGTTCAGTATGGAGTACCGCAGGGCTCAGTGCTAGGACCGTTGCTTTTCACCCTGTACATGCTACCACTAGGAGATATTATTAGGAAGCATGGTGTTAATTTTCATTGTTATGCTGACGATACTCAGCTCTATATTTCTTCACGCCCTGACGAAACTTACCAATTCACAAGATTAACAGAATGCATAGCTGATATTAAAAATTGGATGACTAGTAATTTCCTGCAACTTAATTCAGAAAAAACTGAATTTTTAATCATTGGACAAAAAAACTCCACAAGTAGTAACCTAGAATACTGTCTAACACTCGATGGCTGCTCTGTCAAGTCCTCGTCGTCAGTTAGGAACCTGGGTGTGCTCTTTGATACCAATCTCTCATTTGAAAGCCACGTTTCTAGCATCTGTAAAACTGCATTCTACCATCTTAAAAATATATCTAAATTACGGCACATGCTTTCAATGCAAAATGCTGAACAGTTAGTTCATGCGTTCATGACCTCAAGGCTAGATTATTGTAATGCTCTACTCAGTGGTTGCCCTGCCCGCTTAATAAATAAACTGCAGCTGGTCCAAAACGCAGCAGCTAGAGTTCTTACTAGAACCAGGAAGTATGACCATATTAGCCCGGTTCTTTCAACACTGCATTGGCTCCCTATTAAACATCGTATACATTTTAAAATCTTGCTGATTACTTACAAAGCACTAAATGGTTTAGCGCCCCAGTACTTGAGCGAGCTCTTAACGCATTATACTCCATCACGTTTATTGCGGTCTCAAAATTCTGGCCAGTTGATAATACCTAGAATATCAAAATCAACTGCAGGCGGTCGGTCCTTTTCCTATTTAGCACCTAAACTCTGGAACAGTCTTCCTAGTATTGTTCGGGAAGCAGATACACTCTGTCAGTTTAAATCTAGACTAAAAACACATCTCTTTACTATGGCATACACATAAAACATTTTTAATTTCTGTTATTCAAATCAGTTAAATGATTGTTTTAGGCTGCATTAACTAGGTCAGCCGGAACCGGGAACACTTCCCATAACACCTGATGTACTCGTTACATCATAAGAAGAATGGCATCTACGCTAATGTTAGTCTTTCTGTTTATCCCGAGGTTTACTGCAGTCGGCCGGATCCGGGCCGTATCCAGACCAGATGGTGGACCTTAGCCTGGACATGACGACCATATCCCTGAAGTGTCTGTAGAGACAATAGTGTCAATTAAACTCCCCCCTGTAAATGCCGCATCGACACGACATCCTAATTAAACCCGTCCCCGGCGTGACAACTCCAATCTTTCGAATAATCCTACGAATATCTATTTATCTAATATGACTTCTGACCTGTAATGTTGCCAGAATCATAATCATACACTATTTGTTCGTCGGCCAGAGGAGAACTGGCACCCCGACTGAGCCTGGTTTCTCCCAAGGTTTTTTTTCTCCATTCTGGCCCTGAAGGAGTTTTGGTTCCTTGCCACCGTCGCCTTTGGCTTTTGTCTTGCTCAGTTGGGGACACCTAAATTTCAATTATATTACTGATCCGCCCGCATTGACACTATATGATAATTGAAATGAGCTGGATGACATCACCGTTTTCACCAGAGCGGCTGTACAGCCGAATCAAATTCCGTTGCATTATTTTCCTGTTACCACTGTGAAGCTGCTTTGAAACAATTGCCATTGTAAAAAGCGCTATATAAATAAAGGTGATTTGATTTGATTTGAGTATATATATATTAAAAAAATCAACTATTCAACTGATTCTTAGAACTTAGAACTTTTGAACTGATTGACAAATCTTTGTCTTCATTTAACTCACAATATACCAATATGCAATATATTTCAGCCTTTTGACAACATTTAATATATATCTTGATATTTATGTATTTGGTATTTCCTCTGAATAGCAGGCTATATATGCATATACAGTCAAACCAAAAATTATTCAGACACCAGATATAATTTTTTACTAGTGGGTGCAGGACACTATAGTTCATTTATGTAAGTGAGGATAGCAAAATAAATTAAACTGACATATTATATCCAAAATTCTTCATACAGTGACTACCAGTAAAATTGATAAAAATATTGGGACCAGAATGATTCAGACACTTTGACCTGACCATGTTTTGCTTAGGTGTTTTTTCTTTAATTGCTAATGCGACCTTTGACACCACAGACTGAACAAAATGAAGCATTGCTTGGTCATTGGTTAACCTAAATTGGTATTATCTAATTTAACATCTGACAGCTGATTGGTTGATTGTAATGCATTACATACCTTTCTATCAAAGTTATCTGACATTATCAAGATGAATTTGTTCTGACACAGTTTAACTCTGAGCTCTTGTCATATTTTATTACCATTTTCTAAACTATAGCGAATAAACTGTGATAATGTGAGAAATGTTGAAGGTGTCAATAAATTTTGGTTTGACTGTACATATACAGTACAGTGGGGAGAACAAGTATTTGATACACTGCCTATTTTGCAGGTTTTCCTACTTACAAAGCATGTAGAAGTCTGTAATTCTGTCTGTATCATAGGTACTCTTCAACTGTGAGAGACAGAATTTAAAACAAAAATCCAGAAAATCACATTGTATGATTTTTAAATAATTAGTTTGCATTTTATTGCATGACATTCCGGCTCTCACAGACCTGTTAGTTTTTCTTTAAGAAGCCCTCCTGTTCTCCACTCATTACCTGTATTAACTGCACCTGTTTGAACTCGTTACCTGTATAAAAGACACCTGTCCACACACTCAATCAAACAGACTCCAACCTCTCCACAATGGCCAAGACCAGAGAGCTGTGTAAGGACATCAGGGATAAAATTGTAGACCTGCACAAGGCTGGGATGGGCTACAGGACAATAGGCAAGCAGCTTGGTGAGAAGGCAACAACTGTTGGCGCAATTATTAGAAAATGGAAGAAGTTCAAGATGACGGTCAATCTCCCTCGGTCTGGGGCACCATGCAAGATCTCACCTCGTGGGGCATCAATGATCATGAGGAAGGTGAGGGATCAGCCCAGAACTACACGGCAGGACCTGGTCAATGACCTGAAGAGAGCTGGGACCACAGTCTCAAAGAAAACCATTAGTAACACAGTACGCCGTCATGGATTATAATCCTGCAGCGCACGCAAGGTCCCCCTGCTCAAGCCAGCGCATGTCCAGGCCCGTCTGAAGTTTGCCAATGACCATCTGGATGATCCAGAGGAGGAATGGGAGAAGGTCATGTGGTCTGATGAGACAAAAATAGAGCTTTTTGGTCTAAACTCCACTCGCCGTGTTTGGAGGAAGAAGAAGGATGAGTACAACCCCAAGAACACCATCCCAACCGTGAAGCATGGAGGTGGAAACATCATTCTTTGGGGATGCTTTTCTGCAAAGGGGACAGGACGACTGCACCGTATTGAGGGGAGGATGGATGGGGCCATGTATCGCGAGATCTTGGCCAACAACCTCCTTCCCTCAGTAAGAGCATTGAAGATGGGTCGTGGCTGGGTCTTCCAGCATGACAACGACCCGAAACACACAGCCAGGGCAACTAAGGAGTGGCTCCGTAAGAAGCATCTCAAGGTCCTGGAGTAGCCTAGCCAGTCTCCAGACCTGAATCCAATAGAAAATCTTTGGAGGGAGCTGAAAGTCCGTATTGCCCAGCGACAGCCCCAAAACCTGAAGGATCTGGAGAAGGTCTGTATGGAGGAGTGGGACAAAATCCCTGCTGCAGTGTGTGCAAACCTGGTCAAGAACTACAGGAAACGTATGATCTCTGTAATTGCAAACAAAGGTTTCTGTACCAAATATTAAGTTCTGCTTTTCTGATGTATCAAATACTTATGTCATGCAATAAAATGCAAATTAATTACTTAAAAATCATACAGCGAACACAGGAATTGTTTCATTTTTAAATGATTGAATAGATTGAACTAATTCACAGAACTGAGAACTTCTGAACTGATTCTTTGAACTTTTGAACTGATTCACAGATTCACTGAGCGTACAATTGAACTTACTCTAGTGATGCTTTTGCTACTAAAAGTTAAATTAGAAATGCTATTAAAATATCTTTATGCAAGTCATTAGACAAGGAAGACTTTAAACTTAAACTTAAAAACTTACACTTTTTACTATTAAAATGATAATAATAATATACACAATACTGCTTCATTTAAAAACAAAGTCGCTTACAGAATGATTGCAAAGATTCATAAAGCATCCAGTCAGGGAGATCGAGATGAAAAAAAAGAGGTTTGTGCTCAATAATCATTGTGCCAGAATAATAATGTTGATGAGCTCCAATGGTTCAGTCTCATAAACTCTCCGTATGACCTTCATCTCAGTGACGACAGCAAGATGTGATCCTTTAACAGCTGATCCAGGATCAGTTTGACCTTCACGACACAACTGCAAAAGTGATTTTCTCATCGCTACATTTGCTGTATGGAGAGCCGGAAGGCTGCTGGGTCTGGAGACGACGACAGTACAGACGGCAATGAGTCGGATCGCTGTCGGCCCAACAATTAAAAGCCAATTATCATTGATATCACTTAGCCAACGGCAGACGTATATGAGGATACTCTAGGAGAACTCTCTCCGGTTTAGTCCTAGAGATCTGTAAATATAAAAATTCTCTAAATTTAAACATCTGTTGTGGAGAAACTCTATTTGGAGTTGACGAGGTTTCATCATTTCAGCAGTTCTCCATATTGAGGTGATGGATGGAAACAGCTTCACTAACAGGTGTTCCATCAGTTCTAGCCCTTTTTATCTTTGCATCTCCATAGTAACCAGGCCACTTGCTTTACTAAGTACAATACAGAAGCCTTGAGAAGCTGCTAGTTCATTTTTTATTCCACTGGCTGCTTTGAAAAGACTGTAACCCCATAACTAAACTGAACCCATGAAGGTCAACACATACACACACACACACTCTCAGGCTTTCCCTGAGACCTGTTAGTTTTTCTTTAAGAAGCCCTCCTGTTCTCCACTCATTACCTGTATTAACTGCACCTGTTTGAACTCGTTACCTGTATAAAAGACACCTGTCCACACACTCAATCAAACAGACTCCAACCTCTCCACAATGGCCAAGACCAGAGAGCTGTGTAAGGACATCAGGGATAAAATTGTAGACCTGCACAAGGCTGGGATGGGCTACAGGACAATAGGCAAGCAGCTTGGTGAGAAGGCAACAACTGTTGGCGCAATTATTAGAAAATGGAAGAAGTTCAAGATGACGGTCAATCTCCCTCGGTCTGGGGCACCATGCAAGATCTCACCTCGTGGGGCATCAATGATCATGAGGAAGGTGAGGGATCAGCCCAGAACTACACGGCAGGACCTGGTCAATGACCTGAAGAGAGCTGGGACCACAGTCTCAAAGAAAACCATTAGTAACACAGTACGCCGTCATGGATTATAATCCTGCAGCGCACGCAAGGTCCCCCTGCTCAAGCCAGCGCATGTCCAGGCCCGTCTGAAGTTTGCCAATGACCATCTGGATGATCCAGAGGAGGAATGGGAGAAGGTCATGTGGTCTGATGAGACAAAAATAGAGCTTTTTGGTCTAAACTCCACTCGCCGTGTTTGGAGGAAGAAGAAGGATGAGTACAACCCCAAGAACACCATCCCAACCGTGAAGCATGGAGGTGGAAACATCATTCTTTGGGGATGCTTTTCTGCAAAGGGGACAGGACGACTGCACCGTATTGAGGGGAGGATGGATGGGGCCATGTATCGCGAGATCTTGGCCAACAACCTCCTTCCCTCAGTAAGAGCATTGAAGATGGGTCGTGGCTGGGTCTTCCAGCATGACAACGACCCGAAACACACAGCCAGGGCAACTAAGGAGTGGCTCCGTAAGAAGCATCTCAAGGTCCTGGAGTAGCCTAGCCAGTCTCCAGACCTGAATCCAATAGAAAATCTTTGGAGGGAGCTGAAAGTCCGTATTGCCCAGCGACAGCCCCAAAACCTGAAGGATCTGGAGAAGGTCTGTATGGAGGAGTGGGACAAAATCCCTGCTGCAGTGTGTGCAAACCTGGTCAAGAACTACAGGAAACGTATGATCTCTGTAATTGCAAACAAAGGTTTCTGTACCAAATATTAAGTTCTGCTTTTCTGATGTATCAAATACTTATGTCATGCAATAAAATGCAAATTAATTACTTAAAAATCATACAGCGAACACAGGAATTGTTTCATTTTTAAATGATTGAATAGATTGAACTAATTCACAGAACTGAGAACTTCTGAACTGATTCTTTGAACTTTTGAACTGATTCACAGATTCACTGAGCGTACAATTGAACTTACTCTAGTGATGCTTTTGCTACTAAAAGTTAAATTAGAAATGCTATTAAAATATCTTTATGCAAGTCATTAGACAAGGAAGACTTTAAACTTAAACTTAAAAACTTACACTTTTTACTATTAAAATGATAATAATAATATACACAATACTGCTTCATTTAAAAACAAAGTCGCTTACAGAATGATTGCAAAGATTCATAAAGCATCCAGTCAGGGAGATCGAGATGAAAAAAAAAGAGGTTTGTGCTCAATAATCATTGTGCCAGAATAATAATGTTGATGAGCTCCAATGGTTCAGTCTCATAAACTCTCCGTATGACCTTCATCTCAGTGACGACAGCAAGATGTGATCCTTTAACAGCTGATCCAGGATCAGTTTGACCTTCACGACACGACTGCAAAAGTGATTTTCTCATCGCTACATTTGCTGTATGGAGAGCCGGAAGGCTGCTGGGTCTGGAGACGACGACAGTACAGACGGCAATGAGTCGGATCGCTGTCGGCCCAACAATTAAAAGCCAATTATCATTGATATCACTTAGCCAACGGCAGACGTATATGAGGATACTCTAGGAGAACTCTCTCCGGTTTAGTCCTAGAGATCTGTAAATATAAAAATTCTCTAAATTTAAACATCTGTTGTGGAGAAACTCTATTTGGAGTTGACGAGGTTTCATCATTTCAGCAGTTCTCCATATTGAGGTGATGGATGGAAACAGCTTCACTAACAGGTGTTCCATCAGTTCTAGCCCTTTTTATCTTTGCATCTCCATAGTAACCAGGCCACTTGCTTTACTAAGTACAATACAGAAGCCTTGAGAAGTTGCTAGTTCATTTTTTATTCCACTGGCTGCTTTGAAAAGACTGTAACCCCATAACTAAACTGAACCCATGAAGGTCAACACATACACACACACACACTCTCAGGCTTTCCCTGGTTGCCATAGTACTTTGAGGAGTGTGTGTGTGTGTGTGTGTGTGTGAAGGACGCGGCTGAATCTGATGGAGACGTGTGCGGTGGAGGTCTCATTCTCTTGGCCATTATAGTCAAATGCAATTTAAACTACCGTCAGTCTCCAGAATGTGTTTTTTATGCCTCTGAATGACCTTAAAATGATTCACTGAATGGGGATTTGGTGCCTATTGTTTTGACATTATTGAAAACATATTCAACATGAATGTCCTTTTACAGACACCAATAATGAATATAAAGCACCAGAACATGGACTAAAGTTATCTTTCTTGGTATTCTGTTGTTATGCTGTTGCTAGGGTGTTGCTGTGCAGTTGTTAGTCGTTCTGAGAACTTTTTGGCATGTTGCTATTCTCCTGCTAGTTCGTTGCTAGGGTGTTGCTACGCAGTTGCCATGCAGATGTTAGGGTGTATTTATGAGGTTGCTAGGGTGTTGTTATGCTGTTGTTAAGGGTTCTGAAAGCTTTTTGGCATGCTGCCATTCTCCTGCTAGGGTGTATTTATGTGGTTGTTAGGGTGTTGCTATGCAATTGTTTAGGGTTCTGATAGCTTTTTAGCATGCTGCCGTACTCCTCTAGAGCATTGCTATGAGGCTGCTAGGGTATTGCTATGCAGTTGTTAGGGGTTCTGAAAGCTATTTGGCATGCTGCCATACTCCTCTAGGGCATTGCTATGTGGTTGCTAGGGTGTTGCTATGCAGTTGTTAGGGGTTCTGAGAACTTTTTGGCATTCTGCTATTCTCCTGCTAGTGCGTTGCTAGGGTGTTGCTGTGCAGTTGCCATGCAGTTGTTAGGGGTTCTGAGAACTTATTTTGGCATGCTGCAATTCTCCTGCTAGGGTGTATTTATGTGGTTGCTAGGGTGTTGCTATGCAATTGTTAAGAATCCTGAAAGCTTTTTGGCATGCTGCTATACTCATATTAGGGCATTGCTATGCAGTTGCCAGGGTGCTGCTGTGCAGTTGTTAAGAATCCTGAAAGCTTTTTGGCATGTTGCTATACTCATATTAGGGCATTGCTATGCAGTTGCTAGGGTGCTGCTGTGCAGTTGTTAGGGTGTTGCTGTGCAGTTGTTAGGGGTTCTGAGAAGTTTTTGGCATGCTGCCATTCTCCTGCTAGTGCGTTGCTAGGGTGTTGCTATGCAGTTGTTAGGGGTTCTGAGAACTTTTTGGCTCTGCTAGTGCATTGCTAGGTGGTTTCTCAGTTATTGTGTCTCAGTGCTCAGATCAAAATCTCAATATGTACTTAAACATTTCTCATCAAATGATCTGATCTGCTATCTACATTCATTCCATAGCTCTGTACCCCTACTGGATGACAATTATTGACTCATTTGTGTCTATTTTAGGAATTTCGGAGATTAAGGTGAAACTGAACTGAAACTGATACATATATGAAGCATAATTAAGAATAAGTCTGAGCAATCAAATCCTCCTCTGGGGGGGTTGTAAATATTTGCTGTGTGACACCAATTATCGCAACCCCTGAGACCCTCGAAAGCAGAATTTTACAGGCCACCACCAAAGTGAACAAATGCAAATAAAGGCAGAAAACGCCTCAGACGGCTCGACACGAAGTCAGACTGAAAGTCACCCTGTGTGCCTGAACTGGGATAGATCTGTGAGGACAGAAATAGTCTCGCGGACTGTCAGCAAGACTGATGACTTGGACCTGACGGACATACCCGGAAAACAGCCCAGAGGAAAACAGGTCATTCAAGAACCAAACACACACACACACACACTGTGTGCACTCGAAATACCTCACACTCATCTTATTCCTCATTTATGGCTCTTTCTCTGGACTAATTAAAAAGACACAAGGAAAAATTAAAAAATCCATATAATGGCAGTGAATAGCGACTAGCGTCAAGCTTTTAAAAAAAGCAAAACTATCACAGAATGATCCCATGCAACACGTGTCATATATTCCAAATGTTCTGGTGGTTTACGATAGGGTTTGGTGAAAAACAAACCGAAATGTAATGTATTATTTAACAAAAACCCTGACCTTGGCTGTTGACTTAATTTTCATTTAAAGGTAAAGTGTGTAATTTCTGCCCCAAAAACCTTTTCCTAATCGATTTCGTAAAACTCGATTCACATCTTCTTTTGTTTGGGCAAACAAAAGAAAATAAAGTGCACCTGAATTGTGTTGCAGTCATGATCTGGCCAATACTTAATCATTAAAACAGGTCTGTTGACATTATAACTCAAACACTCCCAAAAGCAATCAATATCAAATCCAGAGCTTGTGAATCAGAATTGAAATATGAATCAGTGCTGTTACCCGTGTAGGATGTAGGTCTACATTAAAATAAAAGAAAACAGCCAACATTCTGAACACCAGCATAAACCATCTGCTGTTTTCTGATTTAGTGTGTGTGTGTGTGTGTGTGTGAGAGACAGGTGTGTGTGCATCGCTGCATAAAGAGTGTGTTTATTTATTACTGATTCTGCCATCTGTTTAGCGATATTCTCCTCAAGCAGTGTAATCTCTCCCTTCAGCCTCTGACATTCATATACGTTACATTTTTCATGAATATTTCTTTCTGAGATTCATTTAAATCAATTGCTGAGAGCAAACCAAGTTCACTGTACTAAAACAGCCTCCATAGCCCAAAAAGAGCATTTATTGAGACTGAACTACAAACAAAACTCATTCCGAACAGACAGAAAAGGCATTTAAACACATTATTTCACATGTGAAGAGGCGTTAACACCGAAGTCTTAAAGGTACAGAAGCAAAAAAGAGATCTAACTTTGGTGCAAAACTTTACTAAGATGCTATAACCAACATAACCTTGTGCTGTGTGCAAACTCACAGAGAGTGTTGAGATAACAGTGCTATTCTCATGGAGTGATCAGTTTTGATTCGGTGTGTGTTGTGTGTGTTTAGAGAATCTGTTGTGGTAAGCCATACTGTCTTATCTCACATGCATTAATGGGGTTTGTAACGGCTCTGCGTGCTCAGAAAACAAACAAACGCTTGGCTCGTACACGCGGCACACTGACCCTCATCGTATCTGATGCTGAGAGGTGTGGAGGTGTATTCTCGGGGCACTGCACTTGTTGAAGTCTTGGCAGTGTTGTGGGGTATCCCGATCAACTTAATAAAGCCTGACACACACACACATGCACACACACCTTTCTTCCCAGCCCTGTCCTGACCAGTGTTAATTTTGATTTAGTTTTAGTCATATTTTTAGTTGACTAAAATCTAATGGGTTTAGTTACATTTTAATGCATCAATTAAGCATTTCTCTAAAATGTCCAAACTCATTATATACTTCTGGAGAAAACATCTGTTAAAGTGCCCCTAATTTTGTTTTGGAGTCGCCTACAACAGGTTTACATGCATCAAAGGTCAAAAAACTTTTCAGCAGGTTTATTAGGCTGCTGTCACTTTAAGGCCGAATGCACGGATCCAATACACTGATACACATCCGATATTCTCCCAACTGTTGTAGCGACTGGACAGATCAAACACACGATTTTTACAATTGAATCGTGACGTCCGTGACATCTAGTTTCCCCACTGTGAATTAGCACCCTGGTGCCCACTTATACACTTCAAAGACACTGGGGTTGATTGTTCTCAAATGAGAAAACCGTACAACCAACAGACACTCAATCCCCTATAGAAATGGAATTCTATCCACTAATTCATTGACAATCTGTTTAATGAACGAACATGCATTTCCCCAGTACATTTTGTGTATCATTTCTGTTTGTATATTGTCTTTTAATATTGTATAGTGTTATGCATGCTTGATGATAGAACTACTAGTTAATGTTAGCCCATCAAGCTGGTGTCTCCTATCAAAATATTCCTCATTTAATGACTCACACTTTGGTGGACATCACTTTCTTATAGAATGCAGTGTGTTCGTTATATTTATCAGAATACAAATGAACACAAATTTTCAGCTCACTCCAATCACGTGAATGAGTCAGCCCTTTTGTTCAAAACAAAGGAACTCTCCCGCTGAGAAGTGCACCTTCCTCACTGGTCAAGCCAAAACTCAAAGGTGTGGCCTCTGGAACTTAAAAGGCCAACACAAAGTTCCCTTCACGTTGTTAGTTGTGGTACTCGCTGGCTTTCCATTCCCGAACGCTGTTAGCATGAGACCTCATCCGGTGTCGCAGCCGCGCCGGCCAGCCCCACACACATCAAGCCATGTGGGCCTTCTACGACCATAACAGAGTCTCTGCAAGTTCACCGTCGTTTCTACACTCAACATGGAAGGAATCGATTGCAACTGCAACACCATCGGACCGAAATATCAAGACTTTCTCCTGCGACTGTATATCCAACAGCTCAGGCAAATGCAAGTAACGTACACTCTAAAAAATGCTGGGTTAAAAACAACCCAAGTTGGGTTGAAAATTGACTAAAAAAAAAAAAAAAAGCAATTGGGTTGTTTTAACCCAGCAACTGGGTTGCTTTAAGCAAACATTTAAACCCAACCGCTGGATTAAAACAACCTATTCACTGGGTTAAAACAACACTGGGTTTGTTTTTAACCCAGCAGTTTTTAGAGTGTACGATATACAAAATCGCTGTGTATTTAGTTAAAGCTGTAAACCACTTTGTTTAAACAAAGGCGCTTGTTGTCTTAACTGGTGGTTCTCCCCCATTCCTCTGTTCCGATCCGGTTCTTCAACCACTTCCACTTTCCATTCTACCCCATGTTTGTATGATTTTGTGTTGTGCGTTTATGTTAGTTATGTGTTCATGTTTTAGTTAAATAAACTCTTGTGCACATTCGTACGAGTTGATTCTGGTCTGCCTATAAATAAATTGTCACTTTAACGAATCGATCATAGCTACGAGCTAAGAAAGAGTTATTTTTCTGTGGCCACAGAAAATATCCTTTCTGAAGAGTTGATAGACAGTACTGAATGTTCGCTGGACGAACAGATTATTTAATTGTAATATTAATTCAGTTAAATTAAGTTAATTCGGTTAACTAATCCAAATATTCATAATTAATTGTAACGAGTTATGATTCATTATTAATATTTCCCCTTTGAGCTAATTTGTTACACTGTTTACATTCACTTAAGACATAACCACCCAGCAGGCACACAACATCATAAGACGTTGATATTTGGTTACTGACATTTAGTCATGAGGTATGATGACCAAAACCCAACGTCCACACAAAATCATAATGGTAACGTCCACACAAGGTCAGATTCTAACATCATTAGATGTTGATCTTTTGTTAGTTTTAGGTTGTTTTGTAAAGTAACCAAAATACAACGCTGAGCCAACGTCTCAAGCCAATGTCATATTGACGTCAAATACTGACATTTAGTCATGAGGTATGATGACCAAAACACAACGTCCACACAATGTCATAATGGTAACGTCCACACAACGTCAGATTCTAACATCATTAGACGTTGATCCTTTGTTGGTTTTAGGTTGTGGTATTAACTAACCAAAATCCAACATTGAGCCAACGTCTCAAGCCAACGTCATATTGACGTCAAATACTGACATTTAGTCATGAGGTATGGTGACCAAAACCCAACGTCTGTTAAACCTCATAATGTTAACATCCACACAACATGAAACTCTAACATCATTAGATGCTGATATTTTGTTGGTTTTAACACATTTGTCTCATATCAGTGTTTCCCCTAGGATTTTTTTCAGGGGGGGTGGTAGACCTCCCGAAACTACTAATGTCGCGGAGCGGGCGTGTTACGGATACGTGGTGTTGTCATAGACACGGCACGCAGTAGGCGGATGTTTGTATCGGTGTATTTCTAGAGTGAGCTGAAATGACAAGAGTGCACATAAATTTGGTAAATACATATAAAACAACATTTATTTACACATCACACAACTATTTACAACACAACCGAGGAGGCTTTGCTTGAGTTGTTTCTCCGGATTTTGTTGTTTTTAAGAAAAAAAAACTAATTTTGTCTGTTTAGTATTGTCAAGTCACCTTTATTTATATAGCACTTTTTACAATGCCGATTGTTTCAAAGCAGCTTCACAGTGTTAACAGGAAAATAATGCAACAGAATTTGATTCGGCTGTACAGCTGCTCTGGAGAAAATGGTGATGTCATCCAGCCAATTTCAATTATCATATAGTGTAAATGCAGGCAGATCAGTAATATAGTTGAAATTTTAGTGTCCCCAACTGAGCAAGCCAAAACCCAAGTGGCAAGGAACCAAAACTCCTTCAGGGGCCAGAATGGAGAAAAAAACCTTGGGAGAAACCAGGCTCAGTCGGGGTGCCAGTTCTCCTCTGGCCAACGAACAAATAGTGTATGATTATGATTCTGGCAACATTACAGGTCAGAAGTCATATTAGATCGAAAGATATTCGTAGGATTATTCGAAAGATTGGAGTTGTCACGCCGGAGACGGGTTTAATGAGGATGTCGTGTCGATGCGGCATTTACGGGGGGGGGGGTTTAATTGACACGGTCTCTACAGAAACTTCAGGGATGCGTTGGTCATGTCTAGGCGCAGGTCCACCATCTGATCCGGATCCGGCCGACTGCAGTAAACCTCGGGATAAACAGAGAGACTAACATTAACGTAGATGCCATTCTTCTTATGATGTAACGAGTACATCAGGTGTTATGGGAAGTGTTCCCGGTTCTGGCTGACCTAGTTAATGCAGCCTAAAACAATCATTTAACTGATTTGAATAATAGAAATTAAAAATGTTTTATGTGTATGCCATAGTAAAGAGATGTGTTTTTAGTCTAGATTTAAACTGACAGAGTGTGTCTGCTTCCCGAACAATGCTAGGAAGACTGTTCCGGAGTTTAGGTGCTAATTAGGAAAAGGATCGATCGCCGGCAGTTGATTTTGATATTCTAGGTATTATCAACTGGCCAGAATTTTGAGACCGCAATAGACGTGATGGAGTATAATGCGTTAAGAGCTCGCTCAAGTACTGGGGAGCTAAACCATTTAGTGCTTTGTAAGTAATCAGCAAGATTTGAAAATTTATACGATGTTTATTGTCACCTTTTCTGTTCAACATGGAGCTCATGCGTCCGTTGTTTTTTAAAAAAAAAAATGTATATAAGGACTCAATGCTAAGGATTTTTTCTACTGGCCCAGTCGGGCC
Source organism: Coreius guichenoti (assembly GCA_039654105.1). Lineage (NCBI taxonomy): Eukaryota > Metazoa > Chordata > Actinopteri > Cypriniformes > Gobionidae > Coreius > Coreius guichenoti. Next base: position 4,434,955 of record CM077182.1, on the reverse strand, counting down.
AGTGGTTCAAATTTTGACTTGCCCTGCCAAAATTTTCACTGGCCCCACCACAAAATAAGTGATAAGATAAAATAGGCCCAGTATTGTTTTTGATCCATGTAACCTTAATAAATAAGGTTATGACTCCAAAAACTACTAGCCTAACTCATATATATTTTAAATATTGTTAAAGACAATCAGTAATAAAATAAGAACAAATAATCAAATTACGAGCAACAGCACAAATCAACACAGCAGAACAAACATACAAATGAAATACGTAGGTCTAAACTAGATTTTCAGGTACAAAAACAGTAATCAAATGTAAAATATCACTGCATAGTCTGCATTAAATTATATATCACTGCATATAAATATAAATTAACCCTTATTAAAAGTTATTTAGTCAAGAGTTGTGAGTGATTTTTTTTCTGTCTTTTATTATCTCAACGATATTTTCCACTTTCCCTGTTATACGGTAGGGGCGCTATTACGCATCTCATGAACGAGTACAGAATCTCCTGATTAAAAAAGGCGAAGAAGAAGAAGCAGAAACGACCGATATCATGTAAGCAGATGCATATGAAAAATAACGTGATCATCAACATTAAACAGCATATAAATTAAAACTGCCTAATGTTACTGAATGAAATGTCGACCCAGGACGAGCTATAGGACTGTGAAGCTTTGAGGGTGTTGACTTGATCTAACGTTACTCCATCTGTGTTTTGATCATCGCTCTGAATCACATCCGGACGTAGTCTTTTACAAAAACGTGATTTTCTCAGCTCAAAATGTTGCTTTTTCATGAAACTTTAAACATTCAAGTGTTGATTAAAAAAATAATGAATGAAGCTAGAATAAAACAGAGGCTCTGTTCTTTCTTTTGATATATGGCATGTTCAGATATTCACACAAGATGTTCTGTGGGATTACCAAAAAATCCCACAGAACATTACCAAAAACACTGGAGGTGACTGGCAAATTTCATGTTTACGTTCACTTAAGACATAACCGACGTTTAGGGGAAACACTGCATATGCAAAGCTGATTGAAATTCAATAAATAATTTCAAGCTCAAGTTAATTTCAATAAATAATTTTCAATTGTGAAAGGCTCAAATTTGGGACAAACTGCACTCATATTGATTTAATGTGGAACACATTTCAGATGCCTTAACTACAGGACGATTCTAATATGTCAAGCCCTGTTTGCAACTATGTGCTGCTGTTGCCAACTCCTTGCACAATTATTACAGACTGGTGATATCACTGAATTCATGGTGTGAAATATCCTAAACCATTGCTTTTGGTACCATCTAATAGATATATTGCTCAGTCAGTTGTTTGTTGTTTCTTCTCTTTTTTGTGTACATATTCACAACAGACCTAAGTAAATGTTTAGAGATTTTTAGGTTTTAGATTTTGTAATTGCATGTTACCACTTGTGTTGCCAGAAGATAAAAACCTGGCAATTTGGGTGAGCCCATGACCTTCCATCTAGCACCACAGTAGAACCAGTGTGACATCTGCATTAGATATGATGAACCTGACAAAAACTACGACAACCGGTTCATAATGTGTTATGTATTATTAATTATTTGGACATTTAAATCCTTTTTCTTTTATATCCACAGGCTGATGACAAATGAGATAATGGCCAGTTTCAATATGTATGTAATGCAACGTCTGTCCAACGTTGGAGGTTGAGGTCAATCTGGTGTTGAGTTTAGAACCCAATGTCAGGTTGACGTCAGCCTCCAACATTGGACAGACATTGCATTTTGGTTGAAAATGAAAATCGGGTTGACGTCAGAACCCAACGTCAGATTGACGTCAACCTCCAACATTGGACATATGTTGCATTTTGGTTGAAAATGAAAATCGGGTTGACCTCAGAACCCAACGTCAGATTGACGTCAACATCCAACTTTGGACGGACGTTGCAATTTGGTTGAAAATGAAAATCGGGTTGACGTCAGAACCTAACGTCAGATTGACGTCAACATCCAACTTTGGACGGACGTTGCATTTTGGTTGAAAATGAAAATCGGGTTGACGTCAGAACCCAACGTCAGATTGACGTCAACCTCCAACGTTGGACGGACGTTGCATTTTGGTTGAAAATGAAAATTGGGTTGACGTCAGAACCCAACGTCAGATTGACGTCAACATCCAACTTTGGACGGACATTGCATTTTGGTTGAAAATGAAAATCGTCTTTCTATGTGCGCACAGAAAACCAAGCTGAATTGAGCTCTCTTTTCGTGTCGTCGCGCTTTTTCTGATTTGCCTGCTCTTCTCTTTCTCATAGACGTTTATATTTTTGATCATTTTATGAGACATGCAGCAAGTGTATGCCAACTTATGCCCCACTGCCAGGTAGATCAGCACATTATAACTCAAATGTGCGCATCTACCACGCAGGACATTATTCTGATTGGATCTCTTCCCAAATCGTCCTTCCTTAACATTTACGTCTCGTTTTATGTGTTCAGGAATGGTGTGTGGTAATTTTAATGACATAAAATAACAGTGTCCTAATAATGTCCTAACCTAGACTTTGTGAAAATAAAATCTGATCACTTAGTAAAGTAACAGCACACGTCTGACTGAAGTTAAGTGCTTGTGTTGGGGGTTTGATCACATCAGTAACACTAGCCAGCAATAATGATGGCTGACTCTTCACAGAACACAATGTTTCTAAATGAAGGAAACAGTCATAAGGAGATACACTCACAGACTGAATCTGGAAATGGCATCGTGAAACAAATAAAAGCTGGAAGCGTGTGACTGCATCACTGTGTTTGCACAGAGAAACGTCGTGCAACAGCGGTTTCAGAGCATTAAACTCGTCCGCCCCCGATTCTCTCCGCTATAAAAAGAAGGTGTTAATGACAGCGAGAGAGGAGGCCGGGCAGATGGCGTCCTCCTCAGGCACGGCTCCTCCGTATGGCAGAGCTGAAAATGATGCCCGTTAGGGTGGCATCAATGGAGGAGGCGATCACAGTAATGAAACACAGACACATACTGACCGTAAACCATTAGTGACCACAGGAAGATGAGACTAGTTTATCTGATTATAACTGATTATCTCTTCATCACGGCACCTGTTAGTGGGTGGGATATATTAGGCAGCAAGTGAACATTTTGTCCTCAAATTTGATGTGTTAGAAGCAGGAAAAATGGGCAAGCGTAAGGATTTGAGCGAGTTTGACAAGGGCCAAATTGTGATGGCTAGACGACTGGGTCAGAGCATCTCCAAAACAGTCTGCAGTGGTCAGTATCTATCAAAAGTGATCCAAGGAAGGAACAGTGGTGAACTGGCGACAGAGTCATGGGTGGCCAAGGCTCATTGATGCACGTGGGGAGCGAAGGCTGGCCCGTGTGGTCCGATCAAACAGACGAGCTACTGTAGCTCAAATCTATCATCTATCTATCTATCTATCTACACACACAAACATAATTTGTTTAATTAAACAATGATTATAGTTCTAAAAGATACTTTATAGTTACAATAATTTAATTTAAATTATACCTCAGTGCAAAAAAATAAAAATAAAGTGATGAAAAACTGCAAATTCTAAGAGCAAAAAACTACCTCCAGAATGAATTTTATGTACAAATAAAATTTAAAAAAATAATGAAATTAAATTAAATTAAAAAAAATAATAATAAAATAAAATATGACAAAAATAACTGCAAAATTTCTGAGCAAAAATAAAATAAAAATGATAATGATGCCAAATTTGTGATCAATTAATACTGAATCCATAATGACCATGATGTAACCTTTTACTAACAGGCTGTAAAGGATCGAAAGAGGCTGATGTGATGCCAACTAAATCTGACCGTATGTTCCTGACCTGCTGATCTGACACACATGACCCACCATCACTCTCAGGCTGGACAGGGTGATTGTTGAGGCTGTTGGTGATGCTGTTCTCAGTGGTGCCATTTTCCCTTAAGGCTCCTCTTCAAAAGCCCTTCAGACCCGACAAATGTGTGCATGTTAAAGACGGACACGCAATCCTTCATAACTGCCTTTACAAATGGCATGTCATTGAGTGACACACCTCTGTGTCTGACCTCATTGAATGTGTGACCCGTCCTGATCAATGTGCTATCCATCATCTGACAGTGACATCACTCTATTAGTCTATTCGTCATCTCACACATTTCTTTTTCTAGACACAGTGGTATCCTGGGCATGTATTGAATGCACATACACATATTAGTCAACAGCTCAAGCCTAAATACATGCAGTTATCTGCTGGTCCGCATGTTTGACCTTATTGTAAGGTCTAAATTGCTCAGCACTTTATGTAATGTATATAATGTATGCACAGTAACATTAAACATGTACCCATCCTCAATCTAAACACAAGCTCTTTTCTTCTAACCACAAAAAAATCTAAATCATATCATATCATATATTATCAGAAATCCCCACATATCAGATTTAATTTAAATGAAACCAGAAAATATAAAAATAAAAACGTGGCCTGCTGTGGAATTGCAGGTGGAATAATAAAGCTGATAATGATGAATAATAAAGCTGATTAAACTAATGAATAAAAATGATCAATATCTGGGCAGTAGGGCATTTTAATACCACATTTAGCATATGCATATACAGCAAATGTATTTATCATACATGTTTGCCTACCTACATTTACGTTTCAGATGAGCATGTGCATTGGAATAATCTATGGGTATGCAAATACTGCACATGAATATGCAAATCGTTCAGGAAGGAAATGCCAGAGAAATAAAGGAAGTCCTTATGGACTCAGACCAAACACATTAGGAGTCATTTAACAGTGTTCTTACGTTGAATCCGTACGGATCTATCCGGCATCGCCATCTGTGATGACAAGATGACAGTCAGAACACAAACACGCAGATGCGCCAGCAGCCTGTAGATCTGTGCCACAGAACCGAGAAATCCCTTACCGCTCCATGCACAATGCATTTGCAATAAATTAAATCTAAATGCAAGAGCATTGTGCTACAGTGGGGAGAACAAGTATTTGATACACTGCCGATTTTGCAGGTTTTCCTACTTACAAAGCAAAAATCCAGAAAATCACATTGTATGATTTTCAAATAATTAATTTGCATTTTATTGCATGACATAAGTATTTGATCACCTACCAACCAGTAAGAATTCCGGCTCTCACAGACCTGTTAGTTTTTCTTTAAGAAGCCCTCCTGTTCTCCACTCATTACCTGTATTAACTGCACCTGTTTGAACTCGTTACCTGTATAAAAGACACCTGTCCACACACTCAATCAAACAGACTCCAACCTCTCCACAATGGCCAAGACCAGAGAGCTGTGTAAGGACATCAGGGATAAAATTGTAGACCTGCACAAGGCTGGGATGGGCTATTGTTGGCGCAATTATTAGAAAATGGAAGAAGTTCAAGATGACGGTCAATCTCCCTCGGTCTGGGGCACCATGCAAGATCTCACCTCGTGGGGCATCAATGATCATGAGGAAGGTGAGGGATCAGCCCAGAAGACCATCCCAACCGTGAAGCATGGAGGTGGAAACATCATTCTTTGGGGATGCTTTTCTGCAAAGGGGACAGGACGACTGCACCGTATTGAGGGGAGGATGGATGGGGCCATGTATCGCGACATCTTGGCCAACAACCTCCTTCCCTCAGTAAGAGCATTGAAGATGGGTCGTGGCTGGGTCTTCCAGCATGACAATGACCCGAAAGACACAGCCAGGGCAACTAAGGAGTGGCTCCGTAAGAAGCATCTCAAGGTCCTGGAGTGGCCTAGCCAGTCTCCAGACCTGAACCCAATAGAAAATCTTTGGAGGGAGCTGAAAGTTCGTATTGCCCAGCGACAGCCCTGAAACCTGAAGGATCTGGAGAAGGTCTGTATGGAGGAGTGGGACAAAATCCCTGCTGCAGTGTGTGCAAACCTGGTCAAGAACTACAGGAAACGTATGATCTCTGTAATTGCAAACAAAGGTTTCTGTACCAAATATTAAGTTCTGCTTTTCTGATGTATCAAATACTTATGTCATGCAATAAAATGCAAATTAATTACTTAAAAATCATACAATGTGATTTTCTGGATTTTTGTTTTAGATTCCGTCTCTCACAGTTGAAGAGTACCTATGATAAAAATTACAGACTTCTATATGCTTTGTAAGTGGGCAAACCTGCAAAATCGGCAGTGTATCAAATACTTGTTCTCCCCACTGTACATACTGAAATTTTTTTATTTTTTTTTTTTAACTGGGTGAATCTTTCAAAGAACATGTCTGGGCCATATTTCAAAATTAAATGAAATTATATTTGTTACAAAAAATGACTACACTCTAAAAAATAATTCAGTGGCTTAGTAAATATCACAGTACTAATTAACTTCATTAACTTAATAAAATCTCTGAATATCATTTACTTGATTGTTTGAGTTGAACATACCAAAATAATTAAAAAGTTAATTTTGTCTAAAATTTTGTTATATTTAAGTTTTTTTCACTAAAAGAATTTAGTATTTGACTAACCAATTATTTATTTAAAATATACTTAATATATTTGTGAAATTTCTATCAAAATATTCTAGAATGGAGAATTAAACTGATCTGTTTCAAGAACAAAAAATATTACTTAATTCAAATCATATTTCAAATGTTACAAAAACAGCTTTCTTCCACCTCAGAAACATTGCTAAGCTACGGAACATGTTATCTGTTTCTGATGCAGAAAAGTTAGTTCATGCATTCATGACCTCTAGACTAGATTACTGTAATGCATTACTAGCTGGCTGTCCTGCATCCTCAATAAACAAGCTACAATTAGTCCAAAATGCAGCTGCTAGAGTTCTTACTAGGTCAAGAAAATATGATCATATAACACCGATTTTATCATCTCTACACTGTTTACCCATTAAGTTCCGTATTGATTATAAAGTATTACTTCTGACCCAATTGGCCCTAAACGGTATAGCTCCTGTGTATTTAACTAATCTTCTATCGCCTTACAATCCATCTCGCTCTTTAAGATCACAAAACTCTGGGCTTCTGGTAGTACCTAGCATATATAAGTCCACTAAAGGAGGGAGAACGTTTTCATATTTGGCACCTAAACTCTGGAACAGCCTTCTTGATAATGTTCGGGGCTCAGACTCACTCTCCCAGTTTAAGTCTAGATTAAAGATGCATCTCTTTAGCCAAGCATTCATATAATGCATCTCATAACCTTGTACTCCAGTTATATCAGTGCACATGATTGTCTTTGCTTAATGCTTTGAACAGCAGCTACGCTAATTATTTTCCCGTTCTGTTTTATCTCGGGATACCCATCCCGAGGTAACTAGAGAGTGTCAGCTCCAGTCTGGATCCAGCCTCTTATGAAGACTTGAGATGACCATCAACTGTGAAGAGACGACTCAACTCCTGCGATGACTTCACATGACGCAGCTCTGCATCAACACGCACGCATGCTCAATTTCTATATGCCCTAATCATTGTTAACAACATGTATTCTTATTTCACATAGCCCCTTGTCTGTGATTTATTTTTATATTGATTAATAATACATTGTTAGCTAACTATGTGCTTTGTATATGAACATTTCTGAAATACATAACTTGGACACAGTCTCCTCTGATACCAAACCACTTTAAATTGTAATGTAGACGCATGCATTTTCTGTGAAGCTGCTTTGAAACGATATGTATTGTGAAAAGCACTATACAAACAAATGTGAATTGAACTGAATTGAAAGCAACATTATCTTTAACACACACTTAAGAAATTGAGTAAGTTTACTCAGTTAAAACAATGCACCCCTCCCCCACCCTCCGACGACTCGACGGTTGAGTGAGCGCGGGCTGTTTGAATTCTCTTCAGTCTCCAGAGCAGTTCCTTCTTCTCAGCGTCGCAGAATTGGTGCATTTCCTCTGTGAAATTCAGGTTTGTGTGTTTTATTTTATCTACAAAATCATTAATGTGCTTTAAATTATTTGATTTAATACAAAACCACATACAGGGATGCAATGTGAGTCACTTAAACAAATGTGGCGTCTGTCTTTGAAACGCCTGGTGCCTTGCTCAAAACACACGACTTTATTTAGATAATGAATATAATTCATTTGGATGATACAATGTTCTCAGAACTGTGCACTATTTGTTTATTGGCAGGTTATGGAGTCAGGCGCGTCGCAGCATCTTTCGGCTATGAGTGATACGCAGGACGGCGGTGTAAAGTTCAAAGTTCACCCACAGAGCGCAAGTCCCACAAGAACCAGCGCTGATACGGTGGAAATGGATAACAGACTGGTTGATTACACCTGAATTACTTTTAAATGTTTAATTTTTATTTTGTTACATGAGTTTAAATGTAGGCAATATTGTATACATGTTAAAACAGTATAAAATATGCTGTATTGCTGTACTCATCGACAATAAAGGCCAATGTCATGTATACCTGTGGTTGTGTGGACAAAGGTTTAGAGGAAATTAAAAAAAAGTTAATATTAATACTATAAAAGTTAATATTACTCATAAATATCGTTTTTTAAACGTTTCTCCCCAATTATTTCTACCCAATTTTATTTGTTAATGTACCAAATTCAGTTACTCAGATCTACTTAATTTTTTTTTACTTACATTTACTCATTTCATACGGTGTATGTAATTGATTTCACTGCTTGTAAATTTAATCAATTTTTTAGTGTAAAAATGTTTAACCAAAAAAATTGAGTAAATCATAGTAAAAGTTTTTAGAGTGTATTTTTGTCAAAATTCAAAAAATTCTCAATGTCACTGAAATAGGCTTTACTGTATTCATGCAAAATGTATACAGTATATATACACACACACACACACACATATATATATATATATACACACACAATTTTTTTTGCTAAAACAGCCCTGACCCATCGAGGCATGGACTCCACTAGACCCCTGAAGGTGTGCTGTGGTATCTGGCACCAAGATGTTAGCAGCAGATCCTTTAAGTTGCGAGGTGGGGTCTCTATGGATCGGACTTGTTTGTTCAGCACATCCCACAGATGCTCGATTGGATTGAGATCTGGGGAATTTGGAGGTCAAGTCAACACCTCAAACTCGTTGTTGTGCTCCTCAAACCATTCCTGAACCATTTTTGCTTTGTGGCAGGGTGCATTATCCTGCTGAAAGAGGCCACAGCCACCAGGGAACACCGTTTCCATGAAAGGGTGTACATGGTCTGCAACAATACTTAGGTAGGTGGTACGTGTCAAAGTAACATCCACATGGATGGCAGGACCCAAGGTTTCCCAGCAGAACATTGCCCAAAGCATCACACTGCCTCCGCCGACTTGCTTTCTTCCTATAGTGCATTCTGGTGCCATGTGTTCCCCAGGTAAGCGACGCACACGCACCCGGCCATCCACGTGATGTAAAAGAAAACGTGATTCATCAGACCAGGCCATCTTCCATTTCTCTGTGGTCCAGTTTGCTCACGTGCCCACTGTTGGCGCTTTTGGCGGTGGACAGGGGTCAGCATGGGCACCCTGACTGGTCTGCGGCTATGCAGCCCCACACGCAACAAACTGCGATGCACTGTGTATTCTGACACCTTTCTATCAGAACCAGCATTAACTTCTTGAGCAATTTGAGCTACAGTAGCTTGTCTGTTTGATCGAACCACACGGGCCAGCCTTCGCTCCCCACGTGCATCAATGAACCGGGAACACTCCACAAGAGCTGCAGTTTTGGAGATGCTCTTACCCAGTCGTCTAGCCATCACAATTTGGTCCTTGTCAAACTCGCTCTAATCCTTACGCTTGCCCATTTTTCCTGCTTCTAACACATCAACTTTGAGGACAAAATGTTCATTTGCTGCCTAATATATCCCACCCACTACGAGATAATCAGTGTTATTCGCTTCACCTGTCAGTGGCCATAATGTTATGCTTGATCGGTGTATATACTGTATATATATATATATATATAGACAGCCCTATATATAGACAGCCCAGCCCTGACCCAGTTTAGAATATAAACTAGAAAATGCCAATATTTTGTCAAAAAAAAAATAATAATAATAATACCACTAAAATAGGCTTTATTTTATTCATTCAAAATGTGGATTATGCATTGACAAAGCTCTTGGTAGACTGGATCTGACACATCCTGATAATCAGTGAAGCGGGCTTTACCAATGCTGATAATCTCAAAATGGGCAATAAATCAGTTCATCACGCCACTGATAAAAGAATAATTTTAAATGCGCTCTGCTCTCGATTGTTTCTCTCTAAAGCCACTTTACTTCTAGCTGCAGAAGCAGGTCAGTGAACTGCATCGTTCGGCAGCTCTGCTCCATTTCTTTTTGTTTTCACACCGTGCCAGAAAGCAGACAGCGGCGGCACGGGTGAGACTCGCAGGGTGTTTACCCAACGATGCTGCCGGCAGGGGCGCCGTTAAGGGGGGGGAAGTTAGGACGATTCTAAGGGCCCATGCACTTTTGAGGCCCCCAGAGATCGGTTTTATTAGTGGTAACAGTAATAGTAGTAATGTAATAGAAATTATAAACGTATACAGCTTATGGCTTATTACGGCTTATTTCTGCATTTCTGGCAAAATTACTCAGCTTTGGGAAGGGAAATATGCAGGTCAGGAAGGATAAGGTAACTGAGAGAAAAAGAGAGAAGGTGATGGAGATGAGAAGCAGATATTGTGCTATTTCAGTTGCAGATTTTGGATTGCTATAGGTCGGCTAGTATGTGTAATGCGGTAGGGGGCCTAACCTCATATTCTTTCATAGGGCCCGAAATTGCTAGCGGTGCCTCTGGCTGCCGGTCTCGTGTAAAGATCTCCCAGACGTCTGCTTGAGAATTCTGCCAGAAAGGACGAACACACATTTGCAGTCTGCGTGTCGCTCTCTTAAAGTCTCTCCTCTCTCACCTCGCACATCCACACTGAGGAAGGTAAAGTATTTAAGAAGCTTCATCAAAGTTTCAGCCCAAGTCTGGTAGAGCGCGCGCGCTCTTATAAAACAGAGAGTTTTCTTCAGCAGCCATTAGGACACGATGCATTTATTTAATCTAAAATATTGTGAAATATTTCCGTTTTATTGTATTTTTCACCAAATCAGCATATTAGAATGATTTCTGAAGGATCATGTGATACTGAAGACTGGAGTAATGATGCTGAAAATTCATAATAAATTGCATTTTGAAATATATTACAATAGAAAACACTGTACTGTATTTTTGATCAAATAAATGCAGCCTTGGTGAGCATACGAGACTTATTTCAAAAGCATTAAAAAATCTTAATTATTCCAAACTTTTGACCGGCAGTGTATATTTTAGTGTCTGCATTGAACAAAATAACAAATAATAATAATAACAATAATAAAATAAACAGAGCTCAACTTGCGTAGAGTGATTCATAAATGATTCTTATGAGCAGTTCTTTTGAGGAATCATTCAAATAGACTCATGAGTTATTGTTTTGAATCAGTCTAATGAATTACTAACTAAATCTTTCAGAACAACAGTAGTGAAAAAAACTGTAGATTCAGCAGCTGAAAGAAACCTATGTAAAAGTATGTTTACAGTGTCAGCATCATATTTATATATGCATGTTCAGATGTCTTTATTCTCATGCATATGCATGAACTGCCTCACATCAGGGAATATTCAGCAGCATCTCGTCCGTTTTTTAAGAAACAGCAAGACAGAGTCTAGCAGAAAGCCGAACAGTGTGGTTTCGCAGGCACGGCTGGAACATTTCCTCACAGCCAGCGGGGCAGATCGTGCGCTTATACCGACCCGGGACGTCACACACTTTTAGCTCAGGGCCGCACATCCGGCTCCAAATATATCGTCTTGCCTGAGATAAGATGCTGTCAGATCACTAGGAGAAGACATCACACGTCTGACTGCCTGTATCATTTTGCTGAGCAATTTAGTAAAAGGTCATTCACGATACCTAAAATTCCCCCTGACCTTTCCAAATCCCAAAATAAGAGGCTAGAACAAGCATCAAGTCTCATGCTGGGAACACAAACATGTCTTTACAATATGTCTAAACACTTTACAATAAGGTTCCATTAGTTATTAGTACTAACAATAAAAGGTACTTCTAATCTTAGTTTGTGTTAATTTCAGCATTTAATAATACATTACTAAATTTAAAAGGTCACACTTTAGTTTAGGGTCCAATTCTCACTATTAACTAACTATTAACTACGATTTTTGCCTTAATAAACTCCTAATTTGCTTATTAATAGTTAGGGTAGTTGTTATTGGGTATGGATTAAGAGATGTAGAATATGGTCATGTATAATAAGGCATTAATATGTGCTTTATAAGTACTAATAAACAGCCAATATCCTAGTAATATGCGTGCTAATAAGCAAGTTAATAGTGAGAATTGGACCCTAAACTAAAATGTTACCATTTAAAAGTTAATATTATTTAATGGACCTGAGCTGACGAACTAACAATGAACAACTAACATTAATAAAGATTAATAAATACTAACAAATGCATTGCTCGCTGGTAATGCTAGTTAATGCATTAACTAACGTTAACTAATGGGACATCATTATTAACTATATGTGCATACCATGCAACAAGGTACTGATATGGATTTTATGATTTGATTCTTTTCACAAGCTCTTGATTTGATTCATTTAGAAACATTTCAGGTACTTGCCAAAAATAAAACTTTCTAAACTAATGCTGTAAACTATGCAGGTAACCTTCTCATCTTACTATATTACTATAAAACTAAAAGTTATAACCCAAACTATTTATTTTCAGATGTAATATTTAACACTCAAACTGAGTACACATACAAATATGTAAATTGCACATAGCTGCTATTCAGCATTCATCTCTCCGTCTTTCACTGCTCGCGGTGATTGTGCTCAGATAGGATCTAAAATGGCACTTAGTGCCAGATTTCCCGTGACTGTGAAAAAGGAAAATGCTTGCAGAAACTCTCGAGCTACGATTAGACACACTTCCATTGGCTGGCCACAGATTTAGCTGCTTTCACCAGCATTACAAATAATGCAATATCTTCTTTTTGGGCCATTGAACAAATACATTGAGCAGTTAAAATTAGGCTAAAGTAGACAGGATACACTGCAATAAGAGAAGAAGAATGTAGATGCCACGTATACAGTGTCGTAGTGGTAGTTAGTGATTTGGATACTATTTTTCAGAAGTTTTCCACTATATGTGAACTACAGGAATGTTATATTAAAACACAAAAATGTACAATATTTGTCATAATGTCAGTTTTATAAATTAACAATCACACCAGCAAGAGAGTTTTTCAACAAATCTTTGCATAAATGATTCAACGATTCACTAATAGAGACAATCACTTGACCTGCTTCGTTCCTGAATGAATCAGTGTGTTTGAACAAATCGTTTGTGAATGATTCAAGATTCACTCAAAAAGACAGTCACTTGCTTCGTTCCTGAACGAATCAGCATGTTTGAACAAATCGTTTGTGAATGATTCAAGATTCACTCAAAAAGAGAGTCGCTTCCTACATTCCTAAATGAATCAGTGTGTTTGAACAAATGGTTTGTGAATGATTCAAGATTCACTCAAAAAGAGAGTCGCTTCCTACATTCCTAAATGAATCAGTGTGTTTGAACAAATGGTTTGTGAATGATTCAAGATTCACTCAAAAAGAGAGTCGCTTCCTACATTCCTAAATGAATCAGTGTGTTTGAACAAATCGTTTGTGAATGATTCAAGATTCACTCAAAAAGAGAGTCGCTTCCTACATTCCTGAATGAATCAGTGTTTGAACAAATGGTTTGTGAATGATTCAAGATTCACTCATAAAGAGAGTCGCTTCCTACATTCCTGAATGAATCAGTGTGTTTGAGCAAATCGGTTGCATAAAATGATTCAATGATTACTGCGTCAGTTGCGTCGCTTCACTGCCATTCACAAATCCTCTCCCGTGGCCTCATGGGATAGTAAAGTGTCCATCGTATGCACACTTCAAAATCCCGCCGGAAGTAGTAGGTCATCCGGGTACTTTTTGCCTACTCTTTTAACAGTACTGTGCATTTGAACATACTGCTTTTGTTACATACTACTGTTTACTTACTATATAGTAGAGAAGTATGCCATTTCGAATGCAGCCAGTCACTTAGTTTCTGAATGAATCAGTGTTTGAACAAATGGTTTGTAAATGATTGAAGATTCACTCATAAAGACAGCCACTTGCTTCGCTCCTAAATGAATCAGTGTTTTTGAACAAATCGGTTGAATGAATGATTCAATTACTCACTCATAGTGAACTGAGAACCGCATACTAGCATACTATTCTTACTATTTCTGCCATAGAAAGATATGGTAAATGTAGTAAGAGTAGTATACTAGTATGTGGTTCCGGATCGAGCAAGTCACATGCTTCTGAATGAACCAGCGTGTTTGAACAAATCATTTACGATTGATTCAATCATTCAATCATAAAGACAGTCACTTGTCGCCACCTACTGGCATATCAACAACAGTGCTAGTTCTGTTAGACTGTATTTCTGCGCTATTGTAACGTAACTCAACCATTCATACTCAAAAGACCGGAACAATTTTTTAAAAAAACAACTTTTTTGTAATATGCAACAGACGTATTAAACTGTACAGCTGTACTGGGAGTTCAAACACTGTATATCTCTGCATCGTGTTGCGTCCAGCATGCATTTGTGAGGAGTTTTGATACTGACTGGAGCATTTTTCAAAACTATGCTGAGAAGTGACCTGTGCTGAAATGAAGGTTTAATGATACTTTAAAGTCTCACACCTGCTCTCCATCATGACCTGTATGTCCTCTGGACGGGGACGGGAGGTCACGCGTGCGGCCCGCTGTGTAATTGCAGGTGGAAAAATAAAGCGAAGCCGCTGATAAAACTAATGAATCCAGCATATCAGAGAGGCTGAACGAAGCTAATTAAAGTAATTAACCCAGAAGGCTGAGCAGGATGGAGGACAAACATCTTTATAACAGCTCAAACTTCCACACAATCTAATGACACTTTGACTTCAGCAACATACGTGAGGAGAGGAAGGACGCTGCTGTAAAATCCCTCATGAGTGTCCTTGAAGCGGGTCTGTGAGTCAGTAGGTCAGGTAGTTTCATGTGCTTCATGCGTTGACGTGAAAGGAGATGCTTCAGCTCAATTAGCAGTGAAGAACACGCCAATGTGTCCGGCCTAGTCAATTCATTCTCTTTCTTTTGTCATTGCTGCTAATTTTCAATCAATAAAACGTCCATTGATTTCTGTGGAGTGTCATTAACATGATGATTAAGAGACCATTCACTGTTACTGTCATACACACTGCAACAATGACAAAAACCCTCTTCACTGGGTCAGCGGTCACCAGTCACCAGTGTAATACTATAAATGGCTTTGATTTATTACCGGACAAAATCAAGCTTGACTTCAGCTTCAGATTTTACTGTCTTCATGTGTTTGACCCTTGCCATAACCTCCTGGGATCCACTGGTTCCTTTTCATCCTCTGTACAGGACATTAATATACAAGTTAGACACTCATCTTCTATTATGCAATATACTAGTTAGTAGGGGCGTAACAATACATCGTGTCACAATATATCGCAATACAAAAATGCAACAATATTTATCGTGGATAGTGACAATCTGTATTGTGTATAGTTCACCCCAGAGCCATAGAAAAAGAGAGTTGCGACACGCTTTGATCTCGCCGCCATGTGGTCACGTGGTTCATAGAGCTCTCAATAGTTCCAAACAACTCTGCGCTGTCAATCTGTTTGAATAGGATTAAGCAGGATAGACAGCAGTTTCACTATATTTGCAGAAATTTCTGGTAAATATTAACACAATATGTGCATCGACTTCGACTAGGCTTTACAGTAGCATTTTATTCTGGGGAGAGATAAAGAAAAGACAACGTTAATGTTTTTCTTGAGTGATATCTGGTTATTTTATTTGGGTCACGTGAGTGCATGATTTTACAGCGTTGAGTGTTGTAGCCAATTATGGGCATTTCTGTTGAAAATAATGACCAGTCATATGTTTAATTTACCAGGAATGAGAATCCATATCGATCAAAACAAGTTTTATACAGTCTCAAAACGCTGAATGAATTTTAGTGCAAGTTTACGTGAATCTTCCCATTATCTACAAATCCTCTCATCATAACAAACAAAGCACAGACACGATTTAAATAAAGATTTATTGTGAAGTTTAGTCATAAGTTTTTGTTTTTCATGAGACTTTATGATTTTCCCTACAATTAGCCTATATATTTAACACTTCAGTACAAATAAAGTAACAAAAATAGAAATGTAATGTTATAACAGTGATTTGATAATCTATAAAAATTAATTTAAAAAAAGGAGAAAAAAATGGCTAATGAGCCAATAAGTGTTCCTCTTCCGCCATCTACTGGTTCTAGTGGTAATTTCTTTTATCATTTCAATGTTAACGTCCGAATGTTATTTTATGATACTCACATAAGCATACACACCAGGTGAATATAAATGAATGATTCTAGCATATACAGAATTTAACCCAAGAAAGAAGTTTTAAATAGTGTTTAAAAAAAACAGGGCAACCAATTTAATTCAACTCTTCATATCCAGGCGCTAGATAGGTTATTCCTTGAATGGGCTGCTTCATAGAAACGCATTCGACAGAAAGATCTCAGAGAGACTAAAAAATGTTGAAATATGACCGATAGCATCTGGATATAGTAGCTGTTGCAGTGCTGCTTATGTTATCTAACTGCAGTTAGAGTCTAACGATCTATTATATAACAATAAACATTAACTATGACGCGCTTCATAAAATACCACTTCTATCAATATTCCTGAGAGGTCAACTAATGCCATAAAATCTCAAAATATGCAGTAATTTCATCAATTTGCCTGCGAGTGTGCTTGAGAGACACTGAAATGAATGAGGTTTAATGCTGGAACTATTGGTTGTTTGGAACTATTGCTCCGTGACACGCTTTACTTCCGCATTCCTCAGTTCCTATGGAAGTCTATGGGAGTGCAGTAACTCTGTTTTTCAACGGCTCTGGTTCACCCAAAATGAAAATGAAAATTCAAGTTAACAGAGTTAAACTACATTAAACTACTATATATAATGTTGAATATAATGTATAATAATGCAATGGGGGAATATTTGTGGGTCCTGATAATGCCAAATATCTTATGTTACCAGTAAAACGTTATTTTAAATATATCTAGTCAGTGACAGAGTGCAAGCATATTCGTCTAAAATAATTCAGCATTTTCAGCTTCAGAATCATGAATATTTTTATTCTGGTGTCTCCATTGTCCTGTACATTGGGTTACCAGCACCAAATCCAAGCCTATTCATTTCCACCCTCAATGTAATACCAAATGTAGCATTTTAAATCAACAGTACATTTTTGGAGTATCGCAATAATATCGTATCGTGAGTTCAGTATCATGATATGTATCGAATCGTGACATGAGGGTATCGTTACATCCCTACTAGTTAGTCAATTATATTCTGTAATACCCATCATATAAGTTTATGCTTCATGTATGTCTAGTGTAATTTCTGTATCAAAATGCTGAAAATCACTCAATTAGATTAAACAGCCATTAAATACAGATACTGCTAATTCATATACACTACCAATCAAAAGTTTGGGGTCGGTATTATTTTTTTATGTTTTTGACAGAAGCCTATTCTGCTCATCAAGGGTATTTGATAAAAAATACAGTAATATTGTGAAATATTATTAGAATTTAAAATAATTTTTTTTAAATATATTTTAGAATTTTGTACATTGCCAGGTTGTTTCAATGCATGTTTGGGTCAAATATGGACAAACCCAACAGTTTAAAATTTAAACCAAGGTTTGGGTTTGTCTATATTTGACCCAAACATGGGTTGAAGCATTTTCTAGAGTGTATTATTGATATTTTAATTAATGATGAATATAATTTTTGAGTAATAGAAATGTCAAAATAACAGCATTTATTTGAAATAGAAATCTTTTGTAACATTATGAATGTCTTTACTGTCACTTTTGATCAATTTATCACATCCTTGCTGAATAAAATCATTTCTTTAAATAAAAAAAAAATCTTACTGATGCCAACATTTTGAACGGTAGTGTATCTAGTCTGTAGTGTATTGCATCTTCTACGAAAGAAATTAATTTTTAAATATATTTAAATATATTGGCAACACTTTAGTATGGGGAACACATATGCAATATTAACTATGACTTTTGCCTCAATAAACTCCTAATTTACTGCTTATTAATGGTTAGTAAGGTAGTTGTTAAGTTTAGGTATTGGGTAGGATTAAGAGATGTAGAATATGCTCATGCATTAATATGTGCTTTATAAGTACTAATAAACAGCCAATATCCTAGTAATATGCATGCTAATAAGCAACTAGTTAATAGTGAGAATTGAATCCTAAAATGAAGTGTTACCAATATATTTTATGTTTCTTATGCAGTAAACACTAAAGGAAAACTAACACTCTTTATATTTTGCTGGGTCTCAGGAGGATATGGATGGACGGTCAGGGGGATTTGTCATAAACCCGGGACGGCACCTCCCTAAACTAATGGACCTGGAGGAGAACCACAGACTAAAAGCACAATAAAACATAAGGTGTCACCAGTAAGAGCCTGAGGAGATGCTTTTGATAAGACTTCAGTGTACTCCCAAACACCATCGTGAGCTGAACTCACAGGCACAGAAAGCACATGACCATTAAACCAACATTCACCTAGTGAAGGGCTGAAATTAACAGGAGTTTGGGGCAAAATGCCACCAAAAGTAACAAAATGTTTACATTTTTGGGGAGGAAATGAATTGAAAGTTTCTCCACTTACAACCAGAAAGTGTGTGCTCATTCTTCTATTTTTTTTATATGTGTCTCTGAAGCTACTGAGGAAGGATTGCTGGAGGCAAAGACACATGTTTGAGCTCACAGGCGTATCTGTGCCTGACTCACCCTGTGTGTAAAGCGGCTTATTTTAAAACAGCACATCAAACCAGCACCTCTCAGCACGGCCGATTCGCTGATGCTGACACGCTGTGAAAACATCCCGTCTGACAGCATGCGTCGCATTAGGGTGAACGACCTTCCTTTAATCTGCAACTCTACAACAGGGCTGCAAATATTATTATTATTATTATCAGGGATGCCAACGTTAACTTAACTTGTTAGATTAAAGGTGCAGTAAGCATTTTTTGAGAAATGCTGGATTGGGCCGAGCACCAATACACACTTGTAGCTAATCAGCAGTAAGGGGCGTGTCCACTCATGATGGGGGAGGAGCTTAGTGCACAAGACGGACAATAGCAGAACAACTATAAAAAGAGTGAGATGGCAGAGAAAATACAAAAGAGGAAAAGGCCAGGAGGGTTACGATCAGACAAGAGGTAGGACCCGCGTTAAAATCTGAAAAGTTTTCCAGCGCTGGAGAAACTTTAAGGAGCGGGAAGGCCTGAAAACGGACGACTGAACGTCTAAACTTCCTCCACCACCCGTTTCAAGCATCGGCTCCCAACGTGTGTCCGAAAAGTGAGATAACATACTCCTAATATATGTTTTTTCTTTTGGTTGCCCTTTTAGTGATCGCTATAACCCCTTAATCTTGTCACATTTGTAATGCATTAGTTACTATCGTGTTATGTAGGGAGCTGTTCATAAAAAATGTGTTTGTTTTTTGGGATGGAAGGGATGACTTTGACATCGAAGGAGTAGAGGAGCTAAATAACAATCAGACATTCGACCTGATCTATCATAGTAACAGTAACATAGTCAAATTGCTTTCACTTATTGATGACTTCATACCCTCGGACGGCAGGCGCAGATTCTGCCATAGTCATTGTACGTGAATATGGGGGAGGAGGCATCGAGATAGGGGTGTGGTCCTTTTGGATAGGGGCATGTTTGTTTTGATGATTTCAAATATCAACAGCATTTACCAGAAATTGCTTACTGCACCTTTAACTAAATATATGCTATTGATATCAGTTGTGTTCTGTGTGATTTCTAAAGACTGCTGGAATAAGAGCATGTAAGCCCGCCCAATTGTCTTACAAGCAGTAGACGTGACGATTGGCAGAAGTCAGACTGTATATCAGTAAAATATGGAGAACAATCATCTGAAACCCAGCAAGCAATTTTGCGTTTAAAAGACGTCTAATAGCCGTCCAAACACAGCTCTGACGTCTAGGCTAAAACAAGGCAAAATTTGGGCTGTCGTGAAAATGTAATAGACGTCTAACCTAAGAATAGACTAGTCATCTAGAACATGAACATGTCAAAGAAATGAAACCAAACACCTTGTGATCACTATTGACTTTGTCAAGTTATTTTGGCAAAAACAACATGTAACCAAATTCAAGGTTATTTTGGCTACTCATATATATCGGGTCTATAGTTAATTTTGAGCAATTTTTTTTTCAAATTATATATGTAGATAGAAAGATTAGATAGATAGAAAGATTAGATAGATAGATAGATAGATAGATAGATGTTGTGATAGTCAAAGTCAGACAAACAGCTGGTTTGTTGTCAAACACATTAGTCACTTGCTGCTGTTGCTTCATCAGACATTTTTCTATTGAGAGCTGTCTCTGTCAGCTGACAGACAGATGGCCGACTGACAGACAGCTCACAGACTGCTAATGTGGCCACTGTTTGCTGCTCTAGACGGAGTGTCCACACACACAGCCGATCCGTGTTCAACAGTAGGATTGGAAAGCTCTGATCAGGCAGTGCTGGCTAAAGGCCCGGTCACACCAAGAACCATAACTACACTGAACAAAATTATAAACGCAACACTTTTGTTTCAAAAGGCCTATTTCTCTCAAATATTGTTCACAAATCTGTCCAAATCTGTGTTAGTGAGCACTTCTCCTTTGCCGAGATAATCCATCCACCTCACAGGTGTGGCATATCAAGATGCTGCAGCATGATTATTGCACAGGTGTGCCTTAGGCTGGCCACAATAAAAGGCCACTCTAAAATGTGCAGTTTTACTGTATTGGGGGGGTCTGGGGGGGTCCGGGCCGGGGGGGCCTGGACACCCATATCTGGTGCGACCACCATTTGCCTCACGCAGTGTAGCACATCTCCTTCGCATAGAGTTGATCAGGTTGTTGATTGTGGCCTGTGGAATGTTGGTCCACTCCTCTTCAATGGCTGTGCGAAGTTGCTGGATATTGGCAGGAACTGGAACAAGCTGTTGTATACGCCGATCCAGAGCATCCCAAACATGCTCAATGGGTGACATGTCCGGTGAATATGCTGGCCATGCAAGAACTCGGATGTTTTCAGCTTCCAGGAATTGTGTACAGACCCTTGCAACATGGGGCCGTGCATTATCATGCTGCAACATGAGGTGATAGTCATGGATGAATGGCACAACAATGGGCCTCAGGATCTCGTCACAGTATCTCTGTGCATTCAAAATGCCATCAATAAAATGCACCTGTGTTCGTTGTCCATAACATACACCTGCCCATACCATAACCCCACCGCCACCATGGGCCACTCGATCCACAGTGTTGACATCAGCAAACCGGTCACCCACACGACGCCATACATGCTGTCTGCCATCTGCCCTGTACAGTGAACACCGGGATTCATCCGTGAAGAGAACACCTCTCCAAAGTGCCAGACGCCATCGAATGTGAGCATTTGCCCACTCAAGTCGGTTACGATGACGAACTGCAGTCAGGTCGAGACCCCGATGAGGACGACGAGCATGCAGATGAGCTTCCCTGAGACGGTTTCTGACAGTTTGTGCAGAAATTCTTTGCTTATGCAAACCGATAGTTGCAGCATGATAATACACGGCCCCATGTTGCAAGGATCTGTACACAATTCCTGGCAGCTGAAAACATCCCAGTTCTTGCATGGCCAGCATACTCACCGGACATGTCACCCATTGAGCATGCTTGGGATGCTCTGGATCGGCGTATACGACAGCGTGTTCCAGTTCCTGCCAATATCCAGCAAGTTCGCACAGCCATTGAAGAGGAGTGGACCAACATTCCACAGGCCACAATCAACAACCTGATCAACTCTATGCGAAGGAGATGTGTTGCACTGCGTGAGGCAAATGGTGGTCGCACCAGATATTTACTTTTTTTTTGGACCCCCCGGGACCCCCCCGGCCCGGACCCCCCCAATACAGTAAAACTGCACATTTTAGAGTGGCCTTTTATTGTAGCCAGCCTAAGGCACACCTGTGCAATAATCATGCTGTCTAATCAGCATCTTGATATGCCACACCTGTGAGGTGGATGGATTATCTCGGCAAAAGAGAAGTGCTCACTAACACAGATTTGTGAACAGTATTTGAGAGAAATAGGCCTTTTGTGTACATAGAAAAAGTCTTAGATCTTCGGAGTTCAGCTCATGAAAAATGGGGGCAAAAACAAAAGTGTTGCGTTTATAATTTTGTTCAGTGTATAAAGATAACTATAACGACAACTATATTAGTGTCCACACCAACGCACAATATTGTTCTGTTTATTCTAAACGCGTGCTGCTTTTTTGTCGTCTGCCACTCTAAATTCTCAAGCTCTTTAGAGCAGGATGAATTCTAATTGGCTGTCAATGTTTTTATAGATTTATTTTATCAGCTGGAAAAAAAAGTTCAACTAACGCTTTTTAAATGTTACTCTTTTTAGAATGTTCAGAGAACATTCAAAAGCAACATTTTCATGCTTGCAAAATGAAGAATTGAATGTTCCCTTAATGTTTGTATAACCCAAGCGGCAACCTCCCGCGGTCTCTCTTGAAGCCAACACGGAAGTGACTTAAACTGCAATTCATTGACTGGCTGCTAGAGACAGGCTCCAAAAGGGAGTCAAATCCGTATCTCCCCCATGTTAAAATGCCCAACTTCACAGCAGAAAAAAATACAGCCTGGTACAAAAAGTGGTTTTGGTCTCTACAGCTAATCTTGCCCTTCATGACAACTGTGAGGGTGTGAATTTTTTTTATAACTCATCCGTTTAAATTATATTAAGCCTTAAAGTTCTGCATAATTAAGGGCGTGGTCACTTGAGTGACAGGTGGATTGCCATATGGTTGAGCTAGGCAGGCGTGGTTTCAGCAACCAGGCACCACAGCTCCATCCACGTCCTGCATCTTTGCCCATTTTCAGTTATCTGGGAGTGACGCGCGGTGACGCGCTGCCAAGATGGCGACGTCCGGCTCCGCCTAGGCTTCAAAAATGCTCTTCAGAAACCTACGGGTGACTATGGTATAACCAAGAAAGTCTATGGTATAACCAAGAAAAAAAACTGGATGTTTTGAACGTTCAGAAATAACGCTTTCATAATTTAATGAGACATTAGCAGTATAAGTGGCATTCCGTGTCCACGTACGGCAGGAAGAGCTCTGGTTCATCTGAAATGTTTTTGATGTTGGGATCAGATTGCTCCGTTCTGACCGCTGGAGCCGGATAATGACCTCTACACTCTCCTCTCCACTTTCCTCTCGTCTGAGAATCTCAGATTAAACATTCAAAGGTCATCCATCAAGGATGTTGAAATACACTACATGCATATTTACATATTTACTTGAAATTGTGATGAAATTGGGTTTATCCGATTCATCCCAGATCAACTAAGCACCATTCCCCACAGTCGGACTGATTCCCTCTGAGTGAAGAGTTAACAGGACTTTAATAACACAGCCACACTAATCCTCTCCGCTGAATACTGTTGTGTTTCGCTCATGAACCAGTTACCTGATGTCTACACTAATGGAGGAACCTCTCATTTTTCACACCAGTCATGCTGTGATATTGCACCATCATTCACATGAAATCACCTTAACATCATCTCACTGGCCATAATTGCTGTTGCTCACTGCCACGCTGTCTTCAATCTTTTAGATGCCATGGATACCCAAATATGAGCATTCTCATGCGAGGGACCCCAATACTATTTCACATATTATTTATTTTAATCAATTTATTTAAAAAAATTTTTTTATTTTAATCAAATATATTTATTATTTACTTGAATCCATTTTTGTTTGTTTATTTATTTATTTATTATAAATTATTGATCAATTTAATTCATTCAAATGCATATTTATATATTATTTATTAAAATCAAATTGTATTTATTTTAATAAATTGATACAAATCAAATTATTGTTATTTAAATTTTTAAATAATATTTTATTTATTTATATTTTATTTTAATCAATTATTGGTTTATTTAATTTAATTTAGTATTTATTTATATATATATTTATTATATTATTTATATTAATAATATTTTATTATTATTATTATAATTTTTTTATCAAATATATTTATTTACTTAAATCAATTAATTATTTTAATCAATTATTGATACATTTAAATCAAATGCATATATTTATATATTATTTATTAAAATCAAATTGTATTATTTTAATTCACTGATATAAATCAAATTATGATGATGATTATTATTATTTTATTTTTTATATTTAAATAAAATGTTTTTGTATTTTTTTTATCAATTATTGATTTATTTATTTTAATCAAATATATGAATTTATTATTTATTAAAATCAATTTAATTGTTTATTTTTATTTTTATCAATTTAATTGTTTATTTTTATTTTAATCAATTATCGATTTATTTATTTGAATCAGATATATGAATTTATTATTTATTAAAATCAATTTATTGTTTATTTTATTTTAATGAATTATTGATTGATTTATTGTAATCAAATGTAAATGTTTTTATTAAATAAAGAAATTTGTATTTATTTAATAAATTTTTTGTTTTAATCAAATGTATTTTTTTTTTTCACTAATTATTATTATTTACATTTTTTTACTCCATTTGGAAAACCAAACTCGCCAGCATCAGAAGATCAGTGAAAACCTGAATGATCTGCACAAAAACAAAACAAAAAATAAGAATGGAGGGGAAAAATGTGTTGGCATACAAACTACATGGTAAATATTCCGACAGGAACTCTGAAATGCACAATTAATTAGCCACATTATTCATGGTGCAGTTATTTCCATCACATGCACGCCGCTGCTGGATTAGTAGCTACAGACTGACCTGGAATTACAGCTAAAGCGTCATTACAATGGATTTAAAGTGGAAAAAACAATTCTTCAGGCTAATGCTATCGATCACCTGAATCTAAGTGATATACAATTGTTTAATGCTCTATTATTACATTAATTACATTTCTTTATAATAAGACAAGGGCAATTATTTCCTAATCATTTCATCCAGCACGTCTGGCAGCGCTCGCTGGATATGAATTAAAATGTGCCGAGTTTGCCGACTGAAACCAGCATTTCAAGCTCCGTTTCAATGACTGTTTGATTACAGTAATTAAAGTGCCTATAAAAGTGTCGCGTTATAAAAGACAGCGAGGCGGTGGTGGCATGAATCAGAGCCTCACACAGGCAAATACGTTTCCATATGCAACACAATATCACATGTTTATGATTATAGCTATTCTGTTCTGAATATACAGTATGAGAGCGCTGTTATACTGAAAACTGTTTCAGATGCAACACTCTATTTGATGATGTAACGTAATGCAATCAAGATAGAGCTCTGGCTCAATGACACTGTGAGTGTGTGTGTGTGTGTGCTGACCTTGAGAACAGAGACACAAACACACACAAACTGTCTTCATCACTACGATGCTTCCTCTAATGAAGCAGCCCGTCTCATAGCAACAGATTCAGCTGCCTGTACAGCGTATGGATCCGAATGTTGCCGTGGGTGAGAGTTGACGATTTATGACACTCTATGTGTGTTTTATGTCTTAAGAATACGAGATTGTTCACTGTTTAAGGGTTAATTCATGCAAAAATTTACACACACAGTGGGGAGAACAAGTATTTGATACACTGCCGATTTTGCAGGTTTGCCCACTTACAAAGCATGTAGAAGTCTGTAATTTTTATCATAGGTACTCTTCAACTGTGAGAGACGGAATCTAAAACAAAAATCCAGAAAATCACATTGTATGATTTTTAAGTAATTAATTTGCATTTTATTGCATGACATAAGTATTTGATACATCAGAAAAGCAGAACTTAATATTTGGTACAGAAACCTTTGTTTGCAATTACAGAGATCATACGTTTCCTGTAGTTCTTGACCAGGTTTGCACACACTGCAGCAGGGATTTTGGCCCACTCCTCCATACAGACCTTCTCCAGATCCTTCAGGTTTCGGGGCTGTCGCTGGGCAATACGGACTTTCAGCTCCCTCCAAAGATTTTCTATTGGGTTCAGGTCTGGAGACTGGCTAGGCCACTCCAGGACCTTGAGATGCTTCTTACGGAGCCACTCCTTAGTTGCCCTGGCTGTGTGTTTCGGGTCGTTGTCATGCTGGAAGACCCAGCCACGACCCATCTTCAATGCTCTTACTGAGGGAAGGAGGTTGTTGGCCAAGATCTCGCGATACATGGCCCCATCCATCCTCCCCTCAATACGGTGCAGTCGTCCTGTCCCCTTTGCAGAAAAGCATCCCCAAAGAATGATGTTTCCACCTCCATACTTCACGGTTGGGATGGTGTTCTTGGGGTTGTACTCATCCATCTTCTTCCTCCAAACACGGCGAGTTGAGTTTAGACCAAAAAGCTCTATTTTTGTCTCATCAGACCACATGACCTTCTCCCATTTCTCCTCTGGATCATCCAGATGGTCATTGGCAAACTTCAGACGGGCCTGGACATGCGCTGGCTTGAGCAGGGGGACCTTGCGTGCGCTGCAGGATTTTAATCCATGACGGCATAGTGTGTTACTAATGGTTTTCTTTGAGACTGTGGTCCCAGCTCTCTTCAGGTCATTGACCAGGTCCTGCCGTGTAGTTCTGGGCTGATCCCTCACCTTCCTCATGATCATTGATGCCCCACAAGATGAGATCTTGCATGGTGCCCCAGACCGAGGGAGATTGACCGTCATCTTGAACTTCTTCCATTTTCTAATAATTGCACCAACAGTTGTTGCCTTCTCACCAAGCTGCTTGCCTATTGTCCTGTAGCCCATCCCAGCCTTGTGCAGGTCTACAATTTTATCCCTGATGTCCTTACACAGCTCTCTGGTCTTGGCCATTGTGGAGAGGTTGGAGTCTGCTTGATTGAGTGTGTGGACAGGTGTCTTTTATACAGGTAACGAGTTCAAACAGGTGCAGTTAATACAGGTAATGAGTGGAGAACAGGAGGGCTTCTTAAAGAAAAACTAACAGGTCTGTGAGAGCTGGAATTCTTACTGGTTGGTAGGTGATCAAATACTTATGTCATGCAATAAAATTAATTATTTAAAAATCATACAATGTGATTTTCTGGATTTTTGTTTTATATTCCATCACTCACAGTTGAAGAGTACCTATGATAAAAATTACAGACTTCTACATGCTTTGTAAGTGGGAAAACCTGCAAAAACGGCAGTGTATAAAAAATACTTGTTCTCCCCACTGTGTATATATATATATATATATATATATATAAAGTGTTACCTAACTTTCTTCTGCGTAACACAAAATATGTCTGAGGATGCTATAAGCTCCAAGAATGACAAAAATAAAAACATAAAAAACCCATAAAACTGGTACATGATTAAGCCACAAAAACAGCTTTGAATAAGAAACATTAGAAGAAGACATTATTCACTAAAATTCATCACCTTCCTCATACTTAAACATGGCACATTTTGATTATTAACAGCATACACCAAAATATTTGTCTTGACAATATTTGAATCATTTTTGAAGGTTGACTGTGTTTGTTCTGGTTTCATTTTCATTATATGCAGAAGAATAAAGCATTTCCTTTTATTCCACTGTAAAAAAAAAATCACGTGCCTTGATATGAGCAAGAACTTTATATAGTCACATATATAGTGCTTATAGTCGCAGATTAGCAGATCATATTGAAATATATATATTTCTCTATCTGTGTCAGATCCGTGTCATGTGTGGCAGGTCTTAAAGTGACAGCAGCCTAATAAACCTGCTCATTAAATGTTAAACATAGAACAAAAGAAAAAGAAAAAAATCACTCACTGCTTTTGACTGAATAACTTTTGTAGCTTTAATAAAAATTAATCTATATTTATTCAATTTCTGGATATTTCCATTAAATATTTCAAATATACTGTATGTATATATTAATTTGAAGATTACATGTGAAATTATTACAATATAAAAAGATATTAAAAACTTTAATGTTAGGTGTGATTAATTGCAATTAATTAAAGAAAAATTATATATATATATATATATATACACACACACACACACACACACACACACACCGATCAGGCATAACATTATGACCACTGACAGGTGAAGTAAATAACACTGATTATCTCATCACGGCACCTGTTAGTGGGTGGGATATATTAGGCAGCAAGTGAACATTTTGTACTCAAAGTTGATGTGTTAGAAGCAGGAAATATGGGCAAGCATAAGGATTTGAGCGAGTTTGACAAGGGCCAAATTGTGATGGCTAGACGACTGGGTCAGTGCATCTCCAAAACTGCAGCTCTTGTGGGGTGTTCCCGGTCTGCAGTGGTCAGTATCTATCAAAAGTGGTCCAAGGAAGGAACAGTGGTGAACCGGCGACAGGGTCATGGGCGGCCAAGGCTCATTGATGCACGTGGGGAGCGAAGGCTGGCCCGTGTGGTCCGATCAAACAGACAAGCTACTGTAGCTCAGATTCATCAAGAAGTTAATGCTGGTTCTGATAGAAAGGTGTCAGAATACACAGTGCATCACAGTTTGTTGAGTATGGGGCTGCATAGCCACAGACCAGTCAGGGTGCCCATGTTGACCCCTGTCCACCGCTGAAAGCGCCAACAGTGGGCATGTGAGCATCAGAAGTGAACCAGGGAGCAATGGAAGAAGATGGCCTGGTCTGATGAATTATGTTTTCTTGGGTCCTGCCATCCATGTGGATGTTACTTTAACACGTACCTAAGCATTGTTGCAGACCATATACACCCTTTCATGGAAATGGTATTCCCTGGTGGCTGTGGCCTCTTTCAGCAGGATAATGCGCCCTGCCACAAAGCAAAAATGGTTCAGGAATGGAGCACAACGAGTTTGAAGTGTTGACTTGGCCTCCAAATTCCCCAGATCTCAATCCAATCGAGCATCTGTGGGATGTGCTGAACAAACAAGTCCGATCCATGGAGGCCCCACCTCACAACTTACAGGACTTAAAGGATCTGCTGCTAACATCTTGGTGCTAGATACCACAGAACACCTTCAGGGGTCTAGTGGAGTCCATGCCTCGATGGGTCAGGGGTGTTTTGGCAGCAAAAGGGGGACCAACACAATATTAGGTCATAATGTTATGCCTGATCGGTGTGTGTGTATATATATATATATATATATATATATATATATATATATATATATATCAACCCAAATACATTAATTTATACCAATAAAATAATTTTTAGAGTTTAAATCAGGTAGAAATAGCTCTTTAAGGTAATATTTTTTTTGCTGTGTAGAGGTGGGCAACAAAATGCAACTATATTATCCCACAGCTCTAATTGGCTAAATGCAACTATAAGGCATGAAGATATTAAGATATGGCAAAGATTAACATCATGATTTTCTGTAAAGCTGCTTTGAAACTATGTGAATTTGACTTGACTTAACTTGATAAAAATCACTACATATAGTACAGCTCTATCATGAACAAGACTAGACAAACAAAATACTTTTTGGGAGTATAAAAACTGCCATAACCCTGCGGCTACAGTGACACATTTAAAGTATTCATGTCACAATGAAATATTAAAGTGCTCTTATAGTTCTATTAAAGTTTCAGATGCGTGTGGCCTGTAGGGATGCCGGCTGTATGTCGAGTCAGGTAAGTGTCTGTGCTTCTGAATAACCACATCAATTTGACATCCATTGACATATTGCAGAACAATTCACAGCGGTGCTGAAGTATCATTTGAGTCATGCATATCTGATTTCCATTTGTGAGCAATCAGACTGCAATAGTACAACCTCCTACACAAACACACACACACACACACATAAAATGCTGCGCTCACTTCAGCCGGCTGTGTTTGGAGGGTAATTGAACTGTGTGAGTTTAAACTTCATTAGAAACAAAGTCAGACGTGAGTGTTCTTATACCCAGCTAACACGTTCTCAGGGTATGAACAAATGTTCTTCCAGAACGCTCCTTCAAAGTTATCTAATGTTCTCAAAACGTTAGCACAAATACATCATGCATATAACGTATTTCTCCTGAAATGTTTTAGCTGGATGTTGATCGAACGTTTTTTTTAAATGTTGCTACTTGTTTCGGAATGTTCAGAGAACATTCAAAAGTAACATTCCCACAATGTTTGCAAAATGATCAAATGGAATGTTTCCTTAAAGGAAAAACATTTTAACGCTTGGAACGTTCAGAAAACACTGGGAAATATCATTTTCATAACTTAATGTGAAGGTTTTTCGAGCATATTTTTGGTAGCACCACTCACAACAGGCTGGATTAGCATCACAACGCAAGCAGCTCTAATTCCTGACATTAAAAATTCAGAAAATGTCAAGCAAAAGTATGGCTTTCTGTTTATGTCTTTTATCATTAAACTCACCATGCTTAAGTACCCCTAAAAGTTGACAAAAGAAACTACATTATACTACATTTTTATTTGTCTAGTAAAATACTCAAGGGGCTCTATCAAACACCCGGCGCAATGTGACGCCAGGCCAAGTGTTTTCTGCTAGTTTCAGCCCAACGCAGTTATCATTTTCATTGACCAACAAAAACCTGGTCAATAGCGCAGTATTTTTTGTGTTATTTAAAGGCGCGTTAGTAATATGCTCCTATAGGCGGGTGCACAACACACGAACACTCTGCTTATTACACACACACAGGGATGCGCAGCAGCACACACATTCCTCTCTGGAGAAGCGTTCAGTCTTTCTGCTCGCAAATTCCGCCATGTAAATAGTGAATCCGCCATGGCGCGAGCGCAACTGGCTTTTAAAGGGAATGGGAGATGAGACTCTGATTGGTTTATTGCACGTTACGCCCAAAACATACCCAAGACTCATTAATAGAATAGGTACAACCCTTTTAGACCATGCGCTTGGCGCGCCAACCATTTTTCCCGTCGTTAAACTAGCGAAAGTGGATTCGGACACGCCCTAAGTGCACCTGCGCCATGAGCTTCAGACCATGCGCTCAGATTGGTAAAATAGGGCCCCATATGTCAATGCAGGAAATAAAACGGTTACATCCACACACCAGTAGCGTTATTTAACCAATTATTCAAATGATTTGATTCATTCAGGAATGAAGGAGTCACTGAATCATTCACTCAACCGATTCGCTCAAAATCCCAGATTCGTTCAGGAAGGAAACATCTTGGAGATGCGCAGTTGTTTTCAGTTCGACTTCGTTTTAAACTATTTTGTTGTGGTGTGAAAATACCTAAAATGTATGTTTCTCAATATTAACTTGTTTATTGAACAACTTAACTATAGTTTTGTTGAAGTGTCGTATAAAAGCAATATCACATCATCGCGTGTCGGTTAAAAATTACCAATTTTTTTTATTTCAATGAAATGATAGTAATATATTTTAGTTCATAATATTTTTTATTTAATATTTTGTATTTTTAAGGGATTTTATGGTACTAAATTATATTTATGCAGTAGTTATAATCCATTTATTCACTTTTTGAGCATGGACCTGAAAATGGAATTTCCAACTTAAACGGTCATAAATCTTTCATTCTTTGGAGCACAAACTTCAGTTTGGCCTCTTTTTTAAGATGACATTTGGCAGATTACTGAAGTGAAAAAAGTTTAAAAAATTGAACTTGAATTTATTTTTTTTTACATTTATAAATGCACAAAAATACCATTTAAAATTTTTATATTAAATATATATTTTCCAAAACACATTTTACTCTAAAACTGTGAGAAAATCAAAGCCATAAAGGTTGATATCTCAAAAAAATGAGCTTTGAGTAAGAATTTGTTTGTGCGCAGTACCAAACGCTTCCACTAGATGAAATTCATCTCCCATTAATTTCCAATGCGCTCAGTTTTGACCGTGAACAGTACAAGTGTGACTATTTTTATTTTCAGGACCATTTAACCTTTTTGAATCAAGTCCATGATTTTTTTTTGTGTTCACACAGCAAGTGCCAAAACCTTTACCAAGTTACATACCATTCCGAAAGCAAGTAATTGGGCCATTTATTTTCCTATTATATTGTTTCTTATTTTAAAACAGTAACATTAAAAACATTATAAATGTATAAAGCAATGGATAACTGTTTTGCAACATGGCAGAGGGAAAAAATAAGCGCTGGTATCATCAATGCAGACCGAATCAGCAACACGAATCCCAAATTATTCTGATCAAACTCATGTTTTGCATACAACAATTGATAATGCAAACGTTTAGTATGCATAAGATGATTTCTGAGGGTAAATAAATAAGTCTTGATCTTGTCTAGAAGCTGTGAACATGCTTGTGTGTGTGAGTTGTGGAGCTGTAGATCACACAGTGGTTCATACAGAGAAGAGCAGAGAGACTGTGATGCAATATTCATGCTCTTCAGTTCAGTCTTCTCAGAAGCGGGTTTGTGCAGAGATGGAGTTGTTATGGATACGGCAACTCCCTGGTCGTTATGGATACAGTTGCTCATGGGAGGCCCGTGGCCTAAAAAACACAAACTCACCCCCAGCTGTTTTGTTTCCCCACCATGGCAACGGTGTCCGTAGTGATGGGACAGAAGAAGACCTACATATTGAGACCTATATCAAGGCTGATGGGAGAGATGAGGATGACCACGGTCTGATCCTCTGAATGTGTATGTACAAACAGAGACTTCAATGGGGACCAACGGGTTGAAGGTCCAAATTCCAGTTTCAATGCAGCTTCAAAGAGCTCGACACGATCCCAGCCGAGGAATAAGGGTCTTATCTGGCGAAATCATCTATCATTTTTTAAAAAATATAAAAAATGATATTTTTTACGTATTACGTAATCACGTTGGAAAGGTCACACGTGACGAAAGTACCGATCAAGTGTTTACAAAGCAAACGTGCAAAGACTAAGTCAAACACACTTCACAAAAAAAGGTAAAACAACGATGTCGGACAATTTTGAAGTTGGAGGAGAAAATGAGATGGAGTTTTTGCCCTACCGTGGTACTTTTGCCTACGTCACTCGTGACCTTTCCAACGTGATTACGTAATACGTGGCGCATTGCAGAGCAAGAAGAGCATTTGTGGTTAAAAAGTATATAATTTTTTATATCTTTTAGAAAATGACCGATCGTTTCGCTAGATAAGACCCTTATTCCTTGGCTGGTATCGTGTAAAGCTCTTTGAAGCTGGATTGATTTAGACCTTCAACCCGTTGTACCCCATTGAAGTCCACTATATGGAGAAAAATCCTGGAATGTTTTCCTCAAAAAACGTAAAGAAAGAAGTGGAGAAAGAAAGACATGAACATCTTGGATGACGTGGGGGTGAGTAAATTATCAGGACATTTTAATTCTGAAGTGAACTACTCCTTTAATAATGTTCTCAAAATGTTAGCACAAAAACGTCTCGGTTACTTATGTAACCCTCGTTCCCTGAGGAGGGAACGGAGACGTTACGTCAGTGACTAACGAATGGGGGTTTCGCTTAGAAGCCTATCATCTTCGAGTTCTAGAAAACGAGCCAATGGCAATGAAATGCCATGGGTCTGCGGAATTTGCATAGCGTAACTCCGCCCCACCTCGTAGGTATATAAGGAAGGACGCTGGCAATCTCACATTATGTTACCTGCTGAGGAGCCAAGACTGAACTCCCGGCCGTTCCAGCGGTACAGCGGAAGTGGCAGAGGGACGTAACGTCTCCGTTCCCTCCTCAGGGAACAAGGGTTACATACGTTAGCGAGACATTCCCTTTCGTTCAGTCACTCCGAGTTACATCCGTGACTGACGAATGGGGGTCCAATCTAATCACGCCACTCGGCTGTCTTCCAGTGCCCTGCGCAAGTGTGAGCTCCCTGTCGTGAGACTAGCACGGACGAAGGACTCCCACTTAACACAGGAATACCAAGGTACACTGGGAAGCATATCCCACGTGGAATATGCAACACAATGCCTGCCCGAAGGGAGGATTTACAGACTCTGGTGTCGGCATCAACAGTGCTGGAGGAACTCAGGGCTTCAAGGAGGAAACTCACCTGAGGAAATATCGCACGTATCCAGTCCGTGGAGTGGAATGGCGAGCAAGTGATGACACCGAGCAGGTCCTAGTTACTGGCTACTGGAAGCGAGTACACGGGAGGACACTGGCTCCACTCGGAGATTACAGAATCTCGCGAATGTGTTGGGTGTCGCCCAGCCTGCAGCTCTGCAGATGTCTGTTAGCGAGGCGCCATGCGCTAGAGCCCAGGAGGAGGCC
Source organism: Coreius guichenoti (assembly GCA_039654105.1). NCBI lineage: Eukaryota > Metazoa > Chordata > Actinopteri > Cypriniformes > Gobionidae > Coreius > Coreius guichenoti. The sequence continues at coordinate 4,400,530 of CM077182.1, read as the reverse complement.
ACACTCCTGGTGGAGTGTGTCCTCATCCCTAGGGGGCATGGACGACCTTGCGTCTGGTAAGCCAAGACAATAGCGTCCACTATCCAGTGCGACAACCTTTGCTTGGAGAGAGCCCTTCCCTTCAGCTTCCCACCATAACAGACAAAGAGCTGGTCTGAGGTCCTGAAACACTGCGTTCTGTCTACGTAAGCACGGAGGGCGCGTACTGGACATAGCAGTGCCAAGGCTGGGTCTGCCTCCTCCAAAGGCAGCGCTTGCAGGTTCACCACCTGATCCCTGAAAGGAGTGGTGGGAACCTTGGGCATGTATCCAGGCCGGGGTCTCAGGATCACGTGAGAATTAGCCGGCCCGAATTCCAGGCACACTTCGTCAACCGAAAATGCCTGCAGGTCCCCTACCCTCTTGATGGAGGCCAAAGCGACCAGAAGCGCTGTCTTCATAGACAGGAACTTAAGCTCCACTGATCGCAAAGGCTCAAAGGGAGCTCTCTGCAGGGCAGATAAGACCACTGCGAGGTCTCAAGAGGGTATGACGGGAGAGCGAGGAGGATTTAGTCTCCTAGCCCCCCTCAGGAACCTGATGACCAGGTCGTGCTGACCTACTGTTTTCGACTCGGCGAGAAGAACACCATGTGACGAAGAGGTTCCACTTCAATGCATAGGCTTGTCTCATGGACAAAGCCCTAGCGGAAGTGATGGTAGCCAACACCTGTGGTGGTAGGGTACTTAAACCTGCCGCGTCCCGTCCAGGACCCACACGTGTAGGTTCCAAAGATCGGGACGCAGGTGCCAAAGGGTGCCCCGTCTCTGAGAAAGGAGGTCCTTCCTCAGAGGAATCGACCAGGGAGGGGCTGTCGCAAGGAGTACGAGTTCGGAGAATCAGGTCCGGCCGGGCCAATATGGGGCGACCAAAAGGACCTGTTCCTTGTCCTCCCTGATCTTGCACAGTGTCTGTGCAAGAAGGCTCACTGGGGGAAACGCATACTTGCGGAGGCCCCGCGGCCAGCTGTGCGCTAGTGTATCCGTGCCGAGGGTCCCCTCGGTCAGGGAGTAAAACAAGCGGCAATGGGAAGAGTCATGGGAGGCAAACAGATCTACCTGTGCGTTGCCGAACTGTTCCTAAATCAGCTGAACCGTCTGGGGATGGAGTCTCCATTCTCCAGGAAGTGGCTGAACCCGTGAGAGCTCATCGGCTGCACGGTTCAGGTCTCCCGGGATGTGAATAGTATGAAGCGACCTCAGATGCTTCTGACTCCATATGAGGAGATGGCGGGCGAGTTGCGACATACGGCGGGAGCGTAGACCACCTTATCGGTTGATGTATGCTACTGTGGCTGTGTTGTCTGTCCGGACTAGTACGTGTTGGCCCTTGAGCAACGCTTGGAAGCGGTGCAGAGCAAACTGTACTGCCAGCAACTCGAGACAATTGACATGCAGGAGGCACTGGGGTCCTGTCCAGGAGCCAGCGGCAGCATGCCCATTGCACATGGCACCCCAGCCCATGGCAGAGGCATCTGTTGATACAACAACATGCCTGGAAACTCGTTCTAAGGGCACTCCGGCCCGCAGAAAGGAGAGGTTCGACCACGGGGTGAAGGTCTGATGGCAGGCCCGAGTCACTGGTACCCGGAGCGTGCCTGGTTGCCATTACCATCTCGGGACTCGATCGCGAAGCCAGTGCTGAAGCGGTCTCATATGAAGCAGTCTGAGCGGCGTGACAGCGGCTACGGATGCCATATGCTCCAGGAGCCTCTGAAATAGTTTCAGTGGAACCGCACTCTTGCCCTCGATTTGTCTCAGGCAAGTCAGCAGTGACTGCGCGCGCTCGCTCGTAAGCTGCGCGCACATGGCGACCGAGTTGATTTCCATACCGAGAAAAGAGATCCTCTGCACGGGGAAGAGTTTGCTCTTTTCCCAGTTGACCCGAAGGCCCAGACGGGCGAGGTGCTGGAGCACCAGGTCCCTGTGTTCGCACACCTGATCTCGAGAGTGACTTAGAATCAGCCAGTCGTCAAGATAGTTCAGGATGCGAACCCCGTGTTGCCTGAGTGGCACAAGGGCTGCCTCGACGACTTTCGTGAAGAAGTGAAGGAGACAGGGCTAACCCGAATGGAAGAACCGTGTACTGGTATGCCTGCACCTCGAAAGCAAACCGTAGAAACGATCTGTGTCGAGGAAGAATGGAGACATGAAAGTATGCGTCCTTCAGGTCGATCGCTGCAAACCAATCCAACGGACGAACACATTCGAAAATGCGTTTGGCTGTCAACATCTTGAATGGAAGCCTGTGAAGGGTTCGGTTCAAGATGCGCAGGTCCAGGATAGGTCGTAACCCACCGGTTTTCTTGGGTACAATGAAGTAAGGGCTGTAGAAGCCGGACTTCATTTCGGCTGGAGGGACAGTCTCGATCGCACCCTTCGCCAGCAACGCACAGGGGCATTGCCACCTACCACGGTATAGCGGACTCCCCGAAAGTGGGGAGGAGACCGTGCGAACTGAATCGCATAGCTGAGCCTGATGGTTCTCGCGAGCCAGCGGGACAGGTTGGGAAGCTCTAGCCAGGCTCCCAAGAACTGAACCAGCGGGGTCATGCGGACCACAGACGTACCCCGGGTGGGGCAGCAAAGCGGAGTGACCGGCCCAGACGTGGGAGGCGGAGCGTCCCGGTGTGGGGGCACGGTCATCTGCCGCGTCCTGACAGAGGAGACCAGGGAAGCACGTGCGTTCCACTGGGGTCTGCTCTGAAAGGAGTCTAGCGCCAGAGGGGGACGAGAGTGGCGAGGCCCTGGGGCGGCGCACACTGCCATCCGCAGTCTCTGGGCGCTCAGGGATGGGGACATGAGTTCTTTCTTTAACCACATTAGGGTGCTGCTGACCTGGGGGCCAGCAGCGGAACAAAAGATTCTCCCCCGGCCCTCCACTGGGGGAAGGAGTGGCCCTGCTACCACCTCCTGGAAAGAACTGGTGCCCATCCACCGCGTTGCGGCCCGGGTGAAGGCTGCTGCTGGGGCCGGGCGGGAGGGGCGGGAGCCGCAGGAGGGCGCCCTCGGCGCCGAGCAGGCTGAGGCAACTGAGCTGGCGGCTGGGTGGAGGCAACAGCTGGCCGCCAGGGCAGTATGCATTTGATGGCCTCAGTCTGCTTCTGGGCGGCCGAGAACTGTTGGGCGAAGTCCTCGACCCTCATGCATGTCCCTGAGCATCCGGGCCTGGTAGACCTGCAAGATGGTCATGGCATGCAAAGAGGCGGCTGCCTGCCCTGCAGCTCTGTAGGACTTCGCCACCAAAGTAGACGAGAACCTACAGGCCTTGGAGGGGTGTTTAGGATCACCACGCCACGTTGAAGCACTCTACGGACACAGTTGCATCGCAACAGAGCGTTCAACAGGGGGGACCCCAGTGTACCCTTTGGCCCCGGCCCCATCGAGGGCAGAGAAGGCGGAGGAGGCCACCGAACGGTCACGGGAAGACAACGGGGACTTCCAGGACCGCGTGACCTCTTCATGCACCTCGGGAAAGAAAGGTATTGGGGGCGGGGCCTGACGGCTGTCAGGGTGCGCCGCCTCCAAAAACCAATCGTCCAGCTGCAAGCGCTCGGGACAGGGCGGAGGGTTCCACTCCAGCCCGAGGCTCGCTGCTGCCCGAGATAACATGGCTGTCAGCTCTGGGTCGGACCCGGGCAATGCTGGCACACCCGAAGGCGGCAGCACAGCCGAATCTTCATCCCTAGAAGACTCTAGCCCACCTTGAGATGCGACGATCGACATGTCGTCCTCTCGAGCGCCAAACGAAACACGCGGGGCGTCAACAGATGGTCCCGCTGCTTCAGTCCGACCACCCGCGGGTAGCGGTGTGCAAGAGGGGGGTGTGGCCCGAGGAACAAGCGTTGGGGCTTTATTCCACACTGTAACCCTCAGGTCACCCTGGCCACCAGCCAAAGTACCACCTCTCGCGGAGGCAGTAGATTAGGGTGTGGCAGAGGGGACTCTCTCTCCTTTACGGAGGTCACTGAGTCTTGACCGCAACATCGCGATGGTCATGTTCCCGCAGTGGGAACATGACTCATCCACAAACGTTGCCTGAGCGTGTAAGCTGTAAGCCCAAACACGTCAGGCAGTAATTGTGCCTATCAGAAGGCGACTAAGACCGACCGCACCCAGAAGTGCACGGGCGAGACATCTTGAAAAAGACGTGCCATGCGCAAGCTCTTTTTGTGAGAGGAAACTCTGCAGCAGTGCTGAAGCGCCCAGGGAAACACACACCAGCTGTTGCAGATCACTGCACAGATCAGCAGGCAGGCAATGTGCGATCGCTAGAAAGCGCCGTCACACCAACACAGACTGGAGAGTCGCTCGTCTCGAAGAACTGACTTTAGTCAGTATCAGGCTTGAGGAGTGAAGAGATGCTCTTGGCTCCGAAGCAGAAACATAATGCGAGATTGCCAGCGTCCTTCCTTATATACCCACGAGGTGGGGCGGAATTACGCTATGCAAATTCCGCAGACCCATGGCACTTCATTGCCATTGGCTTGTTTTCTAGAACTCGAAGATGATCGGCTTCTAAGCGAAACCCCCATTCGTCAGTCACTGACGTAACTCGGAGTGACTAAACGAAAGGGAACATTATTTATGCATCGTTCATGGAATGTTTTTTTGAATGTTGCTACTTGTTTCGGAATGTTCAGAGAACATTCAAAAGTAACAATTTCATAATGTTTGAAGACTGATAAAATGGAATGTTCCGCATAACCAAGAAAAAACATTTAGAACGTTTAGAGAACATTCAGAAATAACATTCTTAATGGTTTTTAGAACATATTTTCGTTAGCTGGGATGCAAAGCAAATTAAGCCTTTTGCTGAAGTTCTCAGATGTTTCTCAGAGGAAAAAGACCCCAGGAATCTCACACATCTCTCCTCGGGAGTTTCAGAAGAGATCTCACTATAAACTCAAACTTCAAATGATCTGAGCTGCTATCTTTATCTTTACTGTATGTCAGAAGTCATCTCATTTGTCTGTTTTTATTTCTCCTCATGAATTTCAGGAGAAACATCTGATGCAAAAGTTAAAGGAAACATCTGGCTTTGTATATCACAAATATTGCTGGCTCTTGCTTGTTCCTCATTGGATAAGTGCATAAATGTTAATCTGAGCACTGTCCTCTGGTTATTCCAGGTGATGCAGCGTGATTTAAACAGAAAGAAAAGAAAGATGTTTGGGTTTTTTTTTTTAACAATGTTAATATGTTTATCCGACTGTCTCACATTGCATTGAACTATACATATTCTTCAGACGTAGTCTTTACATTTTGACCATGGGTCTTTGCATGCACTACAAAAGGCTGACAAATGACTTCACAATACATGTTTAAAACTCGAATCACTGAAACATGAAAAACACTCCAGGTTCACAGTCTGCACAGAGTGGACATACAGTTACACCGCGGGACTGGCACGACTGACAATGAGACTCTTCAAGAGACACAAAAATACAAGATCTAAGTTCAAAAATATATACCTTTACATTTTGTCATTTATATTTGAAACGGTGCCCTGACTTCGTAAAGCAGCAGATAATATTAACATGAAGAATACTATCCTCTTAAGTTCTGTGGGTGGTGGGAACACACACACACACACACACACACACACACACACACACACACACACACACACACACACACACACACAGTCAAGAACATGTCTGGGTCACATTTTAAACCCAGAATCCTAAGGAAGAAATACAAAATTTCGCATATAGGAAATGATGCTTATTTTTATGACCAGTAAGATTTCTTGTATTGTGTCAATTAATTATTTTCATTAAGGAAAAAAAGTTTGTGGTCTGTAGGTTTTTTTAATGTATTTTTTTTTTTTCAACAAGGATGCATTAAATTGATAAAAAAAAAGACATTTTATAATGTTAAAAAAAAACAATCACTATTTAAAATTAATGATGTTCTTTTTTTAGCTTTCTATTCCTCAAATAACCCTAAAGAAAAAAAAAATATCACAGTTTCCACAAAAATATTAATCAGCACAACTGTTTTCAACATTGATAATAATCAGAAATGTTTCTTGAGCATCAAATCATCATATCAGAATGATTTCTGAAGGATCATGTGACACTGAAGACTGGAGTAATGATGCTGAAAATTCAGCTTTGATCACAGGAATAAATTACATTTAATATATTCAAACAGAAAAGAGCTATTTTAAATTGTAATAATATTTCACAATTTTACAGTTTTTACTATATTTTTGATCAAATAAATGCAGCCTCGGTGAGCAGAAGAGACTTCTTTCAAAAACATTTTAAAAAGCAAAATTTTAAAAAGCATTTTAAAAACCCATCGACCCCAAACTTTTGAATGCTAGTGCATTTATTTTTCATTATGGCCTATATATAATTCATGTTGGTATTAGCACTGCTTTTAATTTATAAATAAAAAATGTGACTCATTTGCACATAGTTGTCTTGAATATAATAAAATCCTACTGGTCTTAAAATAGGCTTCCTTTTTCGCTATGCACAATATAATTTATTTGATTTTGCAGTGAAATGTGACCTGGACATGTTCTTGACAGGTTTCATGACATTCTCTCTCTCTCTCTCACACACACACACACACACACACACATACACATACACATACACACACACACACACACACGCTGATGTGACAGCTCTAATCTCTCCATGGCTGAAAGAAAAGAAAGGATCTAATTAGAGCGAACGTGTTCACGGCGCAGAGCTGCCGCGCGTGTTTTTCCAGAGGCTCTGTCACGGACTGAACTCAAATCACAGTGTGAATCGGTGCAGCTTTGTTTCACATCATTATTGCACATCACATCTGATTGTTGCACTGGGCAAATTTTTCCAGGAAACGGGTATGAGAAAGAAAACTGCAATAAATCGACACACATTCAAAGACCCCATGACATTTGTGGCTTCATATATGCTAGTGCACTGTCAAAAGCTGATAAAATCAACTTTTAGAAGATGTATACATTAAAAAAAAAAAAAAAAACATTTTAGCTTGATGCAACTTAATTGGGCATCATTGACTCAATGGTGTGCAAACTAAAGTATATGGTTATTTTAAAAACAAAAGAAAGAAAATGCTTTCATGAGGTCTTCAAGTGTCCCATTTGAAATGAACATCTCACACACACACACACAGACAACAATGAATCCACCAGAGATACTAGAGCAGATAAAAGCATAAATGACTGAAGGTCACATTTATTAAACTGATCATGTTTACTCTCTTTCTACTCTGTATAGTATAGTCGATACACCAATACTTCATTTTTAAACACTTGTGCCTCTACACATCTTAATACACTTATTGCACCGACAGAGGCCTTGGAAAGGGATTCGGGGGGTGTTGGATTTGCTACCTGACACAGAAGGGAAGCCACAGGTGGATGTGTGTGTGTCCTTTATACAGATGCAACATTTAAATGGAGAGCCGACTTGTTTAAAGCAGGAAACGTTTCACTATCCATTTCGTGATTTTTTTTTTCTTTTTTTTTCTTCAGTCTGTTTCCACACAGGACAAACGGCGAATTTCCAAAGGTCATGAGCAGTCCGATCGATCGAGATGTCCGTAAGCGAGCTTTATGTTCACAGAGCGTCCGCTTTCAGAACCGTCCAATCACAGGCTTATTCTATTCCAGACGGTCCAATCCAATTCATCAAATCCATCTGAGTCTCTGCTGGCCCCGCCTTCCCCGTCTCTGGCCGATATAAACTGTACGTCAGCCAGAGGTGATACAGTAGCTGCGAACGCAACAACATCCGCTGCATCAGTAATGCACCTCACAACAGCGTCAACATTTGCAATTTCTTCTTTTAAAAAAAGCAACATTTGTAGACAAAATATATTGCATATTTGAACAAGTGAATCTCATAAATAATGCCAAATTTCAGGGTCAAATTTCACCCTGAAATAAAAATAAGAAATGATATTTTGCATGAATAAAAAGGGCAATTATTACATTTTAGGACCGTTAAGATTTGCATTGTGATACTGTATTTTGACAGTAATCTTTTGTACTGAATTCACTGTAAAAAAAAATATTTTCATGATTTGTTATCACAACTTTTTATCTTTAGTCAAATCAACTTAGATAATTAATGTGTTTCAGATAACATTTCTATTTATTAAACCATTCTCCATTGTATTAACCCAAAGAACTCAAAATTAAGTAACGAGGTAACTTACTTTTTAAGTTAAACCAACAATAATTATATTTAAAAGTTATATGATCAATAAGTTATGACAACATATGTTTTTACATTGCTCATCAAAATAAGTTAAGCAATTTTCAACCTTTTTTTATTAGTTATACAAGATTCAACTAATTTTTTTAAAGTCAGTTTAATGTAATTTAAGTTGAAATTACTTAATTTTTAAGTACAATCAACTTGGATGTTTAAGGCAGCAACTTTTTTTTTTTTTTTTTTTACAGTGTATAGTAAAATAAAACTAAAAACATTTTTTTTTTTACTTGAAACAAAATAAACTTTAACTGAAAAAAAAAAAAAAAAAAAAAAAAAAAAATTTTGCCAAGGCAACATTTCTCATTTTCCTTTGATGCACTAAAATAACTAAAACTAAAACAAAAAAATGTATAAAGAAGTATTTGACAAAAACACAACCAAATTACTAAAATTTTAAATAAAATTAAAAATGTAAACTATTTCAAAATACGAACTATAGTATCTTCAAACTAAAATAACACTGAGTGAATTTATGTTAATGAAACAAATAAAAGTGAAATGATGCATAACAGTAAAATTCTACATTAAAGAAAATGTGCTTAAAATGTGCGAAAAATAAAGAAAAAAAAAATAAAGAAAAAAGTATCATGGTTAAACACAAAAATACTAATCAGCACAACTGTTTTCAACATTGATAATAATCAGAAATGTTTCTTCATCATATTAGAATGATTTCTGAAGGATCATGTGACACTGAAGACTGGAGTAATGATCCTGAAAATACAGCTTTGATCACAGGAATAAATTACATTTTAACATATATTCACATAGAAGATAGCTATTTGAAATTGTAATAATATTTCACAGTTTTACAGTTTTTACTGTATTTTTGATCAAATAAATGCAGCCTCGGTGAGCAAAATTGAGATTTTATGCATTACAGTAAAATCCTACATTAAAGAAAATGTGATTAATTGTCATTGGCAATGCAAAAATACATTTTATTTTCTTTATGCAAAATAATTTCTTTTGATTTTAGGATTAAATGTGACCTGATATTTCTTCATGAGATTCACCCTAAAATCATAACATAATACATCATCTCTAAGTACATCTCTTATTGCATATATGATTATTATAAATCTTCTGACTTCATATACAGATATTCAGTGATTTACAATCAAACATTCAGGACGTGCACAGTGAGCAAACAGCATTTGAGGTGTAAACATACAGTGCTCTTTATTGCTTGCGAAAGCATTTCAGGTAACACACTGTGCAGGGTGTGGACACAAAGTGGCAAATGAAGTTTATGCTGAGGATGCGTGACAGAAAATCTCCCTATGCCAGTTGCTTAGCAACCTTTTCTTCTAGATTCACTCACATGATGCTCAGGACAAATCTCTGAATTATCTCTCGATTAAAATCTAGCATAATTAGCATTAGCTAAAAATACATATGTATTACACAGAGTATAGAGGATGCAGATGAATGACTCTGGTGACGTGAGTTGTTTGTCTGTAGTTAATAATGAATGATGAAATATTTTAGATCAGACCATGTGTTATATTACTTATGACTATGAATGTTTCTGCAAGCATGAATAGAAATATATGACTTACAGTTTACATCAAGAGAGCGAACTAAAGTCAACATGAAATCAGAAACATGTTCCTGTGCAAAAAATGCTTTAATAAAAACATTCACTACCGTTCAAAAGTTTAGGGTCGGTAAGATTGTTACTTGTTAAATATTATTACAATTTAAAATAGCTGTTTTCTATGTGAATATATTTTAAAATGTAATTTATTCCTGTGATCAAAGCTGAATTTTCAGCATCAATACTCCAGTCTTCAGTGTCACATGATCCTTCAGAAATCATTCTAATATGCTGATTTGCTGCTCACTTATTATCAATTAATTATTAATGGTTTGTATATACACTAAAAAAAAAATATTAAGTAATAAACCACGCGTAATTGAAAAAATATGTGAACTTGACGATTCACCATAAAAAAAATTTCAATTACGGCATCAAATCAGCATATCAGAATGATTTCTGAAGGATCATGTGACACTGAAGACTGGAGTAATGATGCTGAAAATTCAGCTTTGATCACAGGAATAAATTACATTTTAAAATATATTCACATATAAAACAGTTCTTTTATATTGTAATAATATATCACAATTTTTACAGTATTTTTGATCAAATAAATGCAGCTTCTGTGAGCAGAAGAGACTTCTTTTAAAAACATTATAAATACTTTTGACCGGTAGTGTATTTGCTCCGCCTCTGAAATGTTTTATTTGTTCAACCCCCTCCAATCTAATGCAGTATGTAAAAGAGGCAGCGAAAGGCATTTCACGTTGACTTTAAATGTTTTCTTTGAATTGCATCAACATCTGACAGCGATTTGAACAGGTTAGGCCAGTTAGAGTCATTCTCTCTCCCCAGTGACATCATCACACAGCACGGAGCGTCTGTTACCTGTGAGTCTCGTCTGGGCCGTTCCCTCGCTTTTAAGACAGAACGTTCCCCTCTGTTCGGTTGAACCCCGTGAACACAAGCTCTGAGCAGTTATCTGTGTGTACAACCAGTGTAATGATGCCGGTTCAGTACGTGCCAAGAGAGGGTGGAGACAGACGGGGAGCAGACAGAGGTCATGCATGAACGGAAGCGAGCAGTTCACGGAGTCTCCACTGATCAACAACGCACACACACATCTCCTTTGATTTCTCCTTGCAGATGGAGACAGAGCGGTCCATGCATACACCAACGGCACGTCCATCAACAACAGACAGGTCGCTCCAAACATGAACATTTATACAGACAAACAGACAGTTAAATCCAAACAGACAGTGAGGTTGTGCTTTAATTATATCACATTCTGCTCTTGCTTTTGGAAGCATCCGTGTCAAATAGATCTGAAGTTACTGAACTCACATTGAATAAATGTTAATGCAAGTTAATGCAAGAAAATCAAATCGAATCGAGTGAGGGAAGCTCACAAAAGCACCCCCCCCCCCCCCCAAAAAAAAGAAATCCCCAAGGAATTATATTTATATAACGAAAATGAAGCAAGTTTTAGGACTATTACATTTTTTTCCACTGTGACATTGATGACAATTTGAATTTTTTTTTTCATTTTAATTTTATCCAAAAAAATATATTGTCATTACTGTAATATGACATATATATTTAAAATGTATATTTACAATATATATATATATATATATATATATTTTTTTTAAATATATATATATAGATTTAAATTATGCATCATGCACTGTAAAAGGTGACCAGTGGACTTTTAGGAAAATTAGGAAACCTGTTTCCTTAAAATTCCTTAAAGTAAATAAACTTCATGCGTAACTGAAAAAATTAACTTATGTCAACTTGACAATTCTACATAACTTAATTTTTTTTAGGTTTAAGTTTATTTACTTAATTTTAAGGCAACAAGTTTCCTCACCTTTTCTAAGTTAAGTCAACTGATCAGTTTTTACAGTGTGGTAGTAATATATGAAAGAAAAAAAGATAACTCATTACTGTAATACAATATACATTTTTACATTTTAAATTGTTAAGTAATTATGCATTATTGTAGTATTTTATGAAAAAAATAATTCTCATTACTTTAATACAATATACATATTTAAATTTTAAATTGTGAGGTAATTATGCATCATGTGCGGAAAAAGTGAGGAAATTAAATTGAGGCTTAAAGGATTAGCTCACATCAAAATGACAATTTCCTGATAATTTAACCCCCATCTCATCCAAGATGTTCATGTCTTTCTTTCTTCAGTTGAAAAGAAATTTAGTTTTTGAGGAAAACATTCCAGGATTTTTCTCCACATAATAGATGTCTATGGCAACCAAAATGTTGAAGGTCCAAATCAATGCAGTTTTAAAGGGCTTCGAATGGCTTCAGAGGCTCTGCACGATCCCAGCTGAGGAATAGGGTCTTATCTAGCAAAACAAACGGTCATTTTCAAAAAAAATTTAAACGTATATACTTTTTAACCTGAAATTGCTTGTCTTGCGCTGCTCTGCGGCGCGCCACGGATTACATAATCACGTTGGAAAGGTTACGCTAGACGTAGGCAGAAGTACCGCCCCAGTGTTTACAAAGCACACGTGCGAAGACTAATACAAACGTCCTTTAGCAAAAAAAGGTAAAACAACTGTCACGGGTGTGTGCAGGCAGGAAGACGAAGACAGGTAAATACAGTTCCCTTTCGTTCAGTCACTCCGAGTAACGTCAGTGACTGACGAATGGGGGTTTCGCCTAGAAGCCTATCATCTTCGAGATCTAGAAAATGCCCAGTGGCAGTGCCAATGCCATGGGCATGTGGAATTTGCATAGCGTAACTCCGCCCCACAGCGTGGGTATATAAGGAAGTACGCTGGCAACATCGCATTATGTGTCTGCTTCGGAGCCAAGAGCATCTATCTCTTCACTCCTTAAGCCTTCTGAGTAGATCGTCAAGCTTCTTCGAGACAAGCAGCTCTCCAGTCGGTGCTGGTGTGACGGCGCGTTCCAGCGATCTCACAATGCCTGCCTGCTGATCTGTGCAGTGATCTGCAACAGCTGTGTGTGTGTTCCCTGGGCGCTTCAGCACTCTGCAGAGCTTTCTCTCACAAAAAGAGCTTGCGTGTGGCACGTCTTTTTAAAGACGGTTCGCCCGTGCACTTCTGGGTGCGGTCGATCTCTGTTGCCATCTGATGGGCACAATCACTGCTTGACGTGTTTGGGCTTCAGCACGCTCAAGCAGCGTTTGTGGATGAGTCATGTTCTCACTGCGGGAACATGACCATCGTGATGTTGCGGTCGAGACTCAATGACCTCCGTAAAGGAAACAGAGTCTCCTCTGCCACACCCCAATCTACCGTCTCCAAGAGAGATGGTACTTTGGCTGGTGGCCAGGGTGACCTGAGGGTTACGGTGTGGAATAAACCCCGACGATCATTCCTCGGGCCACACACCCCTCTCGCACACCGCTACCCGCGAGTGGTCGGATTGAAGCAGCGGGACCGTCTGCGGACGCCTACTTTGGTGGCGAGGGACTACAGAGCTGCGGGGCAGGCCGCTGCCTCTCAGCACGCCATGGCCATCCTTCAGGTCTACAAGGCCAGGATGCTCGCGGCATGCACGAGGGTAGAGCTGTCCCAGGGCTTTGAATGAGCCGCGTGCCGCCACTGACCGACGAAGGTGACCATGCGCTCCCTGTGTCAGGTGATGTCCACAGCTGTGGTCCAGGAGAGATGTGGCTCAGCCTGGTCGATATGAGAGAGGCTGAGTGAGCCCGGTTCCTCAAGCGCCCTCCTGCGCCATCCTGCGGCTTCCACCCCTCCTGCCTGGCCCCAGCAGCAGCCGCCTTCTCCGGGCCGCGCCGTGGAGGTGGTTGCATGAAGACACCCCCGTCTGCTCCCCAGCTCCGCAGCCCGCCAAACGCCAGGCTAAGTGGCGCTCCTGACGCGGACAGCTCAGGGATGGGCAGTTCTTTCAAGGAGATGGTAGCAGGGCCACTCCTTCTTCTGTTCAGCTGCTGGCCCCCGGGTCAGCAGCACCCTATGTGGTTAAGGAAAGATCTAACTCACCCATCCCTGAGCACCCAGAGACCGTGCACGGCAGTGTGCGCCGCCCCCGGGCCACCCCACTCTCGTCCCTCTCTGACGCCAGTCTACGTGGGTGCGATCGAGCCTGTCCCTCCAGCCGAAATGAAGTCCGGCTTCTACAGCCCTTACTTCATTGTACCCAAGAAAAACGGTGGGTTACGACCGATCCTGGGCCTGCGCGTCCTGAACAGATCCCTTAACAGGCTTCCGTTCAGGAAGTTGACAGCGAAGCGCCTTTTCGAATGCATTCGTCCAGTAGATTGGTTTGCAGCGATCAACCTGAAGGACGCCTACTTCCATATCAGTATGCGGTCCTCCCATTCGGGCTAGCTCTGTCCCCTCGCTTCTTTACGAAGATTTTCGAGGCAGCCCTTGTGCCACTCAGGCAACACGGGGTTCGCATCCTGAACTACCTCGACGACTGGCTGATCCTGAGTCACTCTCGAGAGCAGGCGTGCGAACACAGAGACCTGGTGCTCCAGCACTTAGCCCGTCTGGGCCTTCGGGTCAACTGGGAAAAGAGCAAACTCTGCCCAGTGCAGAGGATCTCTTTTCTCGGTATGGAGATCGACTCGGTCGCCATGTGCGCGCAGCTTACGAGCGAGCACGCGCAGTCACTGCTGACTTGCCTCCGTCAAATCGAGAGCAAGAGTGCGGTTCCACTGAAGTTATTTCTGAGGCTCCTGGGGCATATGGCATCTGCAGCCGCGGTAACGCCGCTCGGATTGCTTCATATGAGACTGCTTCAGCACTGGCTTCGCGATCAAGTCCCGAGATGGGCATGGCAGTCGGGCATGCTCCGGGTCCCAGTGACTCGGGCCTGCCTGCAGACCCTGTGGTCGAACCTCAGCTTTCTACGGGCCGGTGTTCCCCTCAGAACGAGTTTCCAGGCATATTGTTGTATCAACAGATGCCTCCACCACGGGCTGGGGTGCCATGTGCAATGGACATGCTGCCACGGGCTCCTGGACAGGACCCCGCGCCTCCTGCATGTCAATTGCCTCGAGTTGCTGGCAGTACGATTCGCCCTGCACCGCTTCCGAGCATTGCTCAAGGGTCAACACGTGCTAGTCCGGTCAGACAACACGGCCACAGTAGCGTACATCTACCACCAGGGTGGTCTACGTTCCCGCCGTATGTCTCAACTCGCCCGCCATCTCGTTTTATGGAGTCAGAAGCATCTGAGGTCGCTTCGTGCCATCCATGTCCTGGGAGTCCTGAACCGTGCAGCCAACGAGCTCTCACGGCTTCAGCCACTTCCTGGGGAATGGAGACTCCATCCCCAGATGGTTCAGCTGAATTGGGAGCAGTTCGGCGACGGACAGGTAGATCTGTTTGCCTCCCACGACTCTTCCCACTGCCGCCTGTTTTATTCCCTGACCGAGGGCTCCCTCGGCACGGATGCTCTGGTGCACAGCTGGCCGCGGGGCCTCCGCAAGTATGCGTTTCCCCCAGTGAGCCTTCTCGCACAGGTTCTGTGCAAGATCAGGGAGGACAAGGAGCAGGTCCTTTTGGTCGCCCCGTATTGGCCCGGCCGGACCTAGTTCTCCGAACTCGTACTCCTTGCAACAGCCCCTCCCTGGTCAATTCCTCTGAGGAAGGACCTCCTTTCTCAGAGACGGGGCACCCTTTGGCACCCACGTCCCGATCTTTGGAACCTCCACGTGTGGCTCCTGGATGGGACGTGGCAGGTTTGAGTACCCTACCACCTCAGGTGGTGGCTACCATCACTTCCGCTAGGGCCTTGTCTACACGACACGCCTATGCATTGAAGTGGAACCTCTTCGTTACCTGGTGTTCTTCTCGCCAAGAAGACCCCTGGAAATGCCTGATCGGGTCCATGCTCTCATTCCTCCAAGAAGGGTTGAAACGAAGGCTGTCTCCTTCCACCCTCAAGGTTTACGTGGCCGCTATATCAGCCTACCACGACCTTGTGGAGACGAAAAAGGTAAGTCAGCACGACCTGGTCATCAGATTCCTGAGGGGAGCGAGGAGACTGAATCCTCCTCGCGCTCCCCTCGTACCCTCTTGGGACCTCTCAGTAGTCTTAAATGCTCTGCAGAGGGCTCCCTTCGAGCCATTGCGGTCAGTCGAGCTTAAGTTCCTGTCTATAAGACAGCACTCCTGATCGCTTTGGCCTCCATCAAGAGGGTAGGGGACCTGCAGGCATTTTCGGTTGACGAAGCGTGCCTGGAATTCGGGCCGGCCAACTCTCACGTGATCCTGAGACCCCGGCCTGGAGGCCAGGTGGTTCAGGCCAGGTGGTGAACCTGCAAGCACTGCCTTTGGAGGAGGCAGACCCAGCCTTGGCACTGCTCTGTCCAGTACGAGCCCTCCGTGCTTACGTAGACAGAACGCAGTGTTTCAGGACCTCTGACCAGCTCTTTGTCTGTTATGGTGGGAAGCTGAAGGGAAAGGCTCTCTCCAAGCAAAGGTTGTCTCACTGGATAGTGGACGCCATTGTTTTGGCTTACCAGACGCAGGGGCGTCCATGCCCCCTTGGGGTCAGGGCACACTCCACCCGGAGTGTGGCCTCCTCTTGGGCTCTGGCGCATGGCGCCTCGCTAACAGACATCTGCAGAGCTGCAGGCTGGGCAACACTCAACACATTCGCCAGATTCTATAATCTCCGAGTGGAGCCAGTGTCCTCTCTTGTACTCGCCTCTACTAGTGGCCAGTAATGGACTAGGCTCAGGTGTCTTCGCTTGCTCGCCATTTCCACTCCACGGACTGGATACGTGTGATATTTTCCTCAGGTAGTTTCCCTGAAGCCCTGAGATCCTCCAGCACTGTCGATGCCGACACCAGTGCGTCTGCCCACTCGCTCAGGCCCTCGTGTCAGGCTAGGTGCCACCGTGTGCATGGTTCCCCCTATTAGCGACCCCCACATGTGTATTTCCACTGTAAGCCTCTCCGAGCATGTGTATTTCCCTCGGCAAGCCTTGCCTCCCCTGGGGGTAAAATTCTTCCACCTTCGGCTGGTTACCCCAGAGTTCTTCCATATGCAGCCCCTCGTGGGTCATATGTGTATCCTTAAGTCCTCCCTACGGGTAGGCACTTGGCGCATACTTCCATCTGGAATATGCTTCCCAGTGTACCTTGGTATTAAGGTAGCTTACGAGTGTTACATACGTAACCGAGACGTTCCCAAAAGTAGTTTAATTGTAAATCCTCCAAAGACAGGCAGACAGGCAATAGCACAACACATCTAACATAACGGTGACCGGACAAAGACTGAGTGAAAAGGGAAGAACTTAAATAGCAAACAGAAACGAGATAATTAACAGGACACAGCTGAACTAAACTAACTAACGAGGGTAACCAAGGAAACAGACAAGTGGCGGGAAAACTAAGACAAAGGAACATGTGACAAGTAACCTGAAAGACAACACAAACTGACAGTCATGTGACAACAACGATGTCTGACGATTTTGAAGTTGGAGATGGAGTTTTTTTTTGGTAAAGGGCGTTTGTATTAGTCTTCGCATATGTTCGCTTGGGGCGGTACTTCCGCCTGCGTCTAGCGTGACCTTTCCTACGGGATTACGTAATCTGTGGCACGTTATGGAGCAGCGCAAGATGAGCAAATTAGGTTAAAAAGTATATACATTTTTTTTTTTTTTTTTTTAAATGACAGATGGTTTAGTTAAGACTAGTTAAGACTCTATTCCTCATCTGGAATCGTGCAGAGCCTCTGAAGCAGTTCGAAGCTCTTTGAAACTGCACTGATTTGGACCTTCATCCTGTTGGTTGCCATAGAAGTCCATTATGTGGAGAAAAATCCTGGAATGTTTTCCTCAAAAAACTGAATTTCTTTTCGACTGAAGAAAGAAAGACATGAATACCTTGGATGAGATGGGGGTGAGTAAAATATCAGGAAATTTTAATTTTGAAGTGAACTAATCCTTTAATGTGTAATTGAAAAAATAAAGTTATGTGAACTTGACAATTCCACATAACTTAATTTTTTAGGTTTAAGTTTATTTACTTAATAATTTTAAGGCAACGAGTTTCCTCACTTTTTTTAAGTTAAGGTAGAAATGTAGGTAATTTATTAATTTACTAATTTATACAGTTTTTTTATGCTGTTCTACAAGAATGATAATCTAGTCAGAATAATCACTGGCAACAAATTTTTGAGATATTGATGATTTGAGGGGTATATGTGTTTAACTGAAATGTCACAATGCAAAAAAAAAGTCTTAAAATAGGCTTCATTTTTTTATCAAGCAATATATATATATTTATTGTATAATAATTTTGTGAGATTCACCCAAATATTTATTTTTTAAAACTTTCTTATATCACTCTACTATATACAGTCTGTACATAATAATCTCTATATTCACAGAGGGAGAGGATAATGTATAGCCACACCCACAGTGGGCGGAGTCTCTGCAGTACATTTGGCTATGTGTGAGTAGGCGTGGCCTCAGAAGATGGACGGGATAGGGGAACGGGAGCGGCGAATCGGACAGGGCGAGGTCACTGGAGAGAGACGGAGAGTGCCGGCTATGTTGTTTAAGCTTCGGGATTTCTCAAAGCCTTCAGACGTGAGAGAACGTAACATTAAGAGCACAAAGACACACAAAACAAATACAAACGTGTCTCGTGGGACACGGTCACAGACGGGCGTGAGACATGCGCACACAAATAAGACCACATCACATTTACTGTGTCCAGCGATCAGAATGATGCCATTTTCAAATACCGAAATGTCTAGAACATTTATTTTAGGAGCTTTTGGCTAGTTTTTGTTTTTCATTTTGATCACTGAACATGTTTTGTGTGCAATCATGTGCTCAGTAATTGTGAGAAACCGAACTGCTAAGTGATCAATACATAAAAAGGGCATTATAATTTCCTAAACAAATGACTATGATAACGATTTTCTCAGAGGACTAAAACACAGTTTAATTATGATGATGATGGTGATGATGATGATGATGATGATGATGAGGAGGAGGAGGAGGAAAATGAGGATGATGATAAAATTCAACAACAAAAAAATTCAAAGCCAGTCTGGATGGAAATGCCAACTAAAACTGTACAAAAGTTGCAAAAACCTCACAAAGCAAACATACAGAATGCGTCTGGTTTCTGCCATTCATGGCCAGTTTCATCAATGATAAGCAGACAGTAGATCAGTATATAGATCAGTGTAAATTAACAGGCCTGACCATATATGTAATTCTAGAATGTTGTTTACACATCATGAAACTGATGATCAATTCAAGTAAATGAAATTGATTAGTACGTACAGTATCATGTATATCTGATTGTAATATGCGTAAACGGTACATTATGATGGTTATGCAAATCTCTTGATGCCTAAGATAAAATATTACAAAAATAAAATAAAAAAATAACTATATATAAAAAAAATTTAATAATATTTTAAATAATATATAAATAAATATATGTAATAATTTTAAAAATAAAATAAGACAATAATACATATTGTCTTAAAATAATAATATATATATATATATACACAGTCAAACCAAAAATTATTCAGACACCAGATATAATTTTTTACTAGTGGGTGCAGGACACTATAGTTCATTTATGTAAGTGAGGATAGCAAAATAAAGTAAACTGTGACATATTATACCCAAAAATTCTTCATACAGTGACTACCAGTAAAATTGATTAAAAATTTGGGACCAAAATTATTCCGACACTTTGACCTGACCATGTTTTGCTGAAGTGTTTTTTCTTTAATTGCTAATGCGACCTTTGACACCACAGACTGAACAAAATGAAGCATTGCTTGGTCATTGGTTGACCTAAATTGGTATTATCTAATTGTGTACTTAAATTTAACATCTGACAGCTGATTGGTTGATTGTGAACCTTTCTATCAAAGTTATCTGACATTATCAAGATGAATTTGTTCTGACACTGTTTAACTCTGAGTTCTTGTCATATTTTATTACCATTTTCTAAACTATAGCGAATAAACTGTGATAATGTGAGAAATGTTGAAGGTGTCTGAATAAATTTTGGTTTGACTCTATATATATATATATGACATATATGACATATATATATATATATATATATATATATATAGAGGCCCTGTAATATATTACTGTAGCTTGTACAGTGGCATGTAAAGCCATATAGCAACAACAAGCACATTTACATGCATACCAATACACTAATAACTCACAAAAATCAGCGTATTGAAATGACCCGTTGTCCTAGTTTACATGCAAACCAATAACCCGGCAATGTAAGTAAACCACATTTACAAGACTATATTAATAAATCAGTTTATTTCCTGGTAGTGATGTCAAAACATAATCATTCATGTTATGTTTCTTGTGATGTTAAATAAAGGATTAAAAACCGAAGTGTGCTCCAACATGTCAGCTGGAAACTTACAGACTATATTATCCTCTCATGCCGATGCAGCATTTTGACTGTAGCACTTCTGCATGAGATGAGAACACATTTTTATAATTTCTTGGGTCAAGAAAGAGTTTGAGTTTGCAATATCTCCTTCTTCCCTACAGCGAAACACTCGCTCTGTCTGGATGCACTTAAATCCACAATAAGGTTGCGCTTTTGTCACACATCACACTTCAATAAACCGACAGAACGCAGGTTAATGCGTTTACATGCCGGGAGACATGGGGGTAAAAATCTAGCTGTGTTGATGGGTTTATGCTTAAGCCATTTATGACTTTACTCCAATAAAGGAAAACGGATTAACACGTTTACACGAGCACATGCATTGTTGGCTTATTCAGCATAACCGGGGTGAGAACGTGCATGTAAACGCGCTCAATAAGTATGTTTATCTGGTGCTAACCTTCTAATGCCCTTTAGCACTAGTAGTGTTGAGGGGAGGCCAGGCTGGGACAGAGTTTGACCTTACAAACTCGGCCCCAGTGGGAGCCTGCATTTCCTCACTGCCCTTGAGCTGGACCACATTTAACCTCCCAGTAGGGTTATTAGCCTAGCATTTGTGTCTGTCAAACAGTACAGCCATGTGGCCTTGGGTGCCAACTCAACATCTGCCTTGTTATGGGGTCATACTAGTTAAATATTCATGCAAAAGCAATGCAAAATGCAAACAAAAAAAAGTAGGCAACCAAATAATGATGCATAGTTAGGACAGCAAAAGATTTTTTAAAGAGGGCCTGTTATGACCTTTTTCAAAGTCTTGATTTTGTTTTTGGCTCTATTAGACAGGGTTGCCAACTCTCACGCATTTGGCGTGAGATACACGCTTTCAGGCTCTGTCTCACGCTCTCACTCTGCCCAAGTAAATCTCACGCCAAATTGCCAAACCTGCTTTTGATATAAAAACAAAGTCTAAGCTTTTACATTTTTTAAGTTTTAATACGAAATTCAAACAATGAATACCGTTTTGGCGCACTTAATGTGGTATAACAGTTAAAGCCAGAGCCGTTGAAAAACAGAGCTGCAACCAGCTGCGACCAGTTGCGACATGCTTTCATCTCCCGGCGGCGCGCGCGGTCACGTGGTTCATGGAGCTCTCAATAGTTCTAAACAAACCAGCGCTGTCAATACATTTGAATAGACAACAGCTTCACTATACAGGTATTTGCAGCAATTTTTGGTAAACAGTACAGCATAGTGTGCATTGATTATTACGTCAACCACATTTACAGTATCATTTTATTATGGAGAGTGATGGAGATTCAACATTGTTAACATTAATGTTAATGTTTTTCTTGTATTTAGCCCTCAGGTATTCCTTACTAATTGGTCACACTCATACTCATTGGTGGTCAAATGTGAGCATACACCTTAACTATTTTTCAATTAAATAAATGTTCTATATTTTAGTTCAATAATATTTATTGAATATTTTGAGGAGATCTTTTGGTACTAAATACTATTTGTGCAATAATTATGGTCCATTAATGACCACTTAAAATATTGTTCTTCTAATATTTGTATTATTTATATTACAATTAGTGTAGTAATTAAAGTTAAAATAGAGAATTTCAATGCAAAGAGGAAAATTTGAGTCATTTTGTGGCTGGAAAAATAATAATTTTCATTTGTAATGCCATTACCCACTAGGTGCCTGTATGGCTCTTTAATAAATATACATGTAGGCCTATCTAGTCTAGTTGCTCAAAAGTATTGCATAACTGCTTACTTATTTTTAGGTTTTGCATTTGAATAAATATTTAGACATGGTCAAACACTAGATTTCTTTAAATGTGACATTTTAAAACGTTAATAACTTGCATCCTAATATTTGTAATGATTCTTATATAAGCACACACAAGTGAATATTAATGAATGCGAGCAAATATAATTTAACCCAAGAAAAGTTTAAAATAGTGCTAAAAATGCAAACTTATTTTTCCTTATATGTACATTAGGCTATACATATGAATTGATACTGAATCAAGATCGAAATCGATATTTGTTCCCCCCCTCCCCCCCCAAAAAAAAAAACTCACTCTAACCTGAACTTAAAAATTGGCAACCCTGTTAGAACAGGTTTTCATGCTTGAATATTAAAAAAAAAATTTTTTTTCCCATATTCTCCATTGTTGCAGCACCTTTCTTCCGAGTCTGTCAGTAACGCTCTGTTTAGTTCCTATCTCTATGAAGAAGCTCCTTCTAAAAAGCACAATCTGCTTTGATTGGTTGGCTGGATCAGTGTGTTGTGATTGGTCAAGCACTTCCAGCGTGTTTGGGAAATGTCCCGCCCCTTACCATGACTGCGAGTTTCAACACACTACTGACTAACTCAAACAAGCCCCACCTATTTATTCTGTATATTAATTATTTAAATGAGGAATATTGTGACGTGTTCGTTCCCGGAAGAAAACTCAAGACTACAATGGAGGCATTTCAGGGAGTTCAGAAACTCCCTTTGGAGGGATTTTGTGCTTTGCAGACCTTTTTCAGGCTGAAACAGCAACATTACACACTAAAGAGAGTTGAACATGTAAAAAAGCATAGTAGGACCTCTTTAAAAAGGGAGGAGAGCGAGGAAAACACTAGTATTGAGCATGGCGACAACTATAAATCATCGGTATACAGCATAAACCTTCTGAACAGTTAAAGTTCTTCATTTCCATCCATGAGTCAATGTTTATGTCAAAGGATTGACAGATATAAGGATTGAAATGGGTTTAGAGTTTAGGAAATGTGATGGGCATTTGTTTGGACATACTGTATATGCTAATATGAAAAATGGAAGGCTTTTACGAGCAGAATACCTGTTTTGCGAATAGCTGCGTCTGCGTTGCAGGTGTAGTCGCTGGCGGCCAATAGGAAGCACGTGCCTTCGGTGTGACGGTCCTGCTCACGCACGCTGGAGTGGCGCATGGGTATCCGCTCCTCCGGAGACATTGTGATGTCACTTCCTGCGCTGCAGTCCGCAGACAACACTGGTGGGAAATGAAGAGCGTGAGCAGTGAAAAACAACATCTGCTTATTTGGGACACGGACCAGCTAGAGACAGAGGTGAGAGGTCAATCACAAGACGAAAATAGGACCGAAATTGGGTCGAACGAATGAGTCATCAGAAGCTGTGTGTGGGTCAGGGTTTGAAACCTGATATTACAGACACTGTTAAAGAAAAACAGCTTTAAAAAGATCCTAAATAATGTCTTAATGAAAATGTAACTGCAGACAGGCATCTGTGAGAGAGGAGACAAAATATCATCAACTCGTAATAAAATCAGTAGAAATCAATGGAAAATTATGCATCACTTGGATTTGGAAAATAACTTGTATATGAAAGATGTATAATATCTCACAACAAGGTTCATTTGGATTAACTTTCAAGACTTTCCTGTCATTTTTTTGATGCATCATTGAGTAATATCCATCGGTTTATTTCAGTCCATTGACCATAAATAAAATATGCATTTACATTCTCAATTTGCACTTCTCTTTACACAAAGTTTCTCAGGGGAAAACAAAACATTTGCAAGAGATTGCAAAAGCATTAAAATATAAATTTTCCTCCCATTTCATATTTCCATCTCCATGTCTCTTTAGGGGCTCCGTATGAACAGTTATTTTAATATTATTTATATATTATTATAGTATTTATTAATATATTGATTTAGCTTTATATTTTCAGTTTGCATCTTAACAGTGTTATTTTAATATTATTTATATATTATTATAGTATTTATTAATATATTGAATTAGCTTTATATTTTCAGTTTGCATCTTAATTTCAGTTTAAGTTTTAGTATTTAGTTTAGTTTATTTTTTTGTTTCATTTTCTTTTTATATTTATTTCAGTTTTAGATTTAGTAATTTTAATACTTGACCTTCAACTTATTTTATTTTATTTGTTGCCGAAGAAGCATTTTTTTTGCTTTAATTTTTCATCTAATATTTACTTCAGATTTTATTTTATTTTATTTTATGCAAACTCAAATTTGAATAGGTTTAGTTTTATTTTATTATTTTAGTTTTAGTTAGTAATAACAACACTGATCAGGAAAACACAATAATGACTTTTTTCCCCAACTTAAAAACATTTGAAAACAGGTCAGTAATGTATAGTCTGTATATACCGCATAGCCAGAACTGGAAACCCTGTAAAAAAGGTTCAACTGACCCAGATGAGATGCATTTCTACTACATATATGTTTTTGCTCAAAAACAATTGGACAGCTAATTTAAGGCTCGACTTTTCCCACTGTTAAATCCTATGAAAACCATCGAACAGCAAAAGCACATCACATGTAAATGACCAACATGCGCAGCATCCTCAAATCTGACCAGCATCACTCTATCAATCTGCAGTTTTAAATTCTCACTATTGTCTCTACATTCAGACTGAAATATCACAGTGAAATCCAGCCCATCTTCAGGCTCCTGAATGCATCGCCGTGGCAACAGGCGAGCAGCACTAGAGCTGCACCCTCTCTTATGCTCAGCTCTCCAAGGAATATCTCAAACGCCATCAGCTTTAACCCTCCAGGAAAAACACACACCTGACTCAGTGGAATAGAGTCAGTTACTGGATCTTACTTTAATGTATAGTTCAGCGAAAATAAAAACTTCCTCATGTCGTTTAAAACCCTCCTTCCCACTTGTTTTCAATTCATAAACAATGATGTCATTGATGTCTCATGCCATTGGTTATCATGTGTCATGTGACTGTCACACTTTAATCACACTGTTGTGCAACTCCATTTATTTATTTTAATTTCACATTCGATATAATTAACTACACTGTAAAAAAATGAAGTTAAAAGTAAAACAAGAAAATACCATTTCAGTCTTTCTACTTTAAATTTAGTCTCAGCCTCAGACGTCACGCCCACGGACCGTTGGCTGAACGTCTGATGCATATGGCACACAAAATTGGAAACACTTCAGGAGTTTTTAAGTTGTCATTCTGCAGGATTTCCGGGAGACGTGTGTGTCGCGTTCTTTAACGGTCTGCCTGGAAACAAGGATGTCGTGATGCCAAACCCCCTCATGGAAAAAGAACTACATTGTGTTTACTAAACGCTGGATTTTCAAAAGCATGTGAAGTATGTAAAGTTTGCGGCATAGATTCTTTAAAGTACGTCCAAGAGTTTTACACACCGGTCTGTTATTGTAGGAACATCGATGTTACATTTTCACGCCCCTAAACATGACACGGAACATGACTGGTTGCTTTACATGTCATTCAGACGGTCCTTAGCCAATGAAAGCTGCTATGGAGTCCTGACCTTATGCAGTCAGTCTGAACATCTGGCAACACGAGACTATTTCAGCTTTCACATTTAATTGTTAAGTGCTGTTTCTTTGTAATTATTTGTGAATTTTACTAGCAATTTGCTTTTCATCAACTCACAAACCCCCTGCGTTTTTTTTGCGGATCCCCATTTGAAAAGCCCGTTCTACAGAGTACTTCAGCATCCAGAAAGTGACACACTTCACCTTTACATGTGTTAAAGTCCCACTGAAGTGCCTTGAAACACGCAGCATTATTCAATGTGCTGACGTAATTTCCACTGAAATAGGAAGACAGGGCGGGACATATCGATCAGCTCCTCCTTTGTTTTAAAAATAGCCAATAGTGTTTAGTTTATTTCACAACTCGGCCAGAAAAAAAGCAGCAGTTTCCTCCTAATATCTAACCATTTCTCTAATTTCTCATTTCTCTAATTTCCTCCATATCGCTTTTAAATACAGCATTCTGTGCAGAATTCAACGTTTTCTGGTCTGCGGCGATCGATCATATGATCCGCTCTGTGCTATCATGTCTCTGGACCGGATCTGCGGCAGTTCACATGACTCTAACGTGAAACCAGACTTCATTCTCCCCAATGGAAAGCATATTTACACCGTCTGAATCGTTCCCTATCCCCTATATAGTGCACTATGTGCCATTCACCATGTAGAAAACAGTAAATGTGTGAACAAGTGACCGATTTCAGACGCAGCTTCAGCGTCTATTTATAGTGTAGGGGGGCGGGGCTTCAGATTCTAGAGAGCATTTGATTGGACAGAAAATCTGATGAGAAGCTGAAGTGCAGAGTGATGTCAAAAATCATTGATCCCACACTGGCAGAAGTGAGAGACTGTAAGTTCTGAATGCTTAAATCGTCATTGTTTTGGAGCACACTAGCTTATAGATTACAGTAAGGCTAACATATTCATACTAAAAGCCAAAAAAATTCCATTTTGATTTCATTAAATGACGGCATGTGTCTCACCTGAGCGGTGGCGCTCTAGTCCTCTGCTCTGTCCGAGGCACAGCTCTCCCTGCGTGCTGTTACATGCTGTACTCAGATCCGTTTTGCAGTAAGACGGTGAGCCAGTCTGCACAACCTGAGGGATGTGTTTCTTTCTCTTCTTCGGGAGCTTCTGTTTGGCCATGGCTAGCGAGTAGTACATGCCAAAGTTATTGACGATGACGGGCACCGGCATAGCTATCGTAAGCACGCCGGCGAGGGCGCACAGTGCGCCCACAACCATGCCAGACCACGTTTGAGGGTACATGTCTCCGTAACCCAAAGTGGTCATCGTGACCACAGCCCACCAAAAACCAATGGGGATGTTCTTGAACATAGTGTGGTGGCTGGCCGTAGGGTCGTTCGGACTGGCTCCGATCCGCTCGGCGTAGTAGATCATGGTGGCGAAGATGAGCACGCCCAACGCCAGGAAGATAATGAGGAGCAGGAACTCGTTTGTGCTCGCGCGGAGAGTGTGTCCCAGTACGCGAAGGCCCACAAAGTGGCGCGTCAACTTGAAGATCCGCAAGATCCGCACAAACCGCACCACCCGCAAGAAGCCCAAAACATCTTTGGCCGCTTTGGAGGAAAGTCCGCTCAATCCGACCTCCAAGTAAAACGGTAAAATGGCCACGAAGTCTATGATGTTGAGGACGCTCTTGACGAACTCGAGCTTATCCGGACTGAACGTCACGCGCACCAGGAACTCGAAGGTGAACCACAGAACGCAAACTCCCTCCACGTAGGTGAGTGCCGGATCCGTCTCAATCTCGTACTGCTGACTGTCGTTGCGAAACACGTCCGTCTTGTTGATGATCGTGTTGAAGGCCTCGTGGGTCTCCAGGCAGAAGGTTGTGATGGAAACCAGGATGAAGAACAAGGAGGCGAACGCAATGAACTGGGAAGAGAAAAAGAAAGAGAGAGAGATGGAGAAGTGAGTGCAGTTTCAAACAATGCAACTATATTTACGAGGTCAGCTCTTGTTTAGCTTGAATGGCACTGACATCCATTAGCAACTATTTGTAGGCTGTGAGCTCTCAGTCTTTATACTGTTATTCAATGTCCATTTGTCCTTGTTTTTATTTGTTGAGCCTTAAAAATACTGTGTTTTCATGGACACAGTGAAGGGAAAGTGACACATATTTCTATTAAAGCCTGTGAAAGCTTTGCCAAGCAGTGTTGGGGAAACTGTAACTATTTGGGTTGGCCAATATGTTTTCATACAAAATATAGCCAAAGAATGTAACATAACTTAAATAACTCATCAATTATATATCAGAGATTTTTTTTTAAATATTTAACAATTTAAATATTCCATATTTATAATATTTATATATGCATGAGGTTATAGGTTTACTTTTTATGTATGAAATAATATAATAAAAATAATATTTTTATATATAATATTATAATATGATCATATATATTTTTAAATATACAGTAATTGTTTATATAAAATAAATTGAATACATTTATATGTACACACACACATATTATATTTTAAAATAATATAATTGTTTATATACAAATAAATTAAATATTTACATGTATAACATAATTTAAATATTCCATATTTATAATATTTATATATGCATGAGGTTATAGGTTTGTTTATTTTTTATGTACAAAAAATATATAATATTTTATATATAATATTATAATATAATCATATTTTAAAAAAATATTGTTGTTTATATAAAAATAAATTGAATACATTTATATGTATATACACACACACATATACATATACACACACATATATATATATATATATACACACACACACACACACACACACATATACATACATATACATATATATATATATATATTAGATATATAGATAGATTTGGAATCAGAACAGTATTTATTTGACAAAAACAATTAGTGATTTTTTTTTCACAAAATTACTAAAGAATTATTTTCTATATTATTACAAAAAATATATATAATATATTTTAAAATTAAATTCAAAAAATTATAATCATATATTTTTAAAGAATATAATTGTTTATATACAAATATTCTGTGTACTGTATACATATAAATATTTAAAATATTTTGTACATATACACACACACACACACACACACACACACACACACACACACACACACACACACACACACACATATATATATATAAACCAGTATTCATTTGACAAAAAAAAAATTGTGATTTTTTTCCCACAAAATTACTGTAATAAATACTAATTATTTTCTATATTATTACAAAAAAATTGCCATGGGGGTAATTTGGGACTAAATGAATCAGAGTCATTTTGAATTGATTCATGAACCACCCAAAGGAACAGACTCATTCTTGTGAATTGGTTCATTTGGACAGCTCATTTAAATGCACCTCCCAAAGCTTCATATAAGGGAGAGGTGCAACTTTTTGGGAAGGCCCATTTATTTAAAGTATAACTCAGATTTATTGCTTGTCTGTGGTCCAACAGCATACAACGTGACATAAATAGCATTACACTTTTAGTGAGTTTCTCTCCACCACCGTTGTCATGATAATGTGAGGCACCACAAAGCAAAACACTCTTCCAGTATCTTGGCCGGTCATCGGCGTGTAATATTTAATGTCAATAAAAGCCGTCAAATGAGTGAGTCAGACCTTATAGCAGCTGCGTTCAGCCCACACAACAGCGCTCCAGCCCCGTCTGTCAACACATCACCTTAATGTCCACACAATTATTCAGAAAGCAAACATCATAACAGACCCTGTGTGCCGTCACTCAAGCACAAACATAACACACTCGCGTAACTCCATATTAAACTCAATTATGGTAGTCACTGCACTCGTATCGCAACCTTATATTCACGGCGAGCCTGTGATGAACAACAGATCAGCACAGAACTGAAACACTCCAGTCAAAGTATTGCTAAAGGCAGCAGCCAGCGCTGGCGAATGTGAAAAGACGTCAGCGCGGGACAGCCTGTCCCCTCTGGATAACGTCTCAAAGGGGCCTGTCTCTCTCTTTTACTCTTGCTTTGTTTTAGCGTCCTAATGAGGCTTTAACTCGTCTGGAGGGCTATAATCACCGCAAAGCCAGCAGAAATGATCAGGACCAAAGCATTATGGGATGAGACAATGAAAACAACCTCCAAACGCACTATAATAGGGTCTTTGTTGGTCTACTGCGCGTGCGGTACACTTGTAAGCAGTATCTAATGATCTTGTCATCCAGCGCAGGCTTCAGAAGTCTCCCATGAACTGCTGCTGCTGTGGCTAATGTGGGGTTTGGCAGTGAACGCAGCTGGCAGTGATCAGTGTGGGGTTTCACATCCGCACTAACCTCGCTTTGTACCCTGTGACTTCATTAGCCAAGCAAGCAGCCTAAAGCTTAGCTATACTTTCATGTGTACACTTATAGGCTACGTTCAGTCTGCTGTGGCCCAAATCCGATTTTTTTTTCTCAGATTTGTTTTTCTCATGACAGTGTGAACGGCACAAACCACATGGAATCTGATCTTTTCTATTACGATTTGTATGGAAGCTTCTTTCCGCCACAGAATAAAAAAATAAAAAAGGTAAGTGAGACTTTATATCTCACAATTCTGAGAAAAAAGTCAGAATTGCGAGAAGAAAAGTCAGAATTGCGAGTTATAAATCAGAATTGCATTCTTTCTCACACTTGCTAGTTTATATCACAAAATTCTGACTTTATATCTCGCAATTCTGACTTTATATCAATTCTGATTTTATCACAAAATTCTGACTTTATATCTCACAATTCTGACTTTATATCTCGCAATTCTGACTTTATATCTCGCAATTCTGACTTTATATCTCGCAATTCTGACTTTATATCTCGCAATTCTGACTTTTTTTCTCGCAATTCTGACTGTATAACTCGCAATTCTGACTTTATATCTCTCAATTCTGACTTTATATCTCTCAATTCCGACTTTATATCTCTCAATTCCGACTTTATATCTCGCAATTCCGACTTTATATCTCGCAATTCCGACTTTATATCTCGCAATTCCGACTTTATATCTCGCAATTCCGACTTTATATCTCGCAATTCTGACTTTATATCTCTCAATTCCGACTTTATATCTCGCAATTCCGACTTTATATCTCGCAATTCCGACTTTATATCTCGCAATTCCGACTTTATATCTCGCAATTCCGACTTTATATCTCGCAATTCCGACTTTATATCTCGCAATTCCGACTTTATATCTCGCAATTCCGACTTTATATCTCGCAATTCCGACTTTATATCTCGCAATTCCGACTTTATATCTCGCAATTCCGACTTTATATCTCGCAATTCTGACTTTATATCTCGCAATTCTGACTTTTTTTCTCACAATTCTGACTTTATAACTCGCAATTCTGACTTTATATCTCTCAATTCTGACTTTATATCTCTCAATTCTGACTTTATATCTCACAATTCTGACTTTACATCACGTAATTCTGACTTTATATCACGCAATTCTGACTTTTTTTCTCACAATTGCGAGTTTATATCTCGCAATTCTTACTTTATATCATGCAATTGCTAGATATAAAGTCAGAATTGCGAGATATAAACTCAATATAGACTAGATATAAACTAAAAAGTCAGTCTTTTTTCCCCTCAGAATTGCACTTTATATCTTGCAATTCTGACTTTATATCTCACAATTCTGACTTTATAACTCACAATTCTGACTTTATATCACAATTCTGACTTTATAACTCACAATTCTGAGTTTATATCTCACAATTCTGACTTTTTTTCTCAAAATTGCGAGTTATAAAGTCAGAATTGCGAGATGTAAACTCACAATTGTGAGACAAAATGTCGCAATTATCTTTTAAAATGTTTTATTCTGTGGCGGAAACAAGCTTCCATAGATTTGGGCCACTTCCATATTAGGAGTAGACTGATTATTGGCCTGACCGATTATCAGTGCCGATATTAATAATTTTTATGGTTATCGGTATCAGTCATTTTCAAAACGGATTTGCAGATAAAATAATTACATTTTGAAATGTGCTATTTGGCTCTGATGCAGCCGCGTCGGTTGGCCTAGACCAATGCCTGCCCACCGCCCATCTGATTTGTTGGGAGTGACGATTCCGCCAATCAACACGGAAAGCTGAAGGCACTGAAAGTTTGGCACTTGCTAACTGGAGCTGCTTCAGTGATCACACATCAGTTGTCTCTCAAAGGTAAGGCAGCAGCAGACGTTGCTGAAGTTGCAAAACACCTCAATTAGGGGTGTGCGATATCACGATTTTTGATTGTGGACGATTAAAATGTCTCCATGAGCAGCATATTAAATCAACCTCTTATGAGGGTTTATTTCAGATAGGATGTTTCCTTAGAAGGCAGCTGCCTATATAGACAGTAGACAGCAACACAGCTCACTAGGTTTTAAAAATGCAGCCCAATAAGCAAAAAAGCAGTTGCCCAGGAGCAACAGTATTTAGTGTATAAAAGACACCATTTGACAGTTGCGTTGGACGAATTAGAAATAAAATTGTTATTTTGGATACGTCCCGCACGACAGAAAAATCTATTTGAAGGAGTTGCGCTCTTTTGAAGAGAGGCTGGTATCTGTATTGACGTTGGAGGTGCTTTCTATGGTGATATAGAGGCTTTACACTCCTCCTGATTTAAGTCTGTGGAAAATAGATCAAACGTGCACTCTTCCTGCACTCCCCGAAGTGTGTGTGTGTGTGTGTAGTACCATAGATAGTGCTGTCTATGTGACAGGTTCTGATGCTAATAAAAGAAAGTTCTGCTTTTTATCCTAAGCTGCTTAAATATGGTGATTGATTTGCGTGTGAAGCTGTAGACGTAGCTGTTGCCGTGAATCAGTGTGCGTGTGTTTGGCAGTGGCTGAAGGTCACCTGTGGATGAATCTCTCAGGACCCCTAGCTCTTAACATATGGCAGACACGGCACTGTCGCCCAGGCAACAGTGTCAGGAGAAGCTCCACGAAAACGAGACCCTGGTGTGTCAGACTCCTCTGAGTGTGAGTATCAGAACACACCCCATCTAAATCTCACACACACACGTGCACACACATACACACACACACACACACGCATGCACGCACATGCACACACACACATATTTGAATTCACACTTACAAATAAGTCAGATAGAATAAATGTTATGTGTATTTGGCGTGCTGTCCGAGAAGAGGGCTCCTAGCTCTGTATTTGGCCCGAACCCATATTTCTGGCTGTGGTAGGAACAAGCCAAGATTGAGGAGTCGGGGTGGTGGAGGGATGCTGAAAACTGTCGAGGAATGTCAGTGAGTCGGCTATATATATATATATATATATATATATAGGCTTCCTCTCATGCTAATAGGATAGATGTGGTAATTGCTAATGACCAGTTGTTTGGATAGATCATTTGAACGTGCTCCTCCCGAACTTTGCTAATAAAACATCATTATGTGGTTTACGGGGACTCTCCATAGGTGTAATGGTTTTCGTGCACACACACACACACACACACACGCACACGCGCACACACACACACATATACTTGAATATGTGGTTTACGGGGACTCTCCAAAGGCATAAAGGTTTGTGTGCACACACACGCACACACACGTTTACTTAGCCACCTAAATGAGGAATGCATACAATGCATAGAATTTTTTTTTTTTGTAAATTTTATTAAATTAAATGTGGAGTGTATATATGAGGATGTTAACTATAACAAGATGATTGACAGGCCGGTTTACAGTGACAGAATGCATGTAACTATGAGACAGAGCGCAATTTCAATCTCCCAAAACCTGCCTATTCTTCTTTTTCTTCACAAAAAGGACATACTTTTAGGGCATAGTATAAGTAGATGGATTGAGAAAGAGCATGTATATGATGCTGCGCATGACACAGTCAAATATGGAAGGGAGGGAAAAACAGCTTAATTCCTTTGTGAAACGGACAACAAAATACTCTATGTGAAAAAAGTTTGTAAACACAAACTTTGATGTTGGCTTGAGAAAGCCTGACCAGAAAGTTTGAAGTGTTTTTAAAAGCTGGAAGTTAAGGTTTTCAATTTGAAGTAGTTTTAAAAAAAAAAAAACAATTTATCACACAGAAGGTTAGGTTTAGTGCATTACATTGTGGGATACAGACAATATTCTGTGCAGTGTGCTTTGTTGACAAATTTAGTGTTTGCATCCATGCATCCAGAAAATCTGCATACTGAAATTTGCATAATGAAGTCATTTGACGACAACATAGCTTACTACTGTTGCATAATGCGTCACATATAGTACACATACAAAGAATGTACTGTTAACATACATAGTACACAAGTGAACATAAAGCAGTCTGAAGTTATGAATACAGACGAAGTGTGACATCGTGATTTTAGACCAGAATCAAGTCTTGTCACGGCTTTATTTGCGAGCCGGTGAGACGACGTGTCAACGCTGTGATTCACCGTCACTCAAATATTATCGCTGACAGCCACATACACACACACACACTCGCTGACAGCTAGTCTGTTATTATCTAATGTATTGCGAGTAGTTCACGCACTTATGAGGGGTCTGGACGACATCCCTGTGGCAGGAAAACAATGAATGTCACATGAAGGGTGAAAGCATATCAGAGCCACTAATGGCTTTCAGAGGAAATCTGCTCGGAGGCTCGGTTCTGAGATGCGCGTCTGTGGGTGAGTTATATGTGTGAATCACGTCTACAGGTGTGTCCTAGTCCCTGTTCAACAGCAGGAGCAGGAAGTCCTTTCGCACGAGCAGAGGGACGTTCCACAATCACACTCGCTCCCGGCATGCAAGTACTTATGTAGGTCATGCACAAAAAAAAGGTGTCTGTGGATCTGTTCCAAAAACAAGCAAGCTACACCAGCAGCTACACCTTCTATGGCAACATCCTAACAGGAATAAAAGCTCAAAAGCGGCTGATTTAGAACGCTATACATGGACAACAACTCTGCACGACATAAACAGTGCTCCTCACATGGAGACTTGACTCACAGCTGATTTCAATAGTTTTAATCAGCATACTAAACAAACAACACAATATTACAATAAACAATTGTTCTTTTATATAAAAATGCTGGGTTGTTTTTTTAACCCGAATGCTGGGTTCAGGTTCAATTAAGGTTTGTATTACATTGTATTCCTATCAAATTATTACTGTACAAAGAGGAAAATGTCTATAGTCTCACATTTTACCTTTTTTGTTTTCATGTAAGTCACAGCTGACGTCTGCTGGGAACGCTAGCCGAACGATGCGCCGGCGCCACCAGGAAGTTTCACCTCCTGCCAAACGAATGCGCGACCAGGGCTGAAACATGACGCGACGCGGCTGTGGTCACGCTATGCATTTGACGGGTTGAAACTTAAATGTCTGACAGACGAGATGGCACAAGGTAAAGCTGTTTTTTCATGTAACATTTTAAAAATCAATATATAAGATTGTGATTTAATGAACTGGAACAGTTTTCCTACTGATAGCAGTTTTCTTCCCACAGATTCCCACTGGCTGCTGTTGCTGCTCCTGTCACGTCCTAAAACATTTACTAAATGTTTTTGAGTATTTTATGACTGTAAAAGACTGACTTGCCATTGAATAACAAATATTGTATATGAACGGTTCCTATTCTATACATATATATATACAGATTTTAGAGTGCATTTTTATTATTTAAAATGAAAAACCTTCAATAATCAAAATGAGTGACCCAGCACTTTCAAAA
Source organism: Coreius guichenoti (assembly GCA_039654105.1). Lineage (NCBI taxonomy): Eukaryota > Metazoa > Chordata > Actinopteri > Cypriniformes > Gobionidae > Coreius > Coreius guichenoti. The sequence goes on along the minus strand of CM077182.1, from coordinate 4,365,275 downwards.
AACAACCCAGCAAATGGGTTAATGTATAAAACCCAAAACCCAAAAAACCCAGCATGTGTTCTGTCCAATATTTACCCAGCGCTGACAAATAACTCAGAAATGGTTGTTTTTAACCCAGCATTTTTTAGAGTGTACTAACATTCAGAAGTTTGGGACATTTGGGGTAATGTTTTGGGGTAATGGTGAGTCTCTTATGCTCACCAAGGCTGCGTTTATTTGATCAAAAATACTGTAAAAATTGTGAAATATTTTTACAAATTAAATATAAATTATATTACATAATATAAATATGTGAATATATGTTAAAATGTAATTTATTCCTGTGAACAAAGCTGAATTTTCAGCATCATTACTCCAGTCTTCAGTGTCACATGATCCTTCAGAAATCATTCTAATATGATGATTTACTCAAAAATGCAAACGTCACGTTTTTCCCAGGACAGTCCCGTATTTCAGCTCTATTTTTAGTGTCCCGACTTATTATGAAAAAATTGTGTTTTGTCCGGTATTTCTTCTTTCCTAAACTGTCTTTGCAAGGTGATCATATAAAAGCGAGTAGCAATCTTCTGTCAAGCAAGAATAGCCTCATCAAAGGTAGCCAATCGCGTCATAGTATATTTTGGAGAACAAAATTACCATCCAATCATAATTCGTTATTGATTAACTTGCAGTTAGTGAAGGCAGGATATTAGAGAGCGCGGAGGAGATCAAGTCAGACGTGAAGATGTCAAAGAAGTGTGTGTATATTTAACGAGGATCTTCAGAAAGTGTTTATCAAGTTATTATGCGTAGTAAGTTGTGAAAAAACAAAATGTAGTATCACGCTAAATGACACACACCTGGAACGCTCTCTCTGACAGCATGCGATCCCGAATTCAGTTCTCTTTGCGTCTGAATGATCAAATACAGACACTGAGTCAAAATGTCCATCATGTGGAGTATCTCACGTAAATACAGTCGGTTATGGTTTAAATTAACTTAAACAGCTCGGTGAAAACCGGATATGTGTCAGTATATTAGAAGCATTCGGTCTTAAAGTGACAGCAGCCCTCCCGATGACGAAAATTATGTCACATGGACCATCGTGGAACGCAGACGGCCAGAGTACGCTTAAGTCGCAGCATGTTAGATGATAATAGCGGTACTTTACACATAAGCTGCATCCGAAATCGAATACTTCCATACTATATAGTAGGCGAAAAACAGTATGTGACAAAAGTAGTACGTCCGAATTCACAGTACTCATAAAAGAGTAGGCAAAAGCACCCGGATGACATACTTCTTCTGGCGAGATTCTGAAGTGTGCATACGATGGACACTTTACTATCCCATGAGGCCACGGGAGAGGATTTGTGAATGTCAGTGAAGTGACGCAACTGATGCTAGTAGGTCACGTGATGAGGGCAACATGGCGAATGTAGTATGTCCGGATTACATTCATACTATTCATACTAAATAGAACATAGTTTTTTAGCGATCGTGAAGTAATTACTTATTCAAAATAAGTACCTACTCAAGAGAGTATGCGATTTAGGTCGCAGCCCTTCACTTACTGTACAGTGCATCCGGAAAGTATTCACAGCGCTTCACTTTTTCCACATTTTGTTATGTTACAGCCTTATTCCAAAATGGATTAAATTCATTCTTTTTTTCCTCAATTCTACAAACAATACCCCATAATGACAACGTGAAAGAAGTTTGTTTGAAATCTTTGCAAATTTATTAAAAAAAAGAAAAAAAAAAAAAAAAAAATCACATGTAAGTATTCACAGCCTTTGCCATGACACTCAAAATTGAGCTCAGGTGCATCCTGTTTCCACTGATCATCCTTGAGATGTTCCTACAACTTGATTGGAGTCCACCTGTGGTAAATTCAGTTGATTGGACATGATTTGGAAAGGCACACGCCTGTCTACATAAGGTCCCACAGTTAACAGTGCATGTCAGAGCACAAACCAAGCCATGAAGTCCAAGGAATCGTCTGTAGACCTCCGAGACAGGATTGTATCGAGGCACAGATCTGGGGAAGGGTACAGAAAAAATTCTGCAGCATTGAAGGCCCCAATGAGCACAATGGCCTCCATCATCCGTAAATAGAAGTAGTTTGGAACCACCAGAGAAGAGCCTTAGTCAGGGAGGTGACCAAGAACCCGATGGTCACTTTGACAGAGCTCCAGCGTTTCTCTGTGGAGAGAGGAGAACCTTCCAGAAGAACAACCATCTCTGCAGCACTCCACCAATCAGGCCTGTATGCTAGAGTGGCCAAACGGCACATGACAGCCCGCCTGGAGTTTGCCAAAAGACACCTGAAGGACTCTCAGACCACGAGAAACAAAATTCTCTGGTCTGATGAAACAAAGATTGAACTCTTTGGCCTGAATGGCAAGCGTCATGTCTGGAGGAAACCAGGCACCGCTCATCACCTGGCCAATACCATCCCTACAGTGAAGCATGGTGGTGGCAGAATCATGCTGTGGGGATGTTTTTCAGCGGCAGGAACTGGGAGACTAGTCAGGATTGAGGGAAAGATGAATGCAGCGATGTACAGAGACATCCTTGATGAAAACCTGCTCCAGAGCGCTCTGGACCTCAGACTGGGGCAAAGGTTCATCTTCCAACAGGACAACGACCCTAAGCACACAGCCAAGATGACAAAGGAGTGGCTACGGGACAACTCTGTGAATGTCCTTAAGTGGCCCAGCCAGAGCCCAGACTTGAACCAGATTGAACATCTCTGGAGAGATCTGAAAATGGCTGTGCACAGACGCTTCCCATCCAACCTGATGGAGCTTGAGAGGTCCTGCAAAGAAGAATGGGAGAAACCGCCCAAAAATAGGCGTGCCAAGCTTGTAGCATCATACTCAAAAAGACTTGAGGCTGTAATTGGTGCCAAAGGTGCTTCAACAAAGTATTGAGCAAAGGCTGTGAATACTTATATACATGTGATTTTTTTCATTTTTTAATAAATTTGCAAATATTTCACACAAACTTCTTTCACATTGTCATCATGGGGTATTGTTTGTAGAATTGAGGAAAAAAAAAGAATGAATTTAATCCATTTTGGAATAAGGCTGTAACATAACAAAATGTGGAAAAAGTGAAGTGCTGTGAATACTTTCCGGATGCACTGTATATATAAAATATACTCAATATGCAACTGACTCACTTTATTCCACATCTTGCTTTTTTTTTTTTTCTTCACTAAGCCTGTTGCAGTGCATTGTGGGATTGCAGGTCACTTGCCAAACTTGTTGCAAAGATAACAAGAAGCCACTTTAATAAGCATAAAAATGAGTAACGCACAAAATGCTGAGAAAACGGTGCATTTTCAGCTATTATTTATCAGTTTTTGTATTTTACTTGAAGCAGCGCTGCGCAGACCGATCAGTGTGTGACTTTAAAGTACAGCGAGAGCGTTTAGAGAGCAGACGGACGCATTCAAGTCAAACACACCTATTTTCACTGAGCCCATAGAAACGCATTATGGGCTCTGTTCCAATCCCTGACGAGTTGTCTTGCTGTCTACTTTCTTCATCGGCAGCATCTTAACTCAAAAGGAACTTCATAATTCACTGATTTGGAATGCTCTACATAGGCAGCAACAAATAGCATTTTTCACATCATGAGAGATTCCAATGGAATTTGACATTGGAATGCTGCTCAGCTAACATTCTGATATTATAGTAAGAAAAAAACAGACAGCACACGCATATATTGGATAAAAAAAGTCCATTTTGATGCTTTAAAGTGCTGTTTTTGTAGGCAGCTCACTGTGTTTCTAAAACACAATCAGTGTGTGTGTTAATATCTAAGCATGCAATCTGGTGTTCTGTTTTGTGCATTATAAATGGCCATCTCCTCTTCTCTCCACAGCAGTTGCTGTTTAATTCATTTCATGCTCTTTCAGTAAAGCTTGATTGGCTTTTGACAGTCGAGAGATCAGCCCGGTCCCATCTGAACTCCATTAAAGTCACATCACAACGTCATATCAAGTTTTCAGGGCTCTCAGTAAAACGAGCGTCACACGCAGAGTTCATCACCATGCTGAGATCATAATTGTGTGATTGAGCCGACGGCAAAAATGCAAACGGAGGCACTTGAGTTTCGCACACAAAAAAAAATACATACAGTTGAGAACGGCATAACACCCTTTCTCTGTTCTGTATGCATGAAATACCTGGATGACATTAGCCAACCAGAGCACACTGCCTAAAACACTGTATCCCGCAATACACTGCACTTCCATTTCCTGTGTGGTGAATAAACCAGAAGTTATACGATCCAGGGTTATTATGACACTGATATGATCCGACAGCCAAGTGTCACATTCAATTAGAGTAAAAGTGCAAAATAACCATAATTATTTTGAAAATAACACATGACTCCATTTGCTGATTAAAACAAGCAAGGTAACAAGATTATGCAATGTAACACACTGAATTCAGAATATCATACTAGTATGGTTATTATGGCAAATACTCTATTATTGCGGTCATATAAAATATGCAAGAGTATATGCTACTATTCAATTCAAAACACAGCTATAAACCTATGAGTCATTTTAAATATATAGCAGCGTTTCCTACAGGATTGTCTCATAATTTGTTCAAATTAGTGCATACTAAACATAACTCTATAAACACTATTTATTTTCTTTTTTTAAATAAAACCATTACAATAAATGACGTGATTTAAACATCCAGTTAATGAATCAGTCAAAGTGACTGATTAAATTCACCAGTGATTCATTAAAAGACTCAATTGCTCATGAATCAGATTATAGTGTTTATTTTCACACACAGCCAGAAAAACAATCCGACAGAAACTCATGTTGTCATTATATCATTTCTTTTGACACCAAATAGCAGCGCAACAAACACTGATCCTGAATCTACTGACAGATTCTGCCGTCTCTCTCTCTTAAACGGCCGAGAGGTGTCTTTCAGCGAGTCTGATATGATCTGTGCTCACGGTTGTATTAGCCATCTGTTCATCACTCCTACTCCTAAACGCCGTGTCAGTGACATCATCGGCCTGGTGGTTCCTACTGTACTGTCAGAAGCTCCCGTACAAACACACACACCGTCCCGCTGGCGTCCCTGCAGGTAGTGGCAGATGTCCCGATCATGTGTGTGATCTCACTGCAGGATTCCCGCTCTAATGACACACACACACACGGCCCATGAAAAACCTTATAAACAATACTGCATGATAAAAACACAAACCCCATTAACACTAGAATATAGATGCCTCATATCAAACACAAATCGGTCAAATTTTGAAACTTTTTCTTTCACATTTATGGAAGCTGGTTTCTGACACGGAATAAAAAATATAGGCTAATTGTGACTTTTTAATCTCACAATTCTGACTTTTTTCCCCCTCGTTTACTGTATATCTCACATTTCTGAGGAAAAAATGTCCGAATTATGAGATATAAAGATCTGCGAAAGTCACAATTGCAAGATATAAAGTCGCAATTCTACTTTTTTCCTCGCAATTGCAAGTTTATATCTTGCAATTTCTGACTTTTTTCTCAGAAATGTGATATAAACTTGCAATTGTGAGTTATAAAGTCTGAATTGCGAGTTTATATCTCAGAATTATGACTATTTCTCAGAATTTGCAATTTTATATCTCACAATTATGACTTTATAACTCACAATTGCAAGTTTATATCTTCTGAGGAAAAACGTGAGAATTGTTAGATGTAAACTCGAAATTGCAAGAAAAAAAGTCAAAACTGTGAGATAAAAAGTTGTAATCACCTTTTTTTATTCCGTGGCGGAAACAAGCTTCCATAGACATTTCATTGGCTATCTCAAAATGACTGAGATGGCCAATCAAATCAAAGAAGGCGGGGCTTTACTGTTCACAAATGCCGAACATGAATTTCAGCGCAACGATTCAGGTTTTAACGGTGAAAAAGTGTGAGGTCAGTAGCTAAATATTTCATATTTGACAACTGTTTTACGAGAACGTTAAACGACTTTTGTCACATTTAGGCATTTTAAATGGAAAATTAAAGGATGAATCATTTATGTGATACATGCAATTTAGCTGCAATTCAGCTGCAGCTCTTAAAAAAAAACTCTATTATGCCCTTTTATTATCTTTGCTCAAAAAACACCTTATTTTCCCCATATTCTCCATTGTTGCAGCTCCTCTTTTCCCAGTCTGTCAGTAACGCTCTGTTTAGTTTATGTCTATACGAAGCCCCTCCTTCTGAAAAGCACAATGTGCTCTGATTGGTCGGCTGGAGCAGTGTGTTGTGATTAGTCAAGCGTTTGTGTTTGGGAAATGCCACGCCCCTTACCATAACAGATCAAATTGAAAAATGAGCCAAGGATTCCAACGATATAAGACAATCGGGGCGAGCTTTGGTGACGCCGTAGACAAAAAAGTTCAAATCTCTACGACTTACGGTTTGGTCTGCCTAATCACTTTTTGGGACGAATGCTGATTGATTGGGAAATTTGAACCTCCGCGCTTGAACCCCTAACTATGAAAAAAGTGTGACATATCATATGACATCATCAGACAGGAAGTGCCTACTCTCCTTCTCATTAATCAACATTTGCGTGGATCCAGGAGGAGATACTGCATAAACGTTCAGCGAGCCCAGAGGACGCTTGATTGGCTGATTTAAACCCGCAGTGATCAGGGAGTAATTAACATCTCACTAATTGATTTGCATTACCGTGGTTTCTCGCATGTCGCACATGCTCAAAGAAACATGAGCAGACACATGTGCAAACACGAATGCACAAGACCAGATGTTTAAATTCATTACAAACATTTATTTATTAAGCATGTGTGAAATAGAATATTTAATGAAAATGCATTTAGGACGGCACTTATCCAATTGATCCCTGTGGTTCATCCACAGCATCTATTGCGGCCATAACCTTCATTACAACATTAAAATACTGCAATTGGCAAGATTTTTTCAAAGGCTGTATTGCCTACAACAGCAGCCTAAAACAATGACTAAATAGTTATTTTGCTGTTGATTGACATTATTTTTTACATGTATTGATGAATCGTGCAAAATAAGTCCAGGATTGTGTATTAAAATGGTTTAAAAAATGAATTTCATGTTCACTTTATTAAAGACACAGTGCACACAATGCATGCTGGAATAACCTAGAATAAATGTTGTAGAATTGGGCTAAAACGAGAAGCGTTGCCTACGTAGGCAACGCACTAGGTTTCACAGCAGAGCGTCTCCTTCCCTCTGTGTTTTTGTAGGTTATAAAAAGGTTCAGCAGCCGATCGTGTGTCTCCACAAAGACTGTCATTGTGTTTTCTTCTCATATCAGGGGTACCATGGTAACCGCACCCCATCTCTCTCCGACGCACTTGCTTTCTCTCCGCCGTAACAAGGACGAGGGGTGAGCGAGAAGACAAGTGGAACGGGTAGAGTTAGGGAGGATGGCAGGGAGAAAACAACTGTGCGTTTGGCACAGAACGCAGGGATTTCCCTCGCAGCCGCGCTCGCACACACACACACACACAGCGCCGGATGTCACAGATGCACAACCAAACAATGAAAGGTCATTCTGTGTGTCCGTGGGATGAGAGCAGAAAGGATGGAAATAACAGCAGATGGAGACGAACTGAAACTGAATGCAAATGACACACAAACCCTCAGCACATGACAAAGAGATTTACTCCTCTTTCTCTCTCTCTCTCTCTCTCTCGCTCTGACAGGCTGTCCAGCTCGCTCGGGGAAGCCGGTTAAACTCGCGCGCTCGGCACGCTGCCAGCAGCCCACGTAAAAATAGAATATCAAACACTTCCAAGCCCTTGCTTTTCATCTTAATAATTCAGTGTAACTTCACTTGTGAGAAGTCTTGATGTTAAAATGCTTTAAATGCACTGACATCACACTCTCACACAATACTGCTTACCTGAAAGTGTGTGTGTGTCAGTGATTATGTGCCTTTTATGTGTGCCAAGTCAAAATAAATTATAACTATTTAAACAGTTTGCAACATTTACGGCAATTTATGGTTTAAAAAAAAAAAAAAAAAAAAAAAAAAAAATGTTCTCTGATTAGTCTGCTGAATCAGTGTGTTGTGATTGGTCAAGCGCTTCGAGATTTTTTTGGGAAATGCCACGCCCCTTACCATAACCACCAGTTTTAACACACTACTAACTAACTCAACCAGGCCCCGCCCCTTTATTCTGCTTATGCTTACGTGTAAGATTGATAATATTAGGAAAAAAATCATAACTATGCAGCCGTCTACTACAGTATCACATCAGACAGTGCATTGTAGTGTCACTGAGGAAAAATTACACTCATTCACTGCTATAGGAGAAGAAGAATTGGCTAAACTCGTTAAATCATCAAAATCAACAACATGTATGCTCGACCCTATACCGACTAAACTACTAAAAGAGATGCTTCCAGAGGTCATAGATCCTCTTCTTAATATCATTAATTCATCCTTGTCATTACGATATGTACCGAAAACTTTTAAGTTGGCTATTATTAAACCACTTATTAAAAAAACGCAACTTGATCCTACAGAATTAGTCAATTACAGGCCAATCTCAAATCTACCCTTTCTGTCAAAAATACTAGAAAAGGCAGTGTCCTCACAATTATGCTCCTTTTTTAGAAAGAAATGGTATCTGTGAGGATTTCCAGTCAGGATTTAGACCGTATCATAGTACTGAGACTGCTCTCATTACAGTTACAAATGATTTACTCTTATCATCCGATCGTGGTTGTATCTCTCTATTAGTGTTACTCGATCTTAGCGCTGCATTCGATACTATCAACCGCTGCATTCGATACTATCAACCACAACGTTCTTTTGAATAGACTCGAAAATTATGTTGGCATTAGTGGAATTTCATTGGCATGGTTTAAATCATACCTATCTGACCGTTATCAGTTTGTAGCAGTAAATGAAGAGATGTCACACCGATCACAAGTTCAGTATGGAGTATGCTAGGACCTTTGCTTTTCACCCTGTACATGCTACCACTGGGAGATATTATTAGGAAGCATGGCGTTAGTTTTCATTGTTATGCTGACGATACTCAGCTCTATATTTCTTCACGCCCTGATGAAATTTACCAATTCACACGATGAATGGAATGCATAGCTGATATAAAAAATTGGATGACTAGTAATTTCCTGCAACTTAATTCAGAAAAAACAGTAACAGTAGTACAGTAGTAACCTAGAATACTGTCTAACACTTGATGGCTGCTCTAAGTCCTCGTCGTCAGTTAGGAACCTGGGTCTGCTCTTTGATACCAATCTCTCATTTGAAAACCACGTTTCTAGCATCTGTAAAACTGCATTCTACCATTTTAAAAATATATCTAAATTACGGCACATGCTTTCAACGCAAAATGCTAAACAGTTAGTTCATGCGTTCATGACCTCAAGGCTAGATTATTGTAATGCTCTACTGGGTGGTTGCCCTGCTCGCTTAACAAATAAACTGCAGCTTGTCCAAAACGCAGCAGCTCGAGTTCTTACTAGAACCAGGAAGTATGACCATATTAGCCCGGTTCTGTCAACACTGCACTGGCTCCCTATTAAACATCACATACATTTTAAAATCTTGCTTATTACTTACAAAGCACTAAATGGTTTAGCTCCCCAGTACTTGAGCGAGCTCTTAACGCATTATACTCCATCACGTCTATTGCGGTCTCAAAATTCCGGCCAGTTGATAATACCTAGAATATCAAAATCAACTGCAGGCGATCAATCCTTTTCCTATTTAGCACCTAAACTCTGCAGTCAGCCGGATCCGGGCCGTATCCAGATCAGATGGTGGACCTGCGCCCAGACATGACCAACGCATCCCTGAAGTTTCTGCAGAGACCGTGTCAATTAGACTGAAATTGCCTCATCGACATGACATCCCAATATACCGTCTCCGGCGTAATGACTCCGATCTTTCGAATATTCCTATCTAATAATTGCCTCACCGACACGGCATGATGGGCAGAGGAGAACTGGCACCCCGACTGAGCCTGGTTTCTCCCAAGGTTTATTTTTCTCCATTATGCCACCTGATGGAGTTTTGGTTCCTTGCCACTGTCGCTTTTGGCTTGGCTTGGTCAGTTGGGGACACTAAAATTTTAAACTAAATATTACTAAATTACTGATCTGCCCGCATGGTCACTATATGATAATTGAAATGAGCTGGATAACATCAACGTTTTCTCCAGAACGGCTGTACCGCCGAATCAAATTCTGTTGCATTATTTTCCTGTTAACACTGTGAAGCTGCTTTGAAACAATCGGCATTGTAAAAAGCGCTATATAAATAAAGGTGACTTGACTTGACTTATGACTTGGGCGGGAATTATTTAAATGAGGATATTGTGACATGTTTGTTCCCGGAAGAAAACTCTACAATGAAAACAGCTACAATGGAGGTGTTTCAGGGAGTTCAGAAACTGACACTGATATAGAGAATAACTTCTGCTGGAGGGACTTTGCAGGACTTTTTCATGCTCAAACAGCAACATTACGGGCCCTATCATACACCCGGCGCAATGCCACGTCAGGCGCGACGCAAGTGTACTATATTTGAGTATTGTGTGTATGGGATAGTTTACAAAATCAAATGATTCTGACAGTTTTTGCCATTGAAATGACTGGGAAAAAAGTGTCCCAATCAACCTGAATTCACCCTATACTCTTTGAAATCATAATTACATTATGTTGCTTGAAACCACAAATATTATAACATTCTTCATTAACAAGTTATTTGTTACAATGTCAGTGTAAAAAAAGAAAGAAAAAAGAAAAAGTAGTTTCAATGTAGCTAGCTACTTTTTGATAGTAACTTGTAGTGTAGCTAACTACTTTTTTAAAAGGGTAGCTTGAATGTAACTTAACTACTTTAACTTACAAGTAGCTTGTAGCTTGTAAAGCAACGGTTTCAGAGTAGCTAGCCAAACACTGCTTATTACACACACAGGGACACACAGCAGCACACAAACATGCCAAATATTAAAAATAAAAGAATTACAATGTAAAAGATTATTATTGTGTACATAAAGATAAAAATGCCTACATGTCGTAATGGATAGTCATTGCATGCATCAGAATTATCTATTTGCAGTAATGACAAATGAAATTCGTTATTTAACCAATCGTGGCAATACACACACGTATTTAAACTCTTGACTCGTCAGGTTGAGGGTGTCTATATTCCACCATGTAAATAGCGAATCTGCCATGGCGTGAGCGCAACTGGCTTTTAAAGGGAATGGGAGATGAGACTCTGATTGGTTTATTGCACGTTACGCCCAAAACACACCCATGACTCATTAAGAGACTAGGTACAACCCTTTTGGACCATGCGCCTGGTGCGTCGACCGTTTTACCTGTTGTTAAACTAGCGAAAGTGGATTCAGACACGCCCTAAGTGCACCTGCGCCATGTGCTCAGATCGTTAAAATAGGGCCCTAAATGTCCTTCTACTCGTACCTTTGTACCAGTATAATATACTGATAGTCATCATAATAATACAGGCAGTAAAAGTAATTAATTAAACAATTAATTAAATAGTCTTTCTGCAAGCTGACTTAAATACTAATATACAGCGTCATACACACAAAACCCAAATTAACATAACTGATTAAAAACATAATTGTTTAAACAAAATACGATCAAATGTAAAGCCTGACAGGAAGAATTGTGGGAATATCAGCTTACAGTTTTTCTCTGTAAAGTGTAAGATGGCTTTAGCATATCATTAACTGCGAAGCAGTGGAGTCTCAAGAGAAGCCAGGTTATCCATGGTTTGGTAATATTAGTAATGCATTATTAGCTGTTTGATAACGTAGTCAAGCAAAAGGATAATCATATTAATTACCCTTACGTGTCCGACATTGTAAAGAGCGATACCTTTGTGCAGCGTTTACTACAGCAACTTGAGTAAAAGTTGACAGAGTGAGTCTCTGAGCTGGTGTGAGTGAGTGGAGGCGGGGCTGATTTGCATATTCATGGTTCCACGTATATTAAATGAAGCAAGGGTGTAGAGTTACATTCAAGCTATTTAAGGCATGAAGAATTTTTTTCACAGGGAAAAACTTTTAAATATGTCATTTTGGTGTCAGTTTTAAGGGATAAAATTATACAGGGGGACTTTAAAATGTCCTGTTACGATCTATTACAGTTTTTTACTGTTTCTAGTCAGAGAACTTGCTGTAAACCAATTAACAGTCTTTTACTGTTAAAATTCAAAATTTTAGTGGACGCAGAAAAAATAAACAACAGCATGATCACTTTCAAGCAGTATTTCCATGTCTGTAGCACAAACAGATGAGTGTGTTTTTGTACTAATACAGCTTAAGCAATAGTAACAGCTATTGTAATACAAAGCTCATGGTTTTGAATAAATCATCAGAGCTGCTTTGGGCTAGAAAAGGTCCATTTTCTGTCTGATTTATTTTTGAAAGACTTGCATTGACAGCTTAAGGCGTACGCTAGGAGTTTAATCAATTTCCGCTGGAAAACAACAGACGACGGGTATTTAAAGATAATTAGGCTGGGCATATGGAAGATGAATGAATTCACGTTTCTGCCTGATGCAGTTATGAAAGGAGGCGCTGTTGTATCTCTACAGAAAGAGTTCTAGCAAAAATGTGTCATTCCTTTCCTAAAGGGGAATAAATGCATGCGAAAACACATAAAATACATCCTAAAATAGTAACAGTCGCCTCTGCTCGGCTATTAATACTACCCTGAAACAAAAGGTGAGATCTCGCTTTCAGAGATTTTGACTTGCGATCTGCACGCCACTTTGGCATATGAATTTTTCAGCTCTTTTCAGACGGCTTTTGTCGTCAGTTCTTATATGGGCGCATTGTCATCTTCTTTCTCTTTGGTTTTGGTCCTCACAAGGAGCCAAGGCTAGGGATTCAGCTGTTGCTATGGTGACCGCATTACGTAAGTTGTCATAGAGATAGGCCGGGTAGACGAGGACAGGTGTGACAGCATGGTGCCGTTGTTCCCAAAGCCGACTCGCGCAGATTTGACCTTCTGATGTGTGTAAACGCACACGCGTGACTCTCACACACTGTCACTGTCCTGATGGTGTACGTGAAAGTTATGCTCTAGCGTTTTGGCCATCAGACAGACACATGGCGAGCTTCAGGCAACTTTCACACACCACACACACACACAAACACAAATAGCTTTTACTTAGTATTTGCTGACTGACAACTGGAGGGTCATTAATAGATTCAGTCTGTCATACACATATTTCTAACATCACATATTCAGTGAAAATTCACACAATTTTTTTCAGACGCTCCATTGACATCCCTTAAAGCAGCAGATCCCAACCTTTTTCCTAAGGAACCCCTTATTTTACGTTATACGTTTCACAACTGCAGATTTATATCTATCCATCCATCTATACACTTTTGTAAATAAAATTATTATTATTACTATTATTATTATTATTATTATTATTATTATCTTAGAATAAAATTTAATAAAATAAAATAATTTAATTTAAAAAAAAAAAAAATATATATATATATATATATATATGATAAATATAAAATTAATCATCATTTATTTTTGAATATATGTAAAACATAAATTTTAAATTTTTTAAATATTAACAATTTATTAACAATATATAATTATGTATATATTATAATATACACATTTATGCATATTTATATATTACACAATTTATCAAATTTTAATTATTATTACTATTATTTTAGAATATATTTAATATAATATAATAATAATAATAATAATAATAATAATAATAATAATAATCCCAACCTTTGTATCTATTTTTTAGAATATATTAAAAATTATATTTAGATTTTTTTTAAATAATTATATATATATATATATATATATATATATACAGTATATATACAGTATATATATATATACAGTATATATACAGTATATATACAGTATATATATATATATATATATATATATATATATATATATATATATATATATGTAAGATATAAGGTTTTGAGACCTGTTTGAACAAAAGAAATTACAAACGTCAAGATGAGTGAAAAGTTGGCTAAATCCGTTATGGACCATATTTAGTGTGAAAAACGGCTGCACCCCTCCAGCAATTTGCTCTCAACAACTATCAAGGCACAAAGAATGCAAGGGAAATAATGTATTGCGGTGGCACAACCTCTATAACCAGAAGCCTGTTGTCACCTCCCAGTCCTTATGGGCCACTACATCATCGGTGCTGCGGTTCCCGTGGCTCTGGAGACGGTGTCGCGGGGCAGCTGGGAGCTGATGAATCATGAATGGTGCTGTTTTAGTCTGGGATTGGGGGTAATTTGGCTAAATGGATATAGATGGTACGGCCGCTCTGTCTCTGCTCCATTATTAAGAGAGTTCGGAGAGATGGATGGTGGGATGAGCGAGAAGCCCGAGTGAAAATCTACCATCATTTTTTTTCTAGTCCGCTCCAGACGGGGTCTGTGTGTCTGAGCGCAGCGGCGTGTGAAGGGGAAAATGTGCTCAAGAAAAACACTATAGGGTGAATACAAATTGTTGGATCATAGTAAAGCTAATAAGTGATGTAATAGAGAATACATAATATTAGAAAAGAAAACTTGAACTGAATTGAGCTGGACACTATTGGACACTATACAACACTATTGTCTTCTATAGAGCTATTTTACAGCTGAATTGAATTGAAAACAATCTTTGAAACAATCTTGTATAAAACGCTATATATAAATAACTTGATTACTAAAGTCATATTTTAAAAAAAGTCTTCTGTGGAACAAAGATTTTGAGAATGTCTCTGTGTTTTTTGCCAATACAATGGAAGTCAATGGGGTCCAAATGTTGTTTGGTTTCCCAACATTCTTCCAAATAAATTCTTTTGTGTTCTGCAGAAGAATGAAAGTCATACAGGTTTAAAGAGTATATAAAATGACAATTTCATTTCTCTATGCTCTATTCAAATTTTGTATATATAGCGCTTTATATTCCATACAGATAGTTTTAAAGCAGCTCCACAGGAAAATAACAGTTTTTCAATTATGAAATGAGAACAATTGCAACTGTAAAGCAGCTCTAAAAAAACAATAGACGTTCAACGCAATTCAGTTCAATGTTGATTCAGTTTAATTAATTGACAGTGTGTCAATACTGCAAAGTTCATTAATTATGAAACAAATTCAATTTTAGCTTTAAAGCAGCTCTACAGAAGACAATAGTGTCATTATTCAGCTCAATTTGGTTCAATGTTGATTCAATAAAGTTCAATAACAGTGTTAATGTTGCAAAGTTTATGAAGGTTCTATATAGAACTTTAGGGTTCTTGACTCAATTGTAAAGAACCATTAATGCCAAAAAGGTTCTATATAAGGAGAAATGTCTTAAATGATTGCATAGTACTTCCATGTTTAATGGATTATTTCAGTTTTTTATAATGATAAGGTATGTTTATGAGCCATTTAATTCATAAAATTAAATTTAAATTTAAAAATGAATTAAAACTAATTTAATTAATTAAAAACTAAATCTAGGGCTCCAGACTGCATCCAAATAGTCGCTTTTGCAACCTTTTTTTGCTGCCGGCACAACAAAATTTTGTTCGAGGTCATCAAACAAAACGAAAGTGGAACAAAACCATATTACTCGTTTGAGCTGTGCAGCCTGGACCGTTTATCCGTTCGGACCAATAATGGACAGCGCAAGCTCAGAACAGGTTTACTCACGGGCCGATCTCGAGCATGTGACACTGTTACTACACAGCACTGGTCCAGTGAGCGATCCAGTGAGAAAGCGTTTGAATTCACTGCAGTATTAATAACATCGCTACTGCCAAATCTAGAGAGAAGCATTCAAATACAGCTCAGAATTCTCTGTTATAAACGATAACAGATCAAACAGCGCGTGAACGAGTTAAAGAAGGCTTTTCAATCCACAAATCACCAACATTCATCATGGATTTAATGTAGTAACGCTAACTGTAACCATGGTATTGTGGCAGAAATAGTCAAATGTTTTTACATTATTTATTTCAGGGATTTTAAGAGTGAAATTCAAGCACTTTAAGGACTTTCAATTGCTTCACACTTTTTTAAGCACTTCAAACCTCTAAATATTATCCAGTTTAAATGTTATTTTTAATGTGATGACCAAAAATATTAGGCCTATTTTTCATCTATCTAAGATTGTCCCCATTTGTAAAACTAAAAGTTTTAAGATGTAGGAAAACTAATACTTTTATTTAAAAAAAATAAAATAAAAATAATATAATAATAATAATAATAATAATAATAATAATAATACACATACTGTATATACCATTATCACTATAACCAGTAGATGGCGGCAGAGGAGCACTTATTAGCTTATTAGCCATTTCCACTCCCTAATATAGTTTTTTCCACCCGTTTTACTTTTAAATTTATATTTAGATATTATGAAATCCCTATTATAAATTTATAAAATCATCAAGAAATACATTTTTGTCAAAGTCTGACACTTTTGTACTGAAGTATGAAAAGTCACAAAGTCTCATAAAAAACAAAAACTTGCAAAGAATTGCACAGAAAGCAAGTAACGAGCACTCTTTTTATAATCACTGAAGCTGTCGGTCAGTTCAGTATGATACTATGGTACTAATGGTACATTAAATTAGAGTAGAATATAAAACATTTTCCCTATAAAATAAAAATTAGTTTGTTAAAAGTTTTAAAATTTTATCTGCATCTCAACTCAAACTCAGTGCTTTACTGTCAAATTTGCATTTCCAAGAAATAAACGTAATATTATTAGTAACTGCACTTATTAATGCAAAACGATAGTAATTTTATGATTAAATTGCCTTTATGATTAACAATCCCCCCCTCCCCATACCAAATCAGGTGCTGGTGCCATCATCTGTAGAATTTAGTGGCAACGGTGCTCTCAAATGTTAATCTGGAGCCCTGAAATCCATAAAATAATCCCGTGATGGAACCCCTAAAAGATTCATGAAGCACCTGACGGAAGCCTTGAAAGTTCCATATAGAACCTTTTCTTCTGAAAGTGTTCAGATGATAAGTGTCCTGTTCCTTGAAATGAGATCAGATTCATCTGTGGAACAACAAGGGAGACAGAAACACAGATCCAAGAGCAGGCAGGTCTGACAGAATGAGGAGAAGCGTGAAAGAACAGCAGCCCTTCTGATCAGTCAGACAGACAGGTTCCCAAGGGCTTCACTCGCTCAAGTTTTGAATCACTGATGCCCTTGCCCTGGCCTTCTGAATTTCACCCCCGTAATCAAACCACACGCACTTGCTCAAATCCCTAATGAGTGCAGGAGAGACTCTCAGAATAACACAGAGGAAATGAATCCACCCGAAGAGCCTCGCAAACCCTTTCATTGTTCCAAACCCACTCAAGGTCAGAGAGGAGCGTAAGACTATCTGTCTGCGAGGAGATGAAAAATGTTCACATTCTGATGCTTTTAGAGAGCGTGTTCATTAAAGAAATAACATTCACCCTCATGATGCTGAAAACTCGTATGACTTTCTTCTGTGAAACACAAAAGAAGAATAAAACAGACTAAAAGCATTCCAAATGTGATCCATATGAATAATGCACGTCTTCAAGTTGAAAATTAAGAGAAAGTTTTGAATTTTAACAGCATTTAACAGAGCAGACACACTGATCTTGAGTCAGTCAATGAACGTTTTTGGGTGAACTACATCTACATCTACAATACACGTCTAACATCCTTAACCCTTATATACACACATATATTATATAAACACAAACTTTTATGTTACATGCGATTAATCGATTTGACAGCTATATATATATATATATATATATATATATATAATATAATATAATATAATGGCAAAAGATCCCCTCTAAAACCAAGATATTAACAAAAAATATATTTTTATAAATATATCTTTTTTTTCTACATCACCGGACACTTGCCACATAATAGAAACGCGCTGAAAAGCCACTTATTCACAATAAAACTTAAGATATTTTAGATAGATTGGTCAGCTTTAACATATACAGTTGTATAGAACTACACAACACACAAGATCCAACCCATCATAACTTTCCTCTAAACAAAACTAGACTCGCAGTTTGTGTGTAATTTCACATCACATGTGAAAGTGGCAGAAAACAGACAGCGCTCAGTAGCAGCAGGTGTATGTAACAGACTGAGAAAGAGCGAGCGGCCGTATGTGTGTGTGTGTGTGTGTGTGTGTTTGTGTGAGAGAGAGACGGCAGCTATTTCTGTCTGCAAACTGAACCTCCAACCCAGACCGCTGACAGCCCTCCGTCAACCCGTTCATACCTGCACTCAAGAGGTCAGGAGAGCAAATCCATGAAACACCTTTACAGGTGGAGCCGTCTGAAATGAATGGACTGCCTTTAGAAACCTGATCACGTCAGTTTACAGTGTGTGTGTGTGTGTGTGTGTTTGTGTATAGGAGGATGAAAGAAGCGTGCCAGTGGGAGAGAGAGACAGATAAATGATAAATCAGTGTGATCTCATTCTGTCACTTAAAGCAAAGTCATCTGGGAAAAAAGGAAATCATTTATTTCATCCTAACAAAATAATCTTTAAGTCTGTAATTCAAACAGCACACATACAGAAGAAGATATAGCACCAGTGTCAGCTTTTACATGTTATTCAAGACAAATATATATTTATGCATTTGCTGTGAAGTTTTTCAGAGGAACCATCATTTCAACCAAACAGCCAAAAAAAAAAATCTGTATTTAATTTAAGCAAAATGTAGACCAGACAGACAGACAGACTTGACAGAAAAGTCATTCTTGCCATAAAGTTCTCATACTCACAGGTCGTGAAAGAATCATGTAACTATTCAGTCTTTAGGAAACTTATTGGCTCAATAAATCATCATGATGTTCACAATGCTATTTAGTTTTATATTGCCAGCGAAATCATCACAAACATATTGTGATGTGAGTTATATGCAATATCTCACACAGGCCTCATTAGAAGGGGCTATAAAGTCAGAGTGCTAGACAAAAATATGATATTTATACTGTGTCTATTATTAGCGTGTTATTAGTTTAGAGGCGAGACGCAGTGTCAGAGGAAGGGGGAGAGTAATGCTGTGAGGTTAGCAGGTTTATAAGGGCCGAAATGAGAACAGCATTTTAGAAACACTTACGATGTGTTAATGTTTCCCAGGATAATAACAGCTCTCGGTTATTACTGACGGACGGCCTCCGCACTGACCTCAGATGATGTGAGAAACAGGGAAACAAATCTTCATGATATATTCACAACGGTTTTGGTGCTGATCTGAAAATTAACCAACACTGTAAATGATTTTAATGCACTTTTTATTTGGCTATTAAGTTCCCTGAAGAGTGTGTAATTAGATCATATTGGTCCACATAAATGAAAATGATGAAATATTCTCCCTTGTGTATTTTTAATTACATTTATACTGTATTAAATCTGTATAGTTGAAATGATTGCTCTGGGAAAAAAAAGTGTTTTGCTGAAATACCTTATTTGATGTTCCGGGTCAAAAATGACCCGCCTTTAAAATTGCTTGCAAATCTCTCGTTATGCTATATCACCAAATATTTTTTATATATCCCTTAATTATACCCTGTGAGAGCAAAGTCAGTAAGTTTTAGCCCAATGTGATAACATTAACTGGCATTTTTGGGGGAGGAAAATCCTCTCCAGGTCAAAATGACCCGAACACAACATGAGGGTTAAAGTCATTTCGGATCAAACACAGAAATACCGAAATACATATCAAATATCAAGAGCTAAAAAAAGCATCAAAGCTCTCCTACTAAACAGAAATTGATATAAACTGATCTAAACTGAACTTACAGGATTACATAGTGTAAATAAACATTGATAAAGTGATACTGAATCTCTGTAATAAACCCAGCGAGCGTTTGAAAAGGACGATCATAAGCGTCTGCTATGAAACACTCAAATTGATCCCTAAAGAGTTTGACATAAGCATAAAAATACATATACTGTACATAAATATTTACACGTGGCCAAATGTGACATCTAGACCTATTTCGTGTTTGTAAACAGCGTCAGATCCGCGTCATGTTCGGCAGCAGCAGATCTTAAAGGAACAGCAGCGACTAATGCTGTCTGTCATTAATAAGGATTAATCTATATTTCACTTATTTATGCAGTGTAGACTCTGATAATAAGGCCACAGGTAAATATGACATTTATCATAATGGGTTTATGTGAAGATTGTTTTAAGTTCACTTTCGCTTTCAATTATACTGTAATGTTGAATGTCTATCATTAATGTTTTAAAAAAAACTCATTTTCATAGAGGCATCAGTAGCAGTTTTAGTATCAGTGATACTGGCCTTCATTCATAAAAAGATGACATTACAACAAATATTTAAAATATACTGTCTTTAAGTTGTTCTACATTAATTTGGAGAGTAACTGTGAAATTATCACAATATAAAAATATTAAAAACTTTATTTGCGATTAATTACAGAAAAAATTGTGATTAGTTAATTTTTTTTTAATTGATTGATAGCACTATTTTAAATGTCGTACCCCTGGCAGACGAGACCCCCGTGGAACGCTGGTCCTTCCCTGGTCTCCTCTGTCAGGGCGCGGAATTCGACCCCGCCCACACCTCGGGACGCTCCCACGCCTCCCATGTCTGGGCCGGTCATTCTGCCTCGCTGCCCCATCGGGGGTACGACTGTGGTTCGCATGACCCCGCTGGTACAGTTTCTGGGAACCTGGCTAACACTTCCCAATCTGTCCAGCTGGCTCGCTCGCACCATCAGGATCGGCTATGCGATTCAGTTCGCACGGTCTCCTCCCCGCTTTCGGGGAGTCCGCTATACCATGGTGGGTGGCAATGCCCCTTTCATGCGTGCGGAGGTCGCCACCCTACTGGCGAAGGGTGCGGTCGAGATCGTCCCTCCAGCCGAGATGGAGTCCGGCTTCTACAGCCCTTACTTCATTGTACCCAAGAAAACCGGTGGGTTACGGCCAATCCTGGACCTGCACATCTTGAACCCTTCACAGGCTTCCATTCAGGATGTTGACAGCCAAACGCATTTTCGAATGCGTTCGTCCATTGGATTGGTTTGCAGCGATCGACCTGAAGGATGCGTACTTTCATGTCTCCATTCTTCCTCGACACAGACCGTTTCTACGGTTTGCCTTCGAGGGGCAGGCATATTCTCCCATTCGGGCTAGTCCTGTCCCCTCGCGTCTTTACGAAGGTCGTCGAGGCAGCCCTTGTGCCGCTCAGGCAACACGGGGTTTGCATCCTGAACTATCTCGACGACTGGCTGATTCTAGGCCACTCTCGGGATCAGGTTTGCGAACACAGGGATCTGGTGCTTCAGCACCTCGCCCGTCTGGGCCTTCGGATCAACTGGGAAAAGAGCAAACTCTCCCCAGTGCAGAGGATCTCTTTTCTCGGTATGGAAATCGACTCGGTCGCCATGTACGCGCAGCTTACGAGCGAGCGCGCGCAGTCACTGCTGACTTGTCTTCGCCAGTTCGAGGGCAAGAGTGCGGTTCCACTGAAATATTTTCAGAGGCTCCTGGGGCATATGGCATCCGCAGCCACTGTAACGCAGCTCGGTTTGCTTAATATGAGACCGCTTCAGCACTGGCTTCGCGATCAAGTCCCGAGATGGGCATGGCAACACGGCACGCTCCGGGTCCCAGTGACTCGGGCCTGCCGTCAGACCTTCACCCCGTGGGCGAACCTCAGTTTTCTACGGGCAGGTGTTCCCCTAGAACGAGTTTCCAGGCATGTTGTTGTATCAACAGATGCCTCTGCCACGGGCTGGGGTGTCATGTGCAATGGACATGCTGCCGCGGGCTCCTGGAGAGGACCCCAGCGCCTATGGCATGTCAATTGCCTCGAGTTGCTGGCCATACGTCTTGCCCTGCACCGCTTCTGAGCCCTGCTCAAGGACAAGCACGTACTGGTCCATTCAGACAGCACGGCGACAGTAGCGTACATCAACCGACAAGGTGGTCTACGCTCCCGCCGGATGTTGCAACTCGCCCGCCATCTCCTCCTATGGAGTCAGAAGCATCTGAGGTCGCTTCGTGCCGTTCACATCCCAGGAGAACTGAATCGTGTAGCCAACGAGCTGTCACGGTTTCAGCCGCTTCCGGGGGAATGGAGACTCCATCCCCAGATGGTTCAGCTGATTTGGGAACAGTTCGGCGACGCACAGATAGATCTGTTTGCCTCCCACGACTCTTCCCATTGCCGCTGGTATTACTCCCTGACCGAGGGGACCCTCGGCACGGATGCACTAGCACACAGCTGGCCGCGGGGCCCATGCAAGTATGCGTTTCCCCCAGTGAGCCTTCTCGCACAGGTTCTGTGCAAGATCAGGGAGGACAGGGAGCAGGTCCTTTTGGTCGCCCCATATTAGCCCGGCCGGACCTGGTTCTCAGAACTCGTACTCCTTGCGACAGCCCCTCCCTGGTCGATCCCTCTGAGGAAGGACCTCCTTACTCAGAGACGGGGCACCGTATGGCACCCACGTCCCGACCTTTGGAACCTACACGTGTGGGACCTGGACGGGACGCGGTAGGTTTGAGTACCCTGCCACCTCAGGTGGCGGCTACCATCACTTCCGCTAGGGCCTTGTCCACGAGACAGGCCTATGCGTTGAAGTGGAACCTCTTCGTCACCTGGTGCTCTTCTCGCCGAGAAGACCCCACGAAATGCTCAGTCGGGTCCGTGCTTTCCTTCCTCCAAGAAGTGTTGGAGCGAAGGCTGTCTCCCTCCACCCTGAAGGTCTATGTGGCCGCGATTTCGGCTCACCATGACCTGGTGGACTCAAAAACGGTAGGTCAGCACGACCTGGTCAGCAGGTTCCTTAGAGGGGCGAGGAGATTAAATCCTCCTCGCCCTCCTCAAATACCCTCTTGGGATCTTGCAGTGGTTTTATCTGCCCTGCAGAAAGCTCCCTTTGAGCCTCTGCAGTCTGTGGAGCTGAAGTTCCTTTCAATAAAAGTTGCGCTCTTGATTCCTTCAAGAGGGTGGGGGACCTGCAGGCATTTTTGGTTGACGAAGCGTGCCTGGAATTTCGGGCCGGCTAATTCTCACGTGATCCTGAGACCCCGGCCTGGATACGTGCCCAAGGTTCCCACCACTCCCTTCAGGGATCTTCTCTGTCCAGTACGCGCCCTTCACGCTTACGTAGACCGGACGCAGTGTTTCAGGACCTCAGACCAGCTCTTTGTCTGTTACGGAGGGCAGCAGAAAGGGAAGGCTCTCTCCAAGCAGAGGTTGTCTCACTGGATAGTGGACGCCATTGTCCTGGCATATCAGGTTCAGGGCATGCCATGCCCCCTTGGGGTTAGAGCACACTCCACTAGGAGTGTTGCTTCCTCTTGGGCTTTAGCGCATGGCGCCTCGCTGACAGACATTTGCAGAGCTGCAGGCTGGGCGACACCCAACACATTCGCAAGATTGTATAATCTCCGAGTGGAGCCAGTGTCCTCTCGTGTACTCGCCCCAAGTGGCCAGTAACTGGACAGGCTCAGGTGTCTTCGCTTGCTGCGCCATTCCACTCCACGGACTGGATGCGTGCGCATTTTCTCTCAGGTGAGCTTCCCAGTAAGCCCTGAGCTCCACACCTGGGGTTGAAAAATTTTCCACCTGCGGCTGGATACCCCAGAGTGCTCCATATGCAGTCCCTACGGGGGTCATATGTGTATTCTTAAGTCCTCCCTTCGGGCAGGCATTGTGTTGCATTTCTCCACGTGGGATATGCTTCCCAGTGTACCTTGGTATCGGCGTTGAGCCTAGCCCCTCGTTCGTGCTAAGACTCACGGCAGGGAGCTCTGGTCAGCGCAGGACGCTGGAAGACAGCCATCGTGGCGAGATTGTATTGGGACCCCCATTTCGTCAGTAACTGACGTAACTCGTAATGTACTGACTGAAAGGGAACGTCTTGGTTACGTATGTAACCCTCGTTCCCTGAAGGAAGGGAACGGAGACGTTACGTCCCCATGCCACTCCCGTTGTACCGCTGGAACGGCCGGACACTCATGCCTCGGCTTTTCAGCAGGTAACAATGCGAGATTTCCATGCAACGCCCTTTATACCCACGCGGTGGGGCAAAATTCCGCAGACCCATGGCATCTTCATGCCATTGGCTCGTTTTGTAGAGCTCAAAGGTGATTGGCTTCTAAGCGAAACCCCCATTTTGTCAGTAACTGACGTAACATCTCCGTTCCCTTCCTTCAGGGAACGAGGGTTACATACGTAACCGAGACGTTTTCCACCACAATGTGCGCACAGCTGTAAATGACGTAACCATGACTCCAAATTTGTCTATATGGATGGGATATTTGTTTTTAATTGACCCAACAAGTTTGATTAAACCATAACAATATGAGAACAAATATTTTATATATATATATATATATATATATATATATATATCTCAACTACAGCAACAGGTTTTATTTAACTATGCAAAAAAAATGCATAGATAAAAAAACATTTTAGATGAAAAACAAAAAGCTCACAGGAAAAAGCATGCATTGAGTACAACATAATCATACTTTGTTGATTCTCTCGTTTTTGCATGTGTTCATCATTTCTTTGTATGACAGCCTGACCAAAAATTATGTCTATACAATTTGCCATGTCATGCAGCCCCATACGCAACAAACTGCGATGCACTGTGTATTCTGACACCTTTCTATCAGAACCAACATTAACTTCTTGAGCAATTTGAGCTACAGTAGCTCGTCTGTTTGATCGGACCACACGGGCCAGCCTTCACTCCCCACGTGCATCAATGAGCCTTGGTTCACCCTGTCGCCGGTTCACCACTGTTCCCTCCTTGGAGCACTTTTGATAGATACTGACCACTGCAGACCGGGAACACCACACAAGAGATGCAGTTTTGGAGATGCTCTGACCCAGTCGTCTAGCCATCACAATTTGGCCCTTGTCAAACTCGCTCAAATCCTTACACTTGCCCATTTTTCCTGCTTCTAACACATCAACTTTGAGGACAAAATGTTCACTTGCTGCCTAATATATCCCACCCACTAACAGGTGCCGTGATGAAGAGATGATCAGTGTTATTCGCTTCACCTGTCATAATGTTATGCCTGATCAGTGTATAGTATTCTTCATTTGTATTTAAGTATTAAGTTCATATTCATGCAACATCTTTGCAATGCATTACAGGATTGCTTTCTCTGTGAAGGATAAATGCAATGCTGCCTTATGAATCTGGCCAAAAACAAGCTACATAATCATAAGAAAAATCAATGTTGTAGTCATGCTGTCTATGTAGGCATGCAGCTCACTAGGTTTCAGAACAGAGCTTGAATGTGAATAAGCCAGTCAGTTCCATACATAAAAACTACACTGACCCAGATGTATTATTTGAGGTATCAGTACACAAACTGAATCTACAGGACTTGTACCGTCTATGAGAGTGTGACGGAGAGGTTGAACAGCAAATCTCACTGTCACACAGATGGAAACGGAGCAGGCCAACACACCCACAGCGAGAGAGAGAACAAAATCACAGTCTAGACTCATTATTACTAAACTGCACTTATGCATGCAGGTCTACTATACGTTCATTTCCTCAGCAAATGACTGTAATTATTATTACTCAGCAGCGAGTTGAAAATGTCATCTGACATGCAGTGATGAAAAGCTTAATATTAAACCATATAGAAAAGATCATCATCATCATAATGATACTGTTGACTGTAAAGGTCTCTTGTTGTTTATAAAAAGTTTCTAAAATCATTTTGATGTGCTAAACGTTTACAAAGCTTCCTCACCTGTTTACTGAATCATCTTAGTAATGAGCTCATTAAAATATGACCACCCTCATTTGCATATCCAGTCGCCCTGGCCAGTTCAGCCAATCACAACAGAGCTCATTTACATACTTAAAGGTACAGTAGTAGTAAAAAACTCCACAATGTAAAAAACTCATTAAGAAAATACAATACTTAATTTAATGCTTAATTCAGTGTGTTACTTGCCATTTCTTTGCAATTATTTGTCAAATTTACTAGCAATTTCTAAGTGAAAATAGTTTCAAAGTAAATCCTACACCATTTATTTTTTTTAATGAACTTCGGAAACAACTTTCCTTTTCAGCTGAAGTCGCCAATCTCTTATTTTACTCAAACCATTCTCATATAGAGACATTTTTCATTATCCGATCAATCAACATTTTCTCGCTGAATATAAAGTTTCAAAACAATTTTCACTGAAATTGCCAGTAAATTTTACAAACAATTACAAAGAAACGACAAGTAACACATTAGGTGTGAGATTTTGAAGTAGAAAAACTAAATAATATAATTATTATATTACTTTTTCTTAAATACTATTCTTTTTACTGTGAAATATTATTTTGTTTAATATTTTTATTTATTAATAATAATAATAATAATAATAATAATAATAATAATAATAACAATAATAATAACAACAACAACAACAACAACAACAACAACAACAAATACCACCACCACCACTATTATTATTATTATTATTATTATTATTATTATTATTATTAATAATAATAATAATAATAATAATAATAATAATAATACAGTTATTTCACCATTTTTGGCCAAATTAAAAAGCCCTACAAGCAAACACATTTTTTATATATATATATATATATAAAATTTGCAATTGATTTTTTTTTTACAATAGTAATAATTATTTATTATTATTATTATTATTATTATTATTATTATTATTATTATTATATAGTACACGTTTAAATATTAAAATAGTAATATTTATTATTTTGTTTAAGATTTTTATTTAGTAGTAGTAGTAGTAGTAGTAATAATAATAAAAATAATACCACCACCATTACTATTACTATTATTATTATTATTATTATTATTATTTACATGGATATATCAAAATTGGATATATGGATATATGCCAAATTATACAGCCCTACACAAGCAAACACAGCGAACCATTTTTTTAAATTTGATTTGCAATTGATTTTTTTTTTTTTTTTTTTACAATAGTAATACTTATTTATTATTATAATATAATAAAACTAGTATTTTCTTGTAAAACGTACATTTTATTTACAACTTTAAAAAATCATTTTTTACAGTGTGTTGAAATATGTCAGATAACAGGAGTCAAATGGGTTGCAAATGCCATTTTCATGTCGGCAACAGCAAATGTTCAGATTTATCTTGATTTCACAAACTCAATCTAGTTCATCTGTGTTTGACTTCAGTCTTAATTTAGTCTGAAGTTATGAATGAAAATCCCAGATGCTCATACAGTGAAAGCATGTGTGCGAGACAGACAGGTTGACTAATAGATGCACTACAGACCGAGACGGGCTTCCTAACAGCCAGACATCTCGTGGCTTTTGAGTGCCATTCAGATGAGGAGATCTTTCCCGCTCGGCTGAAGTGACTCCTAATAGAGTGGTAGTTAAACCTGGACTACCAGCCCGGCTCAACTCAACTCAACAGGATAATTACCGCTGCCGGTGTACAGCAGCACAGTGAAGAGGCCTTCACTTAATGGAGTATATTTACACACCACCAAAGAGTGAAGGGTCTTAAATGTCAGCGCTCAACACCGCCGCTACATGTAAACTCAACCGTATGAGTTAGACGCGTGACAGCTTGAGCGTCTAAACCGTTTAACCTTGCACTACACAAGCTAATGTTTTCCCATTACGCTCTCTGAGTAACACCAAGTAATGTTTCGCACTCATAAAAGAGGAGTCGGTCTACTATGGAAGCCCGTTTCCGCCACTAAATAAAAAAAATAAAAAGAGTAATTGCGACTTTTTATCCCAGAATTCTTTTTTTTTCTCACAATTGCGAGTTATAAAGTCAGAATTCTGAGATATAAACTCGCTCAGTCAGAATTGTGACTTTATATCACGCAATTGCGAGCTGTCACTAAGTTTCACTATGTGAAATAGAAGTCAGTTTGCTGTGGTTTCACAGCTTTCTGGGAGAAAGACGAGCCGTTTACAGGCAGAGCTGCATTGATTCTGCGCCTGACGGAAAAGGACACGCGGGTCACTCGGATAAGACGTCGAGCTCCCGGTGACTGGATCGGTTTTGTCCCAGTTTGGAGAGGAAGAAACATTATGATCCAGAGAAGCCTGCAGAAAGGACACACAGTCCAAAACATCACTCCCAAAACATGAGAAAGAGCAGGAAGGAGGAAAAATAGAACAGGACAGAAGAGATAAAAAGTGAGAAAAGATAAAAAGGAATCTCAAATCACACAGCTTTTTGTGCTATCACTGACTTGGACCCCTAGGAAACAAGCACTGCACAATTAATCAATATAAAACCAAAATCACCATATGTCTGTCAATAAAATAATTATTATATTACTTTTTCTTAAATACTTTTTTTTTTTTACTGTGAAATATTTATTTTGTTTAATATTTTATTTAATATTATTATTATTAATAATAACAATAACAATAACAATAATAATAATAACAACAACAACAACAACAACAATAACATTATTATTATTATTATTATATATATATATATATATATTTTTTTTTTTTTTTTTTTTGAATTGCAATTGTTGTTTTACAATAGTAATAATTATGTATTATAATACAGTAAAAGTTTAAATATTACAATAGTAATATTTATTATTTGGTTTAAGATTTTTTAATTTAAATTTAAAATTTAAACAAAATTTTGGAAATAATAATAAAAATAATGCCACCACCATTACTATTATTATTATTATTATTATTATTATTATTATTATTATTATTATTATTATGAAATGCAATTGAATTATCAAAAAAAAAAAAAAAAAAAAAAAAAAAAAAAAAAAGAGCAGCCCTACTATAAACCTCCCTTAAGTGTGCAAAATCAATTTCAATTATTATAATTGGAAAAAAAATAAAAATAAATAAAAAACACGTTTCACATTCTTTTGGCCATGTTGACTGTTGATCATCTGCGCCAACCTAAAACTTTGACTTTTTCGGAGATTTGTTCTGACAGACGCCAACAGACACTTCGCCGGATCAGTGTGACACTGTTGGTGTCTGTTTCCGTCTGTCGGAGCTCGTTTTACCCGACTGAACATGCTGAATCAGCACTTGTGGGGTCGTGAAATGCCTGAGAAAGTGACGAGCTGTAATCTGGTGACTGGTGTGAATTGGCCTTTAAAAACATTCAGTTATCACAAGCCATTGCAATATGCATGCATTTGCAATATTTTGATCACTTTGATAGATCACGTAGCCCTAATAGCAACACACTAAAGTCAAATAACTGGCAATCAGAACTACCGGACAAAAATAGAAGAGATTGACAATAATCCTGATAAAAAAGGATCAGATGAAGAGAAAAGGCCAATGAGAGACACACTAAACGTGGAGACACTGAGCTGGTAACTGGAGTGTGAGTTTCACATCCCTGGTGAGTTTGAGTCGGGCACACGTTGCCCTTGAGCTCAACACAGTGTGTGTGTGTGTGTGTGTGTGTGTGTGTGTGTGTGTGTGTGGTCTTGATGAAGACATCATCCCATTTTAGCTTCAAAAAAACTATTTGTACACCTGAACCGAGTTTGAGAAAAGCACATGCTCGTTCCTGCTCAAAGTCTTTCTTGTACCTGTTATTGCTGCAAAGGTATGAGAATGACCTCTCTATAACCTCCCATGAGCACGATGTAGTGCTCTATTTTTACTCCTTATTTGAAGAATAAACTAAAGCAAAGTTACATGCATGTGTGAGAGGAGCTGACAATGACAACAGGAAAGGAGGGCATGTTTAAAGATGAAAGATTGTACAGTACGATCTCATCTGAACGGATGAAAATGTAGACCAAAAAAACGTCTCTTGATCCAAATAAAAGTTGACAGCATATGCGGTCTGCACAGTGATATCTGACCAGAGAATGCAAACTGGCTTTTCCCAGCAATAAATTATATATTTTTAAATAAATTAAATGTGTCATTCCTGCTCTGCTGCACATACTGAAATCATGCCTTTAAAAAAAGATATTTAAGAATGAATTTACATATTTTTCAAAACCACTTTATGAAAAGTTTAGATACTTTCTCAAATACATTTCAAATAAAAATAATTTTATCAAATATGATGGAACATTTTAAAGTTACATAAACTATCAAATCAAACTGCATTTATTTGCAAACACTTATAAAGCAAATCATGTCACAAGTAATTTTCTTAGTCTTAAGTGATAAAACGATAAATATTACGTTAAAGCATTGCACCACTTTGTGTATGTTTGAGGTTATTGGATCATGTTTATAGTTAAAGTGCCACTATAACCTTTCATGCAGTGTGTTATAAAGCTGTTTGTGAATGTAAAAGATCTGCAAAGTTTCAAAGATCAAAGTGCATGACAAATAAAGTTATTGTCTCTCAAAAGAAAGAACTGATTCTGAACTGCCTGAAACGAGTCATCTGTAATTCCAGTCTTACTTCATGATCAAACCTGGTTTGTAACAAATTTTCATAATACCCGCCTATGATCTTCATTGGCTGCCCGTGAATAACGTCTACTTTGCCACTCAAACACTGTAGTTGTAGCTGAGACTGGAAGAGTTTGTTTTGTGTTGTTCATGTCGAGAAGACGCTGTTTTCTGCTGCCAAAACAAATCCACTTTGTATAAACTTCCAAAGGATGAGATTGATACGGTAAAACCAAGCGGAAACCTCCCCCAGGTTCTCTTGAAGCCAATACGGAAATTACTTAAACTGCAATTCATCGACTGTCCGCTAGAGACCAAAAGGGAGCAGAATCTCATTAAGCTCCATGTTAAAATGCCCAACTTTACAGCAAAAAAAAAAACATGTTTACAGCCTGGTACAAATTGTGGTTTTGGTCTATACGGCTAATTTTGCCCTTCATGATAACTTTGAACTCATTCGTTTACATTATGTTAAGCCTTAAAGTTCTGCATAATTAAGGGCGTGGCCACTTTGAGTGACAGGTGGATTGCTGTCTGTTAGTCATCACGTCACCTCAGCTCCAGCCACGTCCCGCCTCTTTGCCCATTTTCTGTTATCTGCGGTGACGCGCTGCCAAGATGGAAACGGCCAAATTTGAGGCTTCAAAAACTCTCTTCAGAAACCTATGGGTGACATCATGGACACTACGTCCATATTTTTTTACAGTCTATGGGTAAAACAGATGCCATCGTTACTGTTCGTAGCACTGTGTATCAAGTGCTGAGGAAAATCAGAAGCTGAAATTCAGATAATATAGGGATTTTGTTTCCATCGCACACTGTAAGCAGTAGAGCAATCACAACAGGCTGGGCCATCTGACCAATCAGAGCAGAGTAGACCAAATCACAACAGACTGGGCCATCTGACCAATCAGAGCAGAGTAGACCAGTCACAACAGACTGGGCCGTCTGACCAATGAGAGCCGAGTAGACCAATCACAACAGACTGGGCTGTCTGACCAATCAGAGCAGAGTAGACCAATCACAACAGACTGGGCCATCTGACCAATCAGAGCCGAGTAGACCAGTCACAACAGACTGGGCCGTCTGACCAATCAGAGCCGAGTAGACCAATCACAACAGACTGGGTCATCTGACCTATCAGAGCAGAGTAGATCAATCACAACAGACTGGGCCATCTGACCAATCAGAGCAGAGTAGATCAATCACAACAGACTGGGCCATCTGACCAGTCAGAGCAGAGTAGACCAATCACAACAGACTGGGCCATCTGACCAATCACAACAGACTGGGTCATCTGACCAATCAGAGCAGAGTAGATCAGTCACAACAGACTGGGTCGTCTGACCAATTAAAGCAGAGTAGACCAATCAGAACAGACTGAGCCATCTGACCAATCAGAGCAGAGTAGATCAGTCACAACAGACTGGGTCGTCTGACCAATCAGAGCAGAGCAGCTTGGGTTGAGTTAGGCATGTCATTTCACCAGCAGGGAACAGTCAAGGTTCATAGTGGATTTATATAAAGTGATATATAAAGGTGCGTGAGTAGAAATGTCAACGTAGAAATTTTGCTACACCATATTTGCATGGATTTTAGTGGGTTTATGTAATGTATATACAGAAACATGGAGTAATACAAAAATGTTGTATAGAGCGTGCAAACAATCATTGTCATAGTAATTTCAGCTGAATGCCAACAAAATTGCTCATACCGTGATAATATTTTGCACTCATTCCTACCTCATTCTTTCAAAACATTAAACACTATTAAACAATCAAGCGCTGAAATGCTGTCAAACCACATCTTGAAAGTTTTCCTCCATTAGTTAAAGATCAGCAGAGCGGCTTTGTTTTCAGTGTCATCTAAAGACAAACGTAGGCGAAGTATGTGTGTCTTGATGCTTTTTGACAGTCGCAGGCTCAATGCGACAGGTTGGAGTGTGTGCATGTACACACAACATCTGTACAAAAGTTTGATTTGCTATTTAATCAGCGATTAGAGAAAGCAGCGCGTGTGTGTGTGTGTGTGTGTGTGTGTAAATAATTGGCCTCGGTGGTCTGAACGGCTTCATTAAGCCTGTGTTACTCTCTCCAGCGGGGCGTTTGAAGCCCTGGACCGGCTCAGCGGAGGACTTGAAAGCAGTTTGTGCAGATACGGGGAAAAAGCCTATGCAATTATCACAGCACAAAAGACAGTCCTGGCCGAAATGAGCACACTAATGCATGTGTGTGAGATTCAAACGAGCTGAACATGAAAGCCAAACCCTCCCTCGTCCGGCAGTACGCGAAACGACAACATCGGTGTCGAGCGACAGCTTGTTTAACATGGCACCCTGCATTCAGTTTAATTTCTCCACACATCTCTCTATCTCTCTCTCTCTCTCTCGCATTTTACACCTACAGTGGTTCGCAGTGTCCTCCCGTCAGCAGCGAGAAAGACAGATCTGTAATTACTGTCTCGCACTAAAATGACACGCAAAGCCTATAAACGGTGCACTTCAAGGAAGATGCTAATGTTGGACTTTGGACTACAAACACTGGTCAATATGTCGCATATACATGCGTGTGTGTCTCTGTGCATGAACACAAGCACTATGCAATCAGAAAGCAGCCAAAAAAAAAAAGATTATGTTTGGCTACTGCTAGTAATTTAAATGCATCAAAAGTAACAGCAATAATAGCAAACTGATCGATTTGAAAAAGTTTCCATTGGGATACATGGAGTTGTTTTGGAGGGTGAACATGATCGAAAAGCCTCCTCAGAAGTGGATTTAATCAACTGCAAACTTGCAATTTCAAACTTGAAATGCTCAATTTTGTCATTTACTCACTCTCATGTCATTCCAAACCGGTATGACTTCCTTCAGTTGAATACAAAAGAGAATATTGTCAGTGTTTTTTTTTTAAAGTCAAAGGGATTCAATGTTGCTTGGACCCCAAAGATCCTCAAAATATCTTCTTTTGTGTTCCACAGAAAAACATAAGCGTTTTGGAACATCATTTTTGGGTGAACTCTTCCTTTAAGACTAATTTTATCATTAAATATTGTGTTTTACTGTACAAAAATGGGTAGCAAATGCTGCTTCATGTTGCTTTAAAAATCTGAGCTAAGCAACAATTTAGAGACACATTTAAGATGCACATGACACAATGAAATGTTACTTTAAAAGATATAGCAATATAAAAGCAATAATTTAGAGAAATATGTTAGATGCACAATGACTTCGTCATCATCATCATCATCAACTCAAGGCTTATTCTCAATTACCTCAATGTTCTCCAAAATATCTTAAGTTTTGGAACATAATTTTGGCTGAACTGTTCCTTTAAGACTCCTTTTATCATTAATTATTCTGTTTCACAAAGACATGCGTCACATTATGGTACAAAAATGGGTATGAACTGTTGTTTCATGTTGCTTTCAAAAAAATTGAGCCAAGCAACAATTTACAGACACATTTTAGATGTGTCTGTAATCATTGGCGTTGGCGTTATTTTGTCACTAATTGAGCAGTAGGCTAGATGGAGCCGTTTACCTCCAGTCTTTGTGCTAAGCTAAGCTAGCGGTGGGTGCATCAGACAGAGTTATGGCACGCACGGAGATGAGAATTGTATGTATGGACTTATCTAACTCTGGGGGATACGGTGAATAAGCTAAAGTCCCAAAAAGTCGGCGTGTTCCTTTAAGTTTTGGAACCTTATTTTTGGGTGTACTGTTCCTTTAAGACTCACAATACATTTTATCATTAATTATTCTGTTTCACTCAGATATGCGTCATATTATGGTACAAAAATGGGTAGCAAATGACTTCATCATCATCATAATCATCATCATCATCATCATCAACTCAATTACCTCAATGTTCTCCAAAATATTTGGAGAATATGCTTTAAAAAAATTGAGCTAAGCAACAATTTAGACACATTTTAGATGCACAATGACTTCATCATTATCATTAACTTAAGGCTTGTTCTCAATGATCTCAGTGTTCAGTCTTCAGAATAACTTCTTTTGTGTTTCACATGAAAAAACCCACAAGTTTTGGAACATCATTTTTGGGTGAACTGTTCCTTTAAGACTCACACTACATTTTATCATTAATTATTCATTATGGTACAAAAATGGGTAGCAAATGTTTCATGTTGCCTTCAAAAAAAAATTAGCCAAGCAATAATTTACAGACACATTTCAGATGACATCATCATCATCATCATCATCATCAACTCAAGGCTTGTTCTTAATGACATCTTGCTCTTCAAAAGAAGTTTTGGAACCTTATTTTGTGGGTGAAATGTTCCTTAAAAGATCATGTTTCATTATTGTAATCGCACAACACGGACACTAACATCCCACGAAAAAACGCCCACTGCCTCAACACACGAGATAATCAGCACTCGAGTGATCTAAAGAAAATGACTGACAACAAAGTTTAAGCTGCCGGCATCAGCATTCAGCTCATCGGTGCCCACATCAATACACATAATCTGTATGACCGTGTTATTTTTCCTAGTGCATGAATCATCCACACAAACAATATGTCACACATGCACTCATTTCAAACAGTGCCAGAGGAAACGCGCAGACGCACACTGTGTTTGCAGGCAGGTTTGTGCTTGACTGAATTCCTGAAATCAATCGCTGCTCTGAATGAACACGGGCGGCCGATGAGCGATAAGGTCACCATGGAAACGGTCTCGGCGCAGCATCTTCAGACGTGCGCCAGTGTTAACCTCTTAAGTGGCAACGGCACGCTCGGCATCAAAACACACACGTCAACATGATCACAGCCTCCACTATATTAACAGATGGATTAAAAGAGGCAGAAGGCATCATGGGAGCACAATGATGCAAACTAGGAACTGCTAGGTGAATTCTGGGAAATGCGTCCTGCTAATAACATGTATCTGTTAGAAGAAAGTTGCACATATTTAAACGCTCAGAGCACAAAGCACAAGAATCCTAATCTTAGTCGGTTTTTCAAGGTCACGCAGTTTCTTCTCATTAAAAACTGAGAGTGCAGGCAAAGCCTGAGATTACACGTCTACAGAAACAATTAATTATTGATTCGATTAACAGCTCTGTCGAGCACCTCGCTCCTCGTTTGGTCCATCTCTGCAAAATTGAATCAATCAGGGCTTCATTTAACACTGGACCAACTCAAGTTATGCTGCCTTCACATGCTTTTTATCACAACTTTTTTATTTTGTCAAAACAACTTAGATAATTAATGTGTTTCAGATAACATATTTTGAGTTTCTGTTGATTAAACCAATTTCCTCCATTATATTAACTCAAATTTTTAATTTCAGTGAACTCAATTAGGGCAACCAGGTAACTTACTTTTTAAACTAAGTTTAACTAAGCTAAACCAACAATATTTTTTTTTTACAGTTTATGAGTTTCCTAGTTAAAAATTGGACATGAATACCTTCTCAAGTCCTGTTTACCACTAGGCAAGTTCGAGGATAATTTTGATTCCCACACTCTAAAAAATCTTAGGTTATTTTTTCTACCCAAATCCTGGGTTGAGCCTTTTGGGTCATTTTTTGGGGTTATTTTTTCAGTGTTTGGGTGGTTTCTGTGTTACCCAGATCCTGGGTCAGACGTAACAACCCAGTGTTTGGGTGGTTTTTGTGTTACCCAGCTCCTGAGTCAGACGTAACAACCCAGTGTTTGGGTAGTTTTTGTGTTACCCAGCTCCTGGGTCAGACGTAACAACCCAGTGTTTGGGTGGTTTCTGTGTTACCCAGATCCTGGGTCAGACGTAACAACCCAGTGTTTGGGTGGTTTTTGTGTTACCCAGCTCCCGGGTCAGATGTAACAACCCAGTGTTTGGGTGGTTTTTGTGTTACCCAGCTCCTGGGTCAGACGTAACAACCCAGTGTTTGGGTGGTTTCTGTGTTACCCAGATCCTGGGTCAGACATAACAACCCAGTGTTTGGGTGGTTTTTGTGTTACCCAGCTCCTGGGTCAGATGTAACAACCCAGTGTTTGGGTGGTTTCTGTGTTACCCAGATCCTGGGTCAGACGTAACAACCAAGTGTTTGGGTGGTTTTTGTGTTACCAGATCCTGGGTCAGACGTAACAACCCAGTTGTTGGGGATCGCCCCACTGAATGCCAGTTCTTTAAAGGTGTTAACCACTTCAGCACTCTGATCAGGGAGGAGGAGTCATCAGATTTCGTTTCCACCTTTTAATAGTGCAAGTTTCAACCTTGTACACATGGCAGTATACAACTGAGGTAGTTTCTGTAATAAACAAATTAAACAGAAGTAAATAACTAAAATGTCAAACTTAAATGTCCACATACTGTTGTGATAAAACAATATTAACAGCTCTCTCATAGTCTGTTTAGCAGAATAAGAAACAAGGAAAAAAACAGCATATAAAAAGAGCATTAAGAACACTTAAGGTACATTACACCATCCTCATTACGGTATTAAAGTATAACAAATATAGAATATCTGAGAATCATTAACATAGCTAAACGAGGTATAGCCAATATTAGTAAGATAAGCTGCGACGCTAGCGGCACTTTCACGTGGCGAACTAATAATCATAAAGGTCGCGAAACACCGGCGACTAACAGGCTTAATGCTAGATACAGTCTCAGCAGTATTAACATCCAGTATTACAAACATAAAGTCAGGAAATAAACTTACTGCGTCAATAACTTTTGTCTTGCACTCAGAGATGCTGCACACGTGGAAAATACGTCATATTCTGACAGCTCCATATACGTAACCGAGAACGCATCACTTACGCCAAAACCGTATCCACTAGAAATTGCGTAGTACGTCCTTTCCATATGTATTAAGTATTTTACATAATACACCCTTAATAGATATAAAATACAGCAGTAAATAATACTGAAAGCCATATAATTAAAGAATTCACAACAGCCGCCCCCACATTTGAGCAGCAAATGTGCCAGTTAAGAGAATTCTTTAAGAGTCTTTGTTGTCATATTCAAGAGCAGGCAACAGAATAAGGCGGGCAACTGGCCTGGTATACACTTTGCCCCTGACAAGGACATCTGCTGTTCTCACACATCCATCCTTACTGACCACAGTCTTAACCACTTTACCAATAGGCCACTGAGCTCTGGGAAGTTGTGAATCAATTATCAAGACCACTGAGCCTACTGCCAGATTGTCCGATGGTTTGTGCCATTTCTGGCGTGTCTGGAGCGTGGGTAAGTAGTTCCTTGTAAATTGAGACCAAAATTGAGACTGTGGTCCACAAGATTTTGACAATCCCATTTCTCCTGAGGCATATGCCACCTGTGGAAGTGATGCATCCCGCTGCCCCATGAGGAGAAGGTTTGGTGTAATGGCGTCAAGGTCTGCAATGTCTGATGAGAAGTATCCCAGGGGTTTTGAATTCAAAATGCCCTCTACTTCTATTAAGACTGTAGACAGGACATCTTCAGAGATGGACTGACTTCCCACTGCTACCTGGAGAGCAGCTTTAATAGAGCGGACCTCTCGCTCCCAAACACCACCAAAATGAGGAGCATTAGGCGGATTGAACTTGAAGAGGATCTGGTAATCTGCTAACTGCTCTTTTAATTGGGATTCCATCGCTGCAAAGGCTTCTCGCAGTTCTCGTTCGGCACCATGAAAGTTTGTGTCACAATCCGACCTCCTTCGATCTGCCACGTCTGGCTATGAATCGCCGAAGAGCAAGCAGAAAAGCGTCCACATTCATGGAGTTGAGAAGCTCTATGTGGACGGCTCTTGTGGTGAGGCATTTGAAAATGACACCCCGACATTTCTCAATCCTTCTGCCCATTTTGACATGATACAGGCCGAAACAGTCCACTCCTGTAGAATAAAATGGTGGGCAGAGAAGCCTGAGCTGCTCTGGTGGCAAATCTGCCATCTGTGGTACCTTGGGCTGAGCTCGCCATCGTTGACAGGATGCACAGTTAAGCTGGTGGTGTTTAACAGCTTGGCGTCCCCGCAAGATCCAGTATTGTCTCCGTATTTCCGCATACACTCATTCTGTACCTGGGTGCAACAAGCGCTCGAAGTCTTTAATGAGTAGCTTTGTTGCTGGATGCTGCGGATCTAGTTCAGATCTAGATCTAGTCTCTTCAGTTCAGGTAACTCTTCTGATTTTGTCTGTTCAGGTCTCTTTGGCCAGTGCTCAGAACCCAGTTTTAGAAATGATGGTCCCTGACTCCAGCGACCAGGCACAGTAAAACTTAAGAGTGGTTTACCTCTTGTGATATCATCCGCTGAGTTCTGCTGCGTGTCCACGTACAGCC
Source organism: Coreius guichenoti (assembly GCA_039654105.1). Taxonomy (NCBI): domain Eukaryota; kingdom Metazoa; phylum Chordata; class Actinopteri; order Cypriniformes; family Gobionidae; genus Coreius; species Coreius guichenoti. The sequence goes on along the minus strand of CM077182.1, from coordinate 4,326,533 downwards.
AAGCACTGTGCTCTGTCAACTCCTGTATTTCTGAGACTCGTGTTCCAACGAAGACTTTGAACCTACAAGAGTCGGACTGAAGCCACTCCAGCACATATGCCCTTTCGGATGCGTCGCAAAACACATGGAGGTCATATTTTCGTTGAACATCATTAGGGACTGATGAGTAACAGCGAGGAATGGTTATAGCACTAAGATGCTGTAACTCTTTTTCCCCAGGTGTTCCAGGCAGCATGAAGATCTGGCGGCAAGTTTGGGTCATCCCAATATCTTTTTTTGGACCATAGCTGTTGAATGAGCACTTCTGCTCGTGTGGTGAAAGGCACAATGAAGCCCAAGGGATCATACTGCATTGCTAGCACTTGATAAGCTGTTCTCATTGTTAATGCGGCATGTTCAATGGGACGATAGTGGTATCCTAGGGTATTAGCAGCACAATTCCACCTGAGACCCAAAGTTGGCTCCACTGGATCAGTCTTGTTCTGCACTAGCCATTGTTCTGCAGCTAAGGACCTTGCTTCTGTGGGTAGATGTGCTATCACTGATGGCTGGTTGCTAGCCCATTGTCTGAGGTCAAATCCACCCTCTGACAGCAGATTGCGCAGTCGATCAATTGTGAGCTTGGCCTCAGATGCGGTTGGAAAGCTTGCCAGATAGTTGTCCACATAAAAACTCTGCTGCACTGTTTGTAGAGCACCTGGGTAACTCTCTTGGTTATTGCGAGCATGCTGTTGAACAGCAAAAATGGCAGAACATGGGCTGCTGGTTGTACCGAACGGCAAGACCTGCTATTCATAGACGTCTGGACAGCTCTCACAATGTAAATCTCGCCAGATAAAGCGGAGTAGAGGTCTGTCCTCAGGCAACAGGCGGACCTGATGGAACATTCCACGAATGTCTGCACTTACAGCCATGGTGTGTTGTCTGAATCTCAAAAGGACCCCCAACAATGATGGGCCGAGTGCAGGACCTGGCAGAAGCTGATCATTCAGAGAAAGACCTTGATACCTGAATGAACAATTGAAGACCGTTCTTGATTTAGCATTGTGGCACACCATGTGGTGGGGAATGTACCAGGTCTCCTCTGACTTGGTAACTTCTTCAGGTTGGAGCTTAGTAACATAGCCTGCCTTGATGAGCTTATTAATCTCACCAGAGTATACAGCAGCTTTCTCTGGGTATCTCTGAAGTTTCCGCTCTGTGCTCCTCAGACTAGGCATGACGGATTGAATCGTGCTTATGAGTTTTGGAGCACCAGGTCTGCGCAGGAGGGGGGTGGCATAGCGTTGAACTTCTTCAACCTTAATTCTCTGCGTTCAGCATTCGAGAAGTTTAAACGCCTCTTGGTCTTCTTTGGAGCGAATCACCAGTTTCTCATTCCGATAAGGCAGGATGTCAAGTTGCCATAACTTCTCAACATTACGACAGAGCAAGTCATTGGAGCAGCCAGTTGACACAAAAAGACACTGCTGCACTGAGCTGTGGCTTGGTGTGCTCTCCTCAGCCCCTTGTGGGGCCCACCCCAAGGTTGTGTGCACTGCAACTGGACCACCTTTGGTTCCCTGACGGACTGGCCTATCTGCTGTGATAAGATGGACATAGTCTGATCCTATCAGCATCAGTGGACGCACATTGTGGAATGACTGTAACGGAAGCTCTCTGAGGTGAGCGTACCGTTTCTGAAGTCTCTGCACTGGATATGATTGCTCTACTAAGTCCAGACCCGAAGCTGTGAAGGCCCAGAGTATCTGGAAGTGCCTCTTTGGTTCACTCTTTGGAGAGATTTCCAAGTTAATCTTGGACCCGGAAAGGTGGGTGATGTCGGATCTTACTGTGCGTAAAGCCAGTGTTTCAGGTTCACCCTCCAACTGAAGCTTGTGGATGGCTATTGGCAAGATCATGGTTTGCTGCGCTCCATCGTCCAGCACAGCGTAAGTCTCCACTGACCTGAACTTGCTGTGTAACAACACTGGTACCACTTTAAGAAGCACTCTGCTGGTACTAGCGGGTGTGAGGTAAATACGACTCTCTGATACTCTGGTACTCCGGTACTCTTGATGTACAGTTTGTTGGATCATCACGGGCTATACGGTGAAGCACCTGGAGATGTATTCCACCACAGTCACTGCATGGCTTTTTGAGGTTGCATATCTTGGGTACGTGTAACCGTGCACATCGCCAGCATCGCTTTCCATCAGCAATCCACTTCTGCAGGTCAGCAACCGACTGCTCTTTGATGTTGTCACAGCATGTAATGTAGTGCTCTTTACTGTTGCAAAAGAGGTGTGTTCACACATTCAAGTGTACCTTGAATGGTTTCTTCTGCTTGAGCTCTTTGGGACGGGTAGAAAGCACAGTCTCGGCAGGGGATGCACCATGATAAACAACTAGACTTGGTCCCTTTGGTTTAGCTGGGGCTTTCTCTTTACCAACACCCGGAAGTCTTTCATGCTGGTAGCGCTGTACTAATCGAATAGACAGTCTCTGCTGCTGTGCCTTGACTTTCAGCCATCCAGCGAAGTCCTGTAGATTATAAGGGTTAAGACTTATGGAGTTGAGCTTTCTCTGCTGTTGAAGGAACTCAATGAAGCCACCCAGTAGATACTTTGGCAGCTTGCTAAGTAGGCGGTCTACATGTGAGCAGCAATTAAGCTCCATCCCCCTGGGTCCCTCTAGTGACAGCAGCATACTGATTAGGAGGTGAACTCGCAAAGAGAAGCTCTGAAAGCTGTGGCTATCATTGGGCTTGACATCTGGTGATGTGAGGATGGCTGCTATCTCACTTTGAGCCAGTTGATGTGGCTGACCGTACTGTAATTGGAGTGCTTGCATAGTTGCTGAATACGTATATGGGTGATGCTGGCAAGACTGCACGATCATCTGAGCTTCAGGCAGTTTAAGATGTTCCAACAGTACATGATATTTATATTTCTCTGTTAGCTCGGGGTAAGGGTCAAGCAAATTGTCCAATGCCAGCTTCATATTAGCAAATTCTCTTTCACTGTCACTTGTGAAGTCTGGAATTTTAGGTTTAGGGGGGCTATACAATGTCCACTGAGATATACTACCACCCGGTGGAGCTGCGGTCTGAGATGGTATCAGCTGTGGAGGAACGACAACTGCAGCAGGGCTCACTGAAGGGAGTAAACCAGGAATCATGGTTTGGGGTAATGGTGATGGCATCATTGTTTGGCAAGGAGGTATATAATTGAATGAAGTTGATGCATTCACTGGCTGTATCTGCGAATGTGGTGTTGCCGTAAAGTGTCCTGGGATGCTGATAGACTGGTACTGCTGCTCAAGGGGCTGGAATGATCGTTCAGCTTCGTTAACTACAGTTCGTTCATAAAGGGGCAGAAATCTGGCAGAATGAGATGGAACAGGCTCAGGTAGTGGTGGCAGATGCTGGCGATGCTGTGCCAGAGGAGATGGGAGAATATAGTAAACCTGTAGCTTTTGATTGATTTGGATGGATTGGAGTGAATCCAAGATTTCGACTCTCTACCTCTGCTTTAGAAAAAGTACCTGTCCTACGTGAATTTTCTTCATGTCTCACCGATGTGCATACAGCAGCCTGTTTGCTGACATGTGACACTGTGTCATGTGAGTGTATGGGCGGAGGGCTTGATGAACTAGGTGTCGGCGAAGATTGGAGAGATGATACAATAGCCTGTACACTGGTTCATTGTCCTCATCTTCCTCTTCTTCTCTCAAGAATGATCTGATGTGTTCCATCATCTCGTTTCGACGGTGCTTACGTTTTTTTAAGCCGATCTAATTTTCTGAGAAGATGGTCCATTTCAACTGTCTCCTCTTGCATTCATGGATTCAATGAGTTTTGTCATTGAGTCCATATTCAGTATGTCTGCTTGACTCGGACTGGGCGTGTCTCAATGTCCACCTGGGCTGGAGGCTGCATCCACTTGACTAGTATACACTGCGGCTGCTGCTCCTCTCTGCTCCTCTGACTCCCTCTGAACAGGACTGGAGGAAAGGGCAGGTCGGTGATGGAAGTCAAGGATGTAATCCTCAAGGCGCTTGGGGGTCTGACATCGTCGTGCTGGTCTTTCTCGAGTATCAGCATGGGGAGGGGATGTTGGTTTGCCATCTGATGACATTCTGAAGCAGTCAAGCTCCGGCTCGAAGGACCATTTGTTGGGGATCGCCCCACTGAATGCCAGTTCTTTAAAGGTGTTAACCACTTCAGCACTCTGATCAGGGAGGAGGAGTCATCAGATTTCGTTTCCACCTTTTAATAGTGCAAGTTTCAACCTTGTACACATGGCAGTATACAACTGAGGTAGTTTCTGTAATAAATTAAACAGAAGCAAATAACTAAAATGTCAAACTTAAATGTCCACATACTATTGTGATAAAACAGCAAATTACAAATGAAACAATATTAACAGCTCTCTCATAGTCTGTTTAACAGAATAAGAAACAAGGAAAAAAACAGCATATAAAAAGAGCATTAAGAGCACTTAAGGTACTTTGTACATTACACCATCCTCATTATGGTATTAAAGTATAACAAATATAGAATATCTGAAAATCATAAACATAGCTAAACGAGGTATAGCCAATATTAGTAAGATAAGCTGCGACGCTAGCGGCACTTTCACGTGCGTTTCACGTGGCGAACTAATAATCAAAGTCGCAAAACAGCCGCGACTAACAGGCTTAATGCTAGATACAGTCTCAGCAGCATAAACATCCAGTATTACAAACATAAAGTCAGGAAATAAACTTACTGCGTCAATAACTTTTGTCCTGCACTCAGAGATGCTGCACGGGTGGAAAATGCGTCATGTTCTGACAGCTCCATATACGTAACCGAGAACGCATCACTTACGCCAAAACCATATCCACTAGAAATTGTGTAGTACGTCCTTTCCATATGTATTAAGTATTTTACATTATACACCCTTAATAGATATAAAATACAGCAGTAAATAATACTGAAAGACATATAATTAAAGAATTCACAAAACCAGTGTTTGGGTAGTTTCTGTGTTACCTGATCCTGGGTCAGACGTAACAACCCAGTGTTTGGGTAGTTTTTGTGTTACCCAGCTCCTGGGTCGGACGTAACAACCCAGTGTTTGGGTAGTTTCTGTGTTACCCAGCTCCTGGGTCGGACGTAACAACCCAGTGTTTGGGTAGTTTCTGTGTTACCAGATCCTGGGTCAGACGTAACAACCCAGTGTTTGGGTAGTTGTGTTACCCAGATCCTGGGTCAGACGGAACAACCCAGTGTTTGGGTAGTTTTTGTGTTACCCAGCTCCTGGGTCAGATGTAACAACCCAGTGTTTGGGTAGTTTCTGTGTTACCAGATCCTGGGTAAGACGTAACAACCCAGTGTTTGGGTAGTTTTTGTGTTACCCAGATCCTGGGTCAGACGTAACAACCCAGTGTTTGGATAGTTTCTGTGTCACCCAGATCCTGGGTCAGACGTAACAACCCAGTGTTTGGATAGTTTTTGTGTTACCCAGCTCCTTGGTCAGACGTAACAACCCAGTGTTTGGGTAGTTTCTGTGTTACCAGATCCTGGGTCAGACGTAACAACCCAGTGTTTGGGTAGTTTTTGTGTTACCCAGCTCCTTGGTCAGACGTAACAACCCAGTGTTTGGGTAGTTTCTGTGTTACCAGATCCTGGGTCAGACGTAACAACCCAGTGTTTGGATAGTTTTTGTGTTACCCAGCTCCTTGGTCAGACGTAACAACCCAGTGTTTGGGTAGTTTCTGTGTTACCAGATCCTGGGTCAGACGTAACAACCCAGTGTTTGGGTAGTTTTTGTGTAACCCAGATCCTGGGTCAGACGTAACAACCCAGTGTTTGGGTAGTTTTTGTGTAATCAAGCTCCTGGGTCAGACGTAACAACCCAGGGGTTGAGTTATTTATCGCCATTCGCTGGCTTTTTGCGACCTCTTCAGGAGAGAGCAGTTCTCAGCTCCGTCAAATTGGTGCATTTTATTTCATCTATAAATTCGTCATTGTACTGTATATCATTTAATTTTATGCAAAGCAACATACAGGGGCACGATGTGAGACACCTAAACGAGTGTTGCGTCACTTTTCGCGTGATGGAAATGCCTGATGCCTTGCATAAAATGTTATGATTTTATTAAATAAGATACAGAATATAAATACTTATAATGTTAAAATATGTTCTCAGAGCTGTACACTGATTGTTTATGAACAGGTTATGGAGTCAGTCACAGCATATTTTGGCTATGAGTGAAACGTAGGGCGGCGGTCTGAAGTTCGAGGTTCCCCCGCTGAACACGATACAAGCTCCGGCACAAGATCAGGACAACGGGACAACAGAGACTGGACGATTACACTTAAATTACTTCTAAATGTTTAATTTTTACTTCTAATATTTGTTAAACGAGCTTAAATGTTGGCAATACATATTAAAATGATATAAAATATGCTATACTGTAAAATATGATCAAAAATAAAAGGAATTATCATGCAAACCATTGGTTGTGTGGAGTATTTTAAAAAAGTTTAGAGGATTTAAGTTAATCCATAAAAATTAATAAGAATAAAAAGAAAAAAGAAGCTAGTATTATAGTAAAAACGAATCAACCCATTATGCTGGGTTAAATAAACAGCCCAATTTGCTGGGTAAAATAACTAAACATGTTCTGTCCTATATTTACCCAGCCCTTGGGTTAAAAACAATAAACTTTAACTTTAAACATGGCGGAGGGAAGAACGATTGCTGCTGTGACATGCTATTCTTCATAAGTTTTTTCCACAACAGCTACAAGGTATAAGGTAAAAACTGGGAAAATGTACCCTTACTACTGAGTAGGATTTTAAACTAAAACAAACACTAGTAGATTCATGAACCATGCATATAATCAGAGCAAAATAAGTTAAGACATTACTCTGAAACCAAAGCAGGAAGGGAAAAGGTCTTCAAATTTTTATCTTCCTGATCTCTGCAGTGCATCTGAATTTGCCTGCAACAATCTCAATAATTCATCTTTTTCTTTTCAACTGACGTTCCCAGCCTCCTCCAACCCATCGTTTAAATAAGACCATTTCAAATGCCGACTAACGCAAAATAAGCTCCATTATGGTTCTGGGTTGTGTCACATACAGTAAGTGTGGGAGGGCTGTGATACTTTTCTCTCCCTTAATCAGTCCAAATTTAACCAAGAGTGTTTTAACGGAGGATAAAATGCCTGCACTTGAGAAGTTAGGACGCGCTTTCATCTCAGATATGTGACACCTGTTACCAATGTGAATCTGGAGACTACGCGCGTTCAGATGCACACGCACGAGCGCTTAAAAACACAAATCTAAACGCATGCATGCATGGTCTGTGATTTGTTTGCTTTGTTTTGATTTGAGAGTTATTAATATGTGACATCTGCCTCTCCGATACGTGTACCGGAGAGGTGCATGCACGAGCGCTTACGAGCACTCAATTTTGATGCATGCATAAGTTGTGGTGTCTTTACCAAGTTTGTTGGAATTGTAACAGGTTTTAAACAGTTTTAGGTGATCAGGACACGCTCTCATCCCTCTCCTGACACGTTTCCAGCACACATTACGCACATGTTTAGAAGTATGCATGAGAACTCAAACGCAAAACAGACTCATCGTCATGCATGCATGAGTTTTGACGTTGTTTGGTTGTTATGTTTAAGCACTGGAAGCGAGTCGCGCGCGCAACCGTTTGGAGACTCCGCGCTGCATGCGCTCTTACCCGGGCGGCTCTAGAGGAGTACGGGTCCTCGAACAGGTTCCAGATGACCGGCTGCCACTTCCTCCACCTGCTGACGGTGCCGTCCGCAGACACCACGTCCTCGATGCCCAGCCGCTTGCCGTACTCGTCGTCCTCATCGTTGTCCACGTTCATCTCGAACACATCCAGCGCCTCTTCAGCATCCCGGTGCTGTCGGTAGGTCATCCAGCAGCACGGCTCCACGTCCGTCTCATCGATGCCCCAGAAGGACAGCTCCTCCTCGAACAGCGGTCCGCACACGTCCGCCGGGCAGTGCAGTTTCCCGGTCCGGTAGTAGTTAAGCACGTAGGCGAAGACGCCCGGGTGCCGGTCGAAGAAGTACTCGTTGCTGCGCGCGTTGTACTCGATGAACCCCGGGACTTGTTGCAGCTGGTCCAGAACCGACTCGAGGTCCGACTCGGAGGCGAGCAGGGCCAGACGCGTGCCCGGCAGTGTCTTCAGCGTGGTCCGGTAGGTTTCGTGCCTCGTGCCCCCAACGTTGAGGATTACCCTCTCGTGGTCGTCGAACTTGCCCATCTCTCAGAGTGATACATGACGCGAGGGGAGTAACGTTACTTTACGATGCTGTGGCGATGCTGGAGTACTCCAATAGTTCACGAACAGCCTCATTGAACTCAAGTGTCGAACCGAAGGCTTCACTTTATTCCTGGCGCGCGAGAGGAAAACACACTTCACGCTCTCGAGCGCGTCTCTGAGGGGAATGAGCGCCTCAAATGAGCGCGCGCCACCGATCAGCCCTGAGCGCGCAGACAGGTGAAAGACACGGCGCGAGAGCAGCAGCTCTTCCTTCTATCGATCCATCATCACCTGCGTCTCTCTCTCTCTCTCTCTCTCTCTCTCTCTCTCTCTCTCTCTCTCTCTCTCTCTCTCAAGGACACACCCTTTCTCTTCATTCGGCATAAATATAGCCTATTCATATAAATATGATGTCATATGATGGTTGTCACAACAGCTCGAGATGTTCAAATGAGATTCTGAATATTTTTAACAGTTTGCAGGCTTTAATATTTTTTATTCAAAAATATTTGAATAAAGTTTATTAATCCTGTATTTATTTAAAGTTTATTCGAATAAAGTATCCAAGTTTAAAGGCCGAATTGATTGGGATAAGACAATGAAAAGGAAATAAAAGCCAAGAAACCACGTCATTGTATTGAGCTGTCCTAGCTGAATGCACGAAAAAAAAAATTCTAATGAACCGATTATTTTTAGTGAATCAAATACATACAGCAAAACCAGTACAGTCAGATTCATGAACAAATGATTCTAATGAACCAGTTCATTTAGTGAATCAAATACAGCAAAACCAGTACATTCAGATTCACGAATAAATGACAATTTTGAGAGGCTCCATTTAATAAGTCATTCAAAAAGACTCACGAACTCAGCAACTACAATTTGAATCTGTCTGATGCATCTTTCCCTGAAATAACTCACTGAATCAGTCAAAGCAGTCACTGAATGAACTACTTTCATTGACGGAATATTGTAATAAAATAAATTTTCTTCATGTAAGCAACAAAGAAACCCTAACCCTATTTGTTTACCATAAAAATCTACAGGTAGTAATAAAAGAATAGTGTGTCGTGAACATTATGGGCATTGCATATACTATTAAGAAACTACATGTACTCAAAGTGAGTAATACTGGAAAGTAGAAACATCCATTTAACAAAAAGGTGGATGGTGATTTCTAAACTGTGCAAAAAAGGGTTTCCGTTCTCCAGGGCAGAGAGCGAATCACCGCTGGACTGAGCCTAATGGGGTGATTCATCATGTCTGACTCACATGCACTCATTACAGTATTCACTGGTCTTTCCCACAAACACAAAATAGCCACTGATTCTCTCACAAGCGGGAGCTGTGGCTTACCGGTTAAAGATCTGAAAATTTGTACATTCAAATGGATGGATGGATGGACGGGCGGGCTAGACATCTGGATAGACAGACGGATGGATGGATGGATGGGCAGATGGATAAATGATGATGGATGGGCGGATGGATGGATGATGGATGGGCGAATGGATGGATGGATGGATGATGAATGGGCGGATGGATGGACAGGCAGATGGATGGATGGATGGGCGGGCTAGACATCTGGATGGATGGATGGATGGATGGATGGATGGATGGACGGCCGGATGTATGGGCGGGCTAGACATCTGGATGGACGGATGGATGGATGGATGGGTGGATCAGTGGATGTTGATGGATGGATGGATGGATGGATCACTGGATGATGATGGATGGGTGGATGGATGGATCACTGGATGATGATGGATGGGTGGATGGATGGATTTAACTTATTTATTCTTTTATTTATTTTAATATTTATTTATGCATTCATTTATTATTATATTTATTTATCTTCACGTATTTATTTACATATGCATTTATTTATACATTTATTTATTTTCACTTTTCCGTGTGCAACATAAGGGAGGCGGTCTATTATTTATTTATTTAGTTTTCATTTCATTGACCTTGATCTCAAAGCTGCTTCTCAACTTTCACTTTCTGCGAATACATTCACACTGTGTGTCAAAGCAGACAGGATTCACCTGTGCCACAAACCTGAGGACTCGAGCAAAAATAGCAGCACTGTCAACATGAGAACATGTTTGCATGTAAAGACACATGCGCCACACATGCATTCCCACACACCAGCGCCTTAATCCTGTTTGCAAACACGAAATAAAAAAAATGATAATAAAAAAAATAGTATCAAGACTGGTTTGACATTGATAATTCATAAAGCGACAGAGAGGTTGCTATAGCCACTAAGACAAATCTTAAAACTACCTTTATCCCACATTTCTTTGCAACTTCCATAGTCATATACATCACGGCTTGATGTTTTTTCCTCCAATGCATAACAGAGCTAAAATTAATGTGTCGTGAGCTGGTTTGGCAACACAAATGAATGTGGAAGCTTCCTCTGAGAATAAAACTGAACTAGACACATTCTCTATGGACATTTTATATTTTGTGCATAGTTTATATAGATCTTGGAACTGGCTACTGAACCTGTAATAAACAGGAAAGAAAAATAGATATAAACATCAAAACTTAGTCATCATGAAATCAAAATTGACAATTCTTATTTTTTATGGAATATTGCATATTACAAATGATTTATCCGTGCACGTTATTTTTTTTAACCTCTTAAGATCCGGGACCATTTTTGTGGACTTCCGCCTGGATTTGGCCTACCCAAATTGAAAAGCTTCCCATAACCACATTGGTCTAAATACACAATTTTGGCGTCATTTTACAGGAAACCCTTTGAAGTTACATAAAACACTGCTAAAAGTGATAAACATTTAAGTATATGTTGTCTGAGCTGTAATAAACCCCCCAAAAAAGAGGCGCTTTTTGATTTTTTTGGTTATAAATTCATTTGTGTATAAGTGTATAACTCAGGCCCTGTGTGTTCTAGCACCCTGCAGACAGTTTTGGCTGTTTCCACTAGATGGCAGCAAATACTGGAAATTTAATTTAATAATTTTGTCTGTATCATGTCGTATGCAAGATTTATTCAAATGGATCTGAAGGGAGGAATATAACCTTTTTTTAATGTAATTTCCACCTATCCTAAAGTCTCCCCACACCCATTTACAGTGGTATAAATGCAATATCCCAGTGTCACAAAAAAATTTTTCCAGTGTTTGCTGACATATGCTGGAAACAGCCAAAACTGTCTGCAGGGTGCTAGAACACACAGGGCCTGAGATACACTTTCAAAAATTAATTTATAACCAAAAAAAAAAAAAAAAAGCACCTATTTTGTTTGCTTGTTTGTTTATATTTTATATGTTTGTTTATTATAGCACAGACAACATATACTATAATATTTATCACTTTCAGCAGTGTTTTATGTAATTTCAGGGTTTTCTGTAAAATGACACTGGGATATTGCATTTATACCACTGTATATTGGTATGGGGAGACTTTAGATTTGGGTAGGTGGAAATTACATTAAAAAGGCAATATTCCTCCCTTCAGATCCATTTGAATAAATCTTGCATACATGATACAGAAAAATACTGAAAAATCCAGCTATTCCACAGGCATTTAAAATTTAAAGTATATACTTGATGACATCATTCTGGACCTATCAACCTGATTAAATAACTTCCCGTCCCACATCTCTTCTCTTCTCTGATGACGTGTTTACTGGCGTGAGGGCGGGGCAACCTGTCACTCACATGAGATCGACCAATAGCAACCCACAACCATCCAATCAATTCAAAATCAAGCACCGCCCTACTCTCCGAGAAGCTGTTTTACTCAGATATACTTCACAATATAGAAGAAAAGACTTATCATAACTTCCATTTCAACTTGAAGTTAATAAATATCTAGAGTTTTATATTTTCTGAAAATATGTTTGTTCATGCAAAAGTTGCTGTCACAATGCTGTGCAGTTAATACCGGTGTTAAGGGTTTGTGCAGAACTATCAGCAATAGTCAAAGTGATGCTCACCTTATATAACACTACAAATAATACGTAGTTTCAAAATGATACCAAGGTGCATTAGCTTTTCTTTTCAGACGTCCACAAATGCATCATATTTTGGTCACAGAGCTCACATATCCAAAACTGACCTTGATTTAGCTGTAGGTTAGTCATGCAATCCTCCCACAACTGTCTGTGGTTATTTTAGACTGGGTAGGTCTGGTTTAGATATTGATGATGGGGCACAGGTCTGTTCTGATGGGTTCTGGACAAAAGGAAAAAACAATGATGAATGTGACAAATTTGGTTCATTTTAGACCGAAGATTGTCACCCCCCCCCATTTTGAGAATAGACGTGGAAATGCACTATCCAAACTTAAATGGTTGTAATTCAAGAATGCTTTGGAATACAGAGCAGAATACAGTTTGGTCTTGTTTTAAAGAAGACACTCAGCAGATTATTGCTGAAGTGAAAGGACTTAAAAAAAAAAAATGAAATTATGAAAAAGTAATGGAAGTTTAAATTTACTGTAACTCAAATATACTGTACTAAATATTTTTCATTTTATATAAAATATATATATTTTACTATAAATTCAAAGCCATATGTCTAACCAAGTTGTGTTCCAATTTTGAAGTTGATATCACAAAAATTGAAGTTCCCTTGAGATTTTGTTTAGGCATAATACCAAAAATAGCCACCGGGTGACACACATATTACATTTAATTTTTTTATGCATTTTATGCAAATTTCTGTCCAAATATCCTTTCCAACGATATGTATTTTGTTAAGATTAGAAAAGGTTTTGATTATAAAGTAGTTAAAATAAATGTTGTAATATGAAACCCGACAACGGCTACTAGGGGAGGAGCCCGCTAAAAGAATTTAGAGTACCGTTTCTATGGTAACACAACGTCCAATTACTAAAATATGTGATATGAAAAAATGGCAATAAAAAAAAAAAAAAAAAGAGCACCAAGCGTCCCGCTAGCGACAGTTAAGGGGTTAAAATGTTTCACTTCATCGGAATTGTACGAAACTTGGTTACTTTTGTGACACTTGCTATATAAAACCAACAAACAATGTGGACATGATTGGAAAAGGTCTTATATAAAATAAAGTCACACTCATGACCTTTGGGCCAAAAATGACCGCCATAGGAAATGAATGAGAAATCTGAAAAGATAGAGCATTTTTGGGGGGTTACAATAATTTTAAGTTTCGACGTGTAACTAATAAAGTGGCCAGTATATACATACATACGTACATAACACATACATATGGACATGAAATGGAAAAAAAAAAAAAAAAAACGAGAAAAATTGCACATGAACGCCCTCTCATTTCGAGAACTTGAATGCGATGAGCGCGTAAACACGACTTCAGAAGTGGAAATTATCAAATTTCCGATAGCACGTGAAGGCAGCATTAGAGCTCATCCCATTCAAATTTTGACTTGAGAGGGCGTTCATATCCAATTTTTTAACTAGAAAACTAGCATTTATGATAACTCCGATAGCATGTGAAGGCAGCATAAGACAAGTCATTTCACTCGGCAGCCATCTTTGAAACGCCTCTGGCAAGTGCAGCTCCTAGCTCTTTGAATGGGGAAACATCAAATTCTCCAAAACTGTTCGCCAAGCTTACAATTAAATTTCATATTTGAAATCACCAATGAAATCTGACAACAACTGTCTCATAAATTGTGTTTCTAAACGTTCGAATCATGATGCGAAACTGCATTTTTCAGCCTGGAAAAAGCTAATGCGCATGCGCAATCCTAAACGCGCATCTCAGAACACTGACTGTTTCTATAGCAACCGGAGCTTCTAACTGCAGCTGCAGTGACACAATGACTTTACTAATCAACGATTGGCTCTTTCATTTAGAAGGCGGGGCTTATTCGCCATATTGGGCGTTGTACTTTTTAATCGGAGTGCACCGTTTTCCTATATATAAAGTCTTTGCTTAAAGCCACAATATGTAATTTTTCGCTGCTAGAGGTCGCTTATTCAAAACAAAGGCGTAGCTTGATGACGTGGAGCTTGATTTCGTGGAGCTTTTATTATACCGCAGACGACCGCTTCCGCTTCTGCTCATGCGTATGTGGGGTAACGCAGCGCTGTTTTATCATATTAGATACATTTGAGTGTGTTGAAAGTTATGTTATAATGCAACTACTATGAGACACTTGTTGCACTGCAGTAAGCTAGATCGATAGGCATGGTAAAACATGGTACTCGCGGTAAATCAAGAAAACAAGATTTAAGATTAACTGTGTTGAGCTATGTAACAATGATTAGTTTTCTGTCGGTGAATGTATCCGAACAGTTGCTCACCTGTCTAATAAAACACATAATATATTAAAGCGTCTTTGGTATTTCCATGGTTTCTTCAAAATAAAACCGAGAAATCGAGGGTAACACGGGTATCATTGATAGGTGACACACGGACACGGTCCGTGTCCTGGTTAAAATTGCTTATTTCTCTGGATTTAAACATTCTTGGAAACATTTGGGATAATGTAAGTACACAAGTCAACACAATATATAACACTGTTCTAGTGGTTATTGGATGTTTTAATCCAAAAATCTTACATATTGTGCCTTTAAACCAACTAAGACCAGCCAACCAGCCTAGGCCTTTTTGCAGTTTTTCTCAGCAGGGCTTTGTCCCACCAGATGGCAATATCTAAATATTAAAAAATAAAATATTAAAGAATGAATATTACTGAAACAAAACATATTAGCCTACATTAATTTTATTTAATACAAAACCCGTTACGCGTATTATCTTCAGTCTGTTTTGACCGAACATTGTTTACCTTTGTACAATAAAGAACGCTGAAATAATGTTTGCTCACCAAACTCTGTCTCCTGAAGCAAAACCAGCCGAGAAATTAATAACTCTAGCAGAAATCATATAATCAGAAGAGATCTTATAATGGTAAACCGTCTCCCATCTCATTAAACCCCCCGTCCGCACTCATATTAATTAAAAGTCTATTCCCAGAAAGAGACAGGACCAGGTACGAGGGCAAATGTGGTTAGCACATCCCATTAGGTGTGTAACCGCATTGATTAAAGCTAATGATGGGAGGAACGCGGCTCTAATTGATGGAAGCAGATTATTCTGGGACGTCCAGCCCCTGTGGACTCCGTCTGGAAGGTGAAGTCTCACAGCATTTATCCCTCTCTGTCTGTCATTAATTCACAATGAAATCAACATGCCATGTTTGAGCTGCCAGCCAGACTAAAATGAAAACACAACACGCGCTCTGTGACATTAAACAAGTTATATATTAGCCTACAAGTGCTTAGGGACGGAGATTCGCTGTAGGAAACTGTGGTAAAAGACGCAGGAAATTATTTGATGTATTACACTGTAGCGTCCTCTGTTGGTCGCACGAGGAACTGCACTCTTCAGGACACTAGTTTGGGGTTTGTAGTCATGCACATAGATGAACTGAAGGAAAATATTTGTTCTTACAGTAAAACTTTCAATAAGCTTAAATGGCTGAGCTTAACGAATGCGGTCTTTAAAGCTAATTTTCATGCTAATGTTAGTCCTAGTTAGTACCTAGACTAGTTGGCTATCACTTTTTAAAGTCCCCATGAAATCAAAATGGAAGTTTTTTGGCTTTTAGTATGAATGTTAGCCTTACTGTTATAAGCTAGTGTGCTCAAAAACAACAACAGAATTCACGTTTAGAAGATATGAACATTCAAAACTTACATCCAATATGGATCAATGATTTTAAAGACATCACTGTGCACTTCAGCTTCTCATCAGATTTTCTGTCCAATCAAATGCTCTCTAGAATCTGAAGCCCCACCTCCTACTTTATAAACAGACGCTGAAGCTGCGTCTGAAATTGGTCACTTTTTCACACATTTACTGTTTTCTACATGGTGAATGGCACATAGTGAACTATATAGGGGATGGGGAACGATTCAGACAGTGTAAATATGCTTTACTAAGCTCAACGGCTCTGGCCAAGCTGTGATTTTTAAAAAGGGGAGGAGCTGTTCGATATGTCCCACACTGTCTTCCTGTTTCTGTGGAAATTACGTCAACATATTGAATAATGCTGCATTTCAAGGCCCTTCAGTGGACCTTTAATCAGTCAAATTCAAGTCTGGTCCACTTTGCAACTTATTCTGAACTAGAACCGCCCACTTAGCCGTCTTAATGACACATAAAGCGGCCAATCACAGTTCAATGGTTTGCAGGAATCAAAGCAAGTGGCTTTCATCTAATTCCCAAACATTTGATGAAGAAAACCTTTAAAAATTATTCTTAAATGAGTCTTCCTCAATAGTGCTCATTGCAAACATGACATGACCAGATATTGCATATAAACCAGCCAATTTTTGTGTGCAAAATGCATCAGAGGATCAGTGAATGGCTGACTTTGGTCATAAATGGATGCAACAACTTTTAGTAACATTTCCAGCCAACCGCTGACACAATGCAAGATGGATTGATGTCGTTTATGCCAAATTCTGACCCTACCATCTACATGGCAAAAATTTAGTTACATCAGATCAGGTGACATCAGATTTAAAGAGTTTGCTGTTCTTACCTGACAGTAATGAGAAGATCTCAGCTGCTGTGGTCCATCCATGTTGTACCTCGCTGTTTTTTCACACCATCTGCTATAAACTCTAGAGACTGCGCTGTGTGAAGATCCCAGAAGATCAGCGGTTCAAACTCAAAGCACACCTTCATTTTATGTGCAGAGCCACATTTCTTTAGGTTAAATAACATCTTGCTTTCATGCATCGACCCGATTGGCTGGTTAGATACTTGCATTAACGAGCAGATGAACAGGTGTGTCTAAAAACATGGAGTGCATATGGAAGAACTGTTTCTGCACAAAAATAAAAGGACACAAGCTGACTAATAAACCCAGAAATGTAATACAAAGTGCAATAATAAGCAGCAGCACAACATATTTTATATATTTGGAGTTTATTTAAGGCTTTCAACAGTTGCGTATAACAAACATACTCATCTGTAGGCATACAGCATAACACATACACAGCAAAAATTATTACATGCCATTCACATCCAATGATCTCCAGATGCTCAATCACATCATTCAAAGTCCATGCAACGAAATTATGAAAATATATTTCTAATAGGACCAGTTGCATGTTTTGTGAACGTTCTGATTTCAGCACTACTTTGGAACTTTCATATTATTTCATTACTCTCAAAAAACGATTACAAATCTGTAACTAAAATATCTAAATAACATATGCAACATCATATTGTAAAAAAACACAACAAACATTAAATGTGAGAACTGGCACAGAAAGCAACAACGTGCATGAACCTCTAGTCTAGTGTATGATCACATTTAGTGTTTGGTATGTGATTCAAACTCAAAAAACATTTTAAGAACGAAAACTCAAAGCTGTGATGTGTCCGGGTTTAGAACTCTTAGAAACCTTAGAAACGTTCCGTTTGCGGTCCTCACGTCTGGAAAGCTTCAGAACACATGATTGTCATACCAGAAACATGCAGCTGTGTAAAACCGCCTCCGCAGGCCATGGCAAACATGCAAATGAAACATGAACCCCAAAACGTCACTAGCTGCCTTGGATACGCTGCTGTGGCCGTGAGGGAAATGAAGCGACTGCAGGTGCACACTGACATATACATGATTATGACTGATTCAAACTAAAGAAGATACAGCAAACAATTGTCAACAACATTCATATTCACACACCTTCATAACATTAACCTGCATTGTGCTGACTAAGGATTCCTACACAGTTATTTGGCTATTGGCTGACATTTTTTCCCCACCCACATGGCCTCGATGATGTCAGCTAAAAGAAAAGTCACTTCGGAGACTGAGCAAATTATTACAGATTATGAAGACAAACATTTTCTTATTTGGAGTAACATTTATGAACCGTTCACAGACTAAAAACATTTATTAAACTCTTTTTATGTTTTTTAAAGGAGTCTGTTATGCTCACCAAGGCTGATCAAAAATACAGTGAAAACTGTTATAATGTGAAATATTAGAGTTTAAAATAATATTTATTGTAATATATTGTAAAA
This sequence comes from Coreius guichenoti, assembly GCA_039654105.1. Lineage (NCBI taxonomy): Eukaryota > Metazoa > Chordata > Actinopteri > Cypriniformes > Gobionidae > Coreius > Coreius guichenoti. Next base: position 4,308,229 of record CM077182.1, on the reverse strand, counting down.
TTTAATTTATTCCTGTGATCAAAGCTGAATTTTCACATGAACCTTCAAAAATCATTCTAATATGATTATTTGCTGCTTAAGAAACATTATTTATTATTATCAATGTTGAAAACATGCTTCATATTTTTGTGAAAACCATGATACACTACTGGTCATAAGTTTAGGGTATACAATATATTTCCATTTCAAATAAATGTTGTTCTTTAAAACTTTCTAGTCATCAAAAGAATCCTGAGGAAAATGTATCCGTTTCCACACAAAATATGATTATATTAATTTATTATATTATATACCCTAAACTTATGACCAGTAGTGTATCATGGTTTTCACAAAAATATGAAGCAGCACAACTGTTAATAATCACTGATAATAATCAGAAATGTATATCAATCATCATATTAGAATGATTTCATGTGACACTGAAGACTGGAGTAATGATGCTGAAAATTCAGCTTTGATCACAGGAATAAATTACGATGGAAAAAGGTTTTTAAATTGTAACAATAATTCACAACATTACTGTACCATTCAAAAGCCAAGGATGCATTTATTTGTTAGTGTATTAAAGAAAGTAAACATTGTGGATTTCGATTTCATGTTAACTGTAAATGCAGTCAAATATGTAGACGTCGAACCATCATGAGGAATTAAATAAATAAATATATAAATAGATTTCTGTCCGATTATCGCCACAGTTACTCAAGCCTGATGCGTCTTCGTAATCCTCCTGTCAGATCTTCTGGAAGTTTCTGAGCGGCGGTAACGTCATCCACACTGACGTCGCCCGAGTCCTCGAGGGAGGGCATACTAGAGTCACTCTCACTTCCCACGTCTTCCTCTCCCGCGGTGTGTTTGTTCTCCTCATCTTCCTCCAGCTCTTCCTCTACCTCTGAATCAGGTCTGAGCACTCGGTTATCGTGTGGCTGCGTTTCATCATGTGTTTGCGATTCCAGACGGGTTTCTGGAAGGGCTTCGGCTGAAGCCAAAGTCTCGATGAGTCGGTCTAGATTGCGTTCACATGTCGGCTCTAAAAGAAACAACCAAGTGATTTGCATCACCCAACGCCACAACAAATCAGAAGCGTGTACAGCAGCCCCCAAAACAACACATGTGTGTATGTCATGGCATTACATTTTGGCATCACTATAAATCTCAAGCATCCAACATGCACATAATCACATATTTAGCATGATTTATTAACACATACTGATCGTTACTGCTCAACTCGACTGACACGAATGGCAGCATGACCTACGTGATGTGGGCCGATTCAGTGCTACTTTGTTTATCCCACTAATTTGCTTACGTTATATATTATTTTCAAAGACCAGCTTTACTGATTGTGGTCGTCTGCAATAGTTACGCATAAACTAGAATTTGCATATGCACTTTACATTAAGCTACACTAGTACTCACTGACATGAATGTAAACCCATAGATAAAAGATTTACACATGCATCCAAAAAGATAAAGATAAAAATTGGAGTAAAACGGCAGATCAATTCGATTTAAACTATAAATACAGATTAATAAAATGCCATTCTCAGTACTGTAATGCAAAAACAGATATACTAATTAAACACAGATAAAAATGGATAAATAATAATAATGGATAAATATATTTAAGAATTTGAGAAGCTGATTTAAATAAAAAAAATATTTTAAATAAAAAATAAATAAAAAAAATGATTTATTTAAAGATTTTTTATTTATTTAAATAAAATAAATAAAAACAATAAAACAAGCTAAAAATCCTTATATTACAGTAATTTTGTAAAACTCAAAAGAGAAATGTCCAGATGCATTATGATAATGAGATGACAGGGTTTCTGCAGGTTTAATGAAAGTAAATTTAAGACCTTTTTAAGACCATTTAAGGAATAAACTGAAGGGAACACAACACGTCAATATGTTCTCTAAATGTAAATGTCTAAGCACACAATGAGTTGTATTAACACTTCAAAGTTTGAAAATACAATTTCCAACAGATCTCCATAACTTTTTTACTTATTTTACCAAAAAAATATCTTAAAGTCTTGTGAAATCTTGTGAAAGTGATTTTATGATTAAAAGAACAACAAATATCTGCCAATGGCTTCATAAAAATCAACTTCTATTGACAGAAGTGCAATATAATATACATAACTATGTTTTCAGTGGTGTATAAAGACCTTACATAATGAACTGTTATGTTTTTACTACCTTAGAATGAGCCATTTCTATCTCCATACACCGCGGGTCCCCTTACAGTGAGATCGCCATTTTGCGCCGTCATGTTTCTACTAGGGGTGTAAATCGGACGGTTCATCACAATTCGATACAATATTGATTCTCATAGCCAGCGATACAATATTTTCCGATACCTCAAAAAGTTCTGCGATACGATTCATATTTCGATATTATGTGCCTATTTTACACAACCAGTTACATTTTTATTAACTCACAACTGCAACCAAAATATGTAACAAAAATTTATTTCAAAATTTCACATCCTGCACCCTGATTGGACACAGTAATCTAATGACAGCTTATGACATGACAACAGTCAAGAAAGTATTTTAGGCTTCTGTGCTAAAATGTGTAATATCAAAACTTTTTGTTTATAACTTTTTATTTATATTTATATAATAATATAAATTATATAATATAAAATTATATATAAATACTATAAAATTAAAAGACAATTCTTTTAAATGTATAGCGCATATTTTTAATGAAGCAACAACATATTATAGGTAGGACAGAACAAGATATGCTATTAATATTCTTTCATTGTGCAAAAGTATTATAATATGAAAAGCTCCAATACAGAGCAGCACAAAGCACTTCTGCGCATCCCGTGTGCAGAATGATGTGCTTGAAGCAACACAGAGTCACTGCTCCTATGCAGCAGTTTATTGAGCATTTTTAACAGTTTTAAATTTCAGTGTGAAGGATTCATAGCGCTCTATTCTTCTTATATGCAAAGCCATTGACCTTTATCTACTGAAGCACAAACAAAAAAGTGCGCGCTGCTTTTTCCAAGGCTTTAAACACGAGCAAATGATAAACTTTCATGAAGATTCAACACTGGCCCAATCGGGACAGTGACCGTTCCATCGACTGTCTCGAGCGTCTTTCACAAGCTCTGCAAGGTCATTTAAATGAGAATGCAACGCGTGTTGGTGATAATGCGTAGACTGACGTGTGAAAATGTGGAGAGTGTTAAAACAAATGTGCCTCTCAAATATATAAATATAGCCTACAGGTATCGATTTTTAACACTTGGCATCGATGCATCGATCTAATGTCTAACGATACGATGCATCGATCTATATCGATGTATTGTTAGACCCCTAGTTTCTACAGTAGCCCTAAACGGACAAACTTCTCTACAGAGCGCTAGTCACTCTCTGCGCTCTCCGACGATGACACTTTTGTCCTGTTCAATTCACACACTGCACCTTTAATTCAGTTATTTTCATACCCACTGACAGATATTTGTTCTTGTTTTAAGCATAAACTCACTTAATTTTGTAAGTTCTCAGAAAACAAGACTTAATTTCTTCATTTTGCATCTCAAGTAAATGTATCTTGATTTAAGGATGTTTAGATATTTGTACCGGAAAACAAAAATCCTAGATATATGTTTTTTGCAGTTCATGCAATTTAATTTAATTTATTTATTAATTAAATTTAGGGCCCTATGAAATCTGTTTTATTAATTTATTTTTTGTTTTATAGTTTATACTGTTTTATTTTTTCTAGAATCCGTTTTAAAGGTTAAATTAAATTTTATAAATCAAAAAGCATGTATAATTAATTGAAATCAGACAATTTAAAAACAATTTATTAAATGTTTAACAAAAAAAAATTTTTTAGGGCCCCATGAAATACGTTTTATTTTTTCTCAAATTCCGTCTTTTACTTTTATTCCATTTTTATGAATGGATTCTACGGTGCCGTCCATGTTTTCTGCACTAATTTAATGCCATGATATTGAATTTAAGATTTTCTGCTCCAATAAAAGACATTTTTAAGGCCTTAAATTGTGGAAGGTCAAATTAAGACTTTTTAAGACTTTTTTTAAGATCTGCGGAAACCCTGGAGTGGGAAATAATGCAAACATTCCTTTATGAATTAATCAGCTCATTTGGCCATAGATGTTTTTAAAAGCCTTTAATATATACATTATGTATGTGACACTTGCATTGTTACATGCAATGCTATTGACAATAGTGAGGCATATAACATGCTGGCGTTGTTCAGCGAAGCGTACGTGTGTGTGTGTTAATTGTGTGGGTGTGTACGGGAGCAGATGTGTTTACCTTCTATCCTGATGTTTGGACACTCCATGCCTCTCTTCTTCATTAGCTGCCGAATGCACTGCAGCTGCGACATTATCTCGTTCTTCTGCTCCATGGCAACAGACTTCACACTGCAGCACAACAGAAAGAATAAACAGCAGGCGGAAAAAAACAAGCCCACACGGATGAAAGCGAACAACGAGCCATTCGCTATGAGCGTGCATTTGAACGTTTCCATTTGAATGCCGCAAACCCTGCTCTGTTTGTTTTTGCATAACCAGAAACAAATGTCTATGAATGTGGTTTAACCAAGTACATTCTTCTATGACTCGATATATATCGCAATTATTTAAAACGAGAGGATTTAACATGGGTTAACTAGAGCTGCACAATTCTGCATAAACTGAGAATCTCTGTTTTTTTGTTTAAAATGCAGATCACGATTCTCCCATGATTCTGAGTAGACATCTAAACAAAATAACGTGTCATTTTTCTAGTGGTTCTGACAAAAATGTTAATAGCTGCAGTTTATTTAAACATATTTAAAATGAAAAATATTATTTAAAAATGTTTTTTGAATTAATGATTCAATGACTCACCCATAGACTACACTTGTTTTATTACTGGATGAATCAGTGTTTTTGAACGAATCTCTTGAATGAATGATTTAATGACTCACTCCTGAAGACTTCACTTATTTCATTCCTGGATGAATCAGCATTTTGGAATGAATCTCTTAAATGAATGATTCAATGACTCACTCATAGACTACACTTGTTTCATTGCTGGATGAATCAGCGTTTTTTAACAAATCTCTTGAATGAATGATTCAATGACTTAGGCCCTGTCCCAAATGGCACACTTCATATGCGCTTTCGGTCTTGTGGACTTACAATGGCTGCCGCGTGCGTGTGTCCGCTAAGTCCACGAGACCGTAGGGTGTCCCATTTGTCATTTTAGGTCTCAGAAGGGTGCTTGCGAACACCCCCTTTGCGGTCGATATGCACCTTCGATGCACACTTTTGCGAGCTCCGCAACGGACTTCTTCCTGACAGTCAAAGCAGTGTTACTGTATGTCACAAAAGTGCACACTCGTAGGAAGACCGCGAGGGTTTAGGGTGCCATTTGGGACAGGGCCTTACTCACAGACTTCACTTGTTTCATTGCTGGATGAATCAGCTTTTCTGAACAAATCTCTTGAATGAATGATTCAATGACTCACTCCTAAAGACTTCACTTGTTTCATTACTGGATGAATCAGCGGTTTTGAACGAATCTCTTGAATGAATAAATGATTCAATGACTCATAGACTTCACTTGTTTCGTTCCTGGATGAATCCGTGTTTTTGAACGAATCTCTTGAATGAATGATTCAATGACTCACTCACAGACTTCACTTGTTTCATTCCTGGATGAATCAGCATTTTTGAACGAATCTCTTGAATGAATGATTCAATGTAGTCAATGATTTACTCTTAGACTTCACTTGTTTCATTCCTGGATGAATCAGTGTTTTTGAACAAATCTCTTGAATGAATGATTCAAATCACAAATACATTTTTAATATGAACATTCGCTGTGATCATACTTGTCAAACGTTTAACAGACTAATCTTTGCCATTTAGGAATAAGATCACGTGGGTGTTTGAATCGAGATCGCAGTCTTTTAACAATTAATAGTGCAGCTCTAGCGTTAACGTTAATCTGCATTTTCATGCGTTTGAAAATCTACTTTTACAATAAATAACTCTCACCAGTTTGTAAGCGGGTCCAGCTGGGTCAGTATGGAGTTGAGCATCTTCTCGGTCTGAGCCAACCTCTGCTCCAGCTCATTCAGCTGATTCTCTGGGCAAAATAACAAACACGCCACTTTCTGAGTATATGGTAAGGTGAGATTTTAGAAAAGCACATTTTTAGTATTCTCATTCACGCACCCGTCTCCTCTGATTTCTTCACTCCTCGAGCCGTTTTGGCTTTTTGAGCTTCAGAATCACTTGCAGACTTTATCTGCAAACACAAAGACACGAGCAACTCAAACAGCAACCCAGTAGAATAGATGTTGTTTTGGCCCATATATTTTTAGGACCATTTTTTTTATGCATTGTGCATATCAATCAAGCACATTTCATTAATGCAGAAGAAACATTACTGTATTATGCATAAATACAAAAAAAGTCACCACCTTTAGAAACTTATAAGCGGCAAAGAGCCCGACTCCGATGGCGTAGAGGGGCATGAGAGTGAAGACGTAGCCCTTATTGTTGCTGCTGGACTTGTATTTGTCGCTCTTAATCTCCTGCTCCATGAGTTTCTTCATCTGATTCATGTTATCCGCACTCTGGGACATCTGAGGCGCTCCGTTCATGTGGAACTGCTGCTGACCTCTCGTGCTTCCGGGACCGACACCGGGACCAGGACCTGCAGAACAACACACAGACTCACAATCCTCAAAATATACATTCAGACAATCTAAAAACTATTTTGAACATGAAAATGATATCAAACATTGGGGTTTGATTGCTTGCTGCACGAGACAAAATACTCAACAGTAATCAATTTTAGAATGATATCTAAAAATAAAACAAAATTATCAAATGTATGTTATGTTTTAAGGTACAGAATGTATGCAAACATGTAATATATTTAGATATAAGTTTAGCATCTATAAAAGCAAATATGCATAAAAGAAATTGACAGCTTGCTCTGCAATTTTACTAAAAGAATTGAAGATGAAAATAATATTAAAAATTAGGTTTTGATAACTGGGACAAAATATAAAGACATAAAAATACAATAAAAGTTACTCAAATGTGTTTTATGATTTTAAGGCACAGGATGTATGAAAAAATGATAAACATACATATGAATATGTTAAATATCTATGAAAGCCAACGACAGCTTGCTCTGCACTTTTACTAAAAATAATTTTGAATATAATAATGATATTAAACATTGTGATTAGCTTGCTGGGTGCATGAGACAAAATATAAATATCTAAAAATAAAATAAAAGTTACTCTTACATAAATTTATTTGATGTATTTAAGGTACAGAAAGTTATGGTAAAACGTGTATCTAAAACATATTTAGATATAAGTTTAGCAGCTTGCTCTGCAATTTAACTAAATATAATTTGAACATGAAAATGATATTAAACATTAGGATTTGATAACTGGGACAAAATATAAATATATAAAAATACAATAAGTTACTCAGATGTGTTTTATGGTTAAGGCACAGGATGTATGGAAGCATGCTTACCTTACACAAATATGGATAAAAGCAAATGACAGCTTGCTCTTTTTTTTAAAATATAATAATGATATTAAACATTGTGATTTGTTTGGTGGGTGCACGAGACAAATTATAAATATCTAAAAAATAAAATAAATGTTACTTAAATGTATTTTACGCATTTAAGGTACAGAAATTTGTGTTAAACATATCTAAAAATGTAACAATTAGATATAAGTTTAGCAGCTTGCTCTGCAATTTAACTAAATAAAATTTGAACATGAAAAATGAAAAAATATTGGAGTGTGATTACTGGGACAAAATATAAATACCTAAAAAAAATAAAATGAACATTACTCAAACGTATTGTACAGTTTTAAAGTACAGAATGTACGTAAACATAACATATTTAGATATAAGTTTAGCATGTATTGATGGAAGTATGGATAAATGCAAATGACAGCTTGCTCTGCACTTTTACTAAAATAATTTTGAATATGAAAGTGATATTAAACGTTGGCTGTATGAAGTAACAAATAAAGATACAATGACAAGAAACATTTTTTGGAGTAAACTAAGGGTGTTAATACAAACTTCACAAACCAGAGACGAAGTAAAATGTGCAGAAAAACATCAAAAGGTCAAAATAAACAGAGTAAACAAACACAGTGTGCTCGCGTCCGAACCTCTCCTGCTGATCCGCGGGTCGAACGGCTGTCCGTCTCTGCTGCTGCCGCTGAACATGCGCGGAAACAGCACGAACACCAGCAGCACCGCGGTGAACGCCATGACGAGCTGCTGTGAGGAAGACAGCACCATTTCTGAATTAGGAACTAATGCTGCTCAATTACATATACGAGGATAATTCTCCACACCGTTGACAAATCTCTTCTTCTGGTTGTGTGTGTGTGTGTAACGAGAGAAAAAGAGAGAGAGCGCCACTACTGACCTCTACAGGACTGGCATGAAATTACAGCTTTACTGTTGTTCCCGATGCGGCCAGTAGGGGGAGGTAGGTAGGATATACGACGAAATAACATCATTAAATCGACGCTCTTCTTCTTCTTTGGGTTTTAACGGCAGCTTGCATCCTTGACGTTGCATTACTGGTTCTTCTGGTTCTAGTTACTTCCCATATACTTTAGTCATCAGTCCCGTCTTAATAAGGAAGCAAATCAAATATTTAATTCCTTGTTCACTCCTACTGTAGGCCATTATACTCTTTACTCCATATCCTGTTAGTCCTATTTTTTCCATGTCTTTTATCATATCTATCCTCTGTAATTCATATTTTGAACAATTAATAAGCACATGTTTTACAGTCTCAGGTATTTGGCACTGGTCACAAAACCCAGTAGGATGTTTCCCCATTATATGAAGAGTGCTATTTAATTTATTATGCCCTATTCTTAATCTGGTTACAATAGTCTCTTCTCTACTGTTTCCTCCCTTATTTTCCACAGTGCCAACTCTTTTTTTTAATTGAGTATAAATGTCTTCCTTTTAGTTCTTGGTCCCACCTTTGTTGCCATTCTTTAATAATTTTTCCGCACACTATACTCTTTCCTTCTGGTCTTGAAAGGCTGATGACTGCTTCTATACTCTCTTTTTGCAGTGCTTTTTTAGCTATTTTGTCTACCTTTTCATTTCTTATAATACCCATATGTGCTGGGACCCACATAAATATAATGTCATCACCTTTATTCTTTATTTTTGAATAGACAGACATAATAGCATAAAAGATCTCCTGATGATTCTTAACCATACCACTTGAGACTCTGCAGAACAGAGACAGAGTCGCTGCAAATTAAAGTTCTGTTTAACTTAGTGCATTCTATCCATTCTAATGCCATCAAAATGGCAAACAGCTCAATAGCATATACACTTAAGTGATCTGATGTTCTCCTGCTCATCTCACTCTTCTGGCTGGGAACTACAATTGCAGCACCTGTAATGTCTCGGTTACGTAACCCTCGTTCCCTGAAGGAGGGAACGGAGACGTTACGTCAGTGACTGTTGGAAAGGGAACTCCTGTTATCGGGTCTTTAGATCCATCTGTAAAAACTTGCTTAAAATTAATGTATTTTTGGTTCACATGTCTATAAAATTCACTCACCAAATCAACTTGATTGTTTATTATTTTGGTTTGTAATACAGTGGGGAGAACAAGTATTTGATACACTGCCGATTTTGCAGGTTTGCCCACTTACAAAGCATGTAGAAGTCTGTAATTTTTATCATAGGTACTCTTCAACTGTGAGTGACGGAATCTAAAACAAAAATCCAGAAAATCACATTGTGTGATTTTTAAGTAATTAATTTGCATTTTATTGCATGACATAAGTATTTGATACATCAGAAAAGCAGAACTTAATATTTGGTACAGAAACCTTTGTTTGCAGTTACAGAGATCATACGTTTCCTGTAGTTCTTGACCAGGTTTGCACACACTGCAGCAGGGATTTTGTCCCACTCCTCCATACAGACCTTCTCCAGATCCTTCAGGTTTTGGGGCTGTCGCTGGGCAATACGGAAATTATTTAGTCGATGGGAAGTAGAGGAGGAGCACCGCTACCGGAACTATACAGGCCGTCGGCTGGTACTCCCACATTCCTCTCCACTACTGACCTATTGTTACCAAGTCCAAAAAAAAGTCCTCAGTCCAGTGTCCAATGATTAATCCAATAAATCAGTTCAAAATAATCCTCTGGTACAGTCAAATCTCTATTCCAATTTTGCTCCAAGTAGTCCGTTTGTCGCACACGTGACCTAAATCGACGCTTGAAACTTACACACTAAGTTATAATGTCCATAGACATTGACTAATTGAGTTATTTGTGTGAATTCAAATATAAACATTACATTAATATATCAGATAGACAGTGTAATGATCTGCACTACGGATTCAAATATCTGTAGATAATTCACTGTTGGACTTCATATATGGCCTACGAGAGACGATTGAATTGCAATTGAATTTAGTGTTTTTGTAAAATGAAAATTAATAATAGGCTACACATAGTTGGATCAGAACGCAATAATATATCCTCCTGAGACCCAGAAGTTTTGAGCACTGTTTAGAGCATAATAAACAAATGGAAATAAAAAATGTTTTTATATATATATGATTTTACTTCCAAAAGATTCCAAAATAAATTAAATTAATTATTTTTCCTCAAAATTCTACAAACAATACCCCATAATGACAACATGAAAGAAGTTTGTTTGAAATCTTTGCAAATTTATTATAAAAAAATAAAAAATAAAAAAAAATCACATGTACATAAGTATTCACAGCCTTTGCTCAATACTTTGTTGAAGCACCTTTGGCACCAATTACAGCCTCAAGTCTTTTTGAGTATGATGCTACAAGCTTGGCACACCTATTTTTGGGCAGTTTCTCCTATTCTTCTTTGCAGGACCTCTCAAGCTCCATCAGGTTGGATGGGGAGCGTCGGTGCACAGCCATTTTCAGATCTCTCCAGAGATGTTCAATCGGGTTCAAATCTGGGCTCTGGCTGGGCCACTTAAGGACATTCACAGAGTTGTTCCATAGCCACTCCTTTGTCATCTTGGCTGTGTGCTTAGGGTCGTTGTCCTGTTGGAAGATGAACCTTTGCCCCAGTCTGAGATCCAGAGCGCTCTGAAGCAGGTTTTCATCAAGGATGTCTCTGTACATCGCCGCATTCATCTTTCCCTCGATTCTGACTAGTCTCCCAGTTCCTGCCGCTGAAAAACATCCCAAGCATGATTCTGCCACCACCATGCTTCACTGTAGGGATGGTATTGGCCAGGTGATGAGCGGTGCCTGGTTTCCTCCAGACATGACGCTTGCCATTCAGGCAAAAGAGTTCAATCTTTGTTTCATCAGACCAGAGAATTTTGTTTCTCGTGGCCTGAGAGTCCTTCAGGTGTCTTTTGGCAAACTCCAGGAGGGCTGTCATGTGCCGTCTGGCCACTCTATCATACAGGCCTGATTGGTGGAGTGCTGCAGAGATGGTTGTTCTTCTGGAAGGTTCTCCTCTCTCCACAGAGAAACGCTGGAGCTCTGTCAGAGGGACCATCGGGTTCTTATTCACCTCCCTGACTAAGGTCCTTCTCCCCCCGATCGCTTAGTTTGGCCGGGCGGCCAGCTCTAGGAAGAGTCCTGGTGGTTCCAAACTACTTCTATTTACGGATGATGGAGGCCATTGTGCTCATTGGGACCTTCAATGCTGCAGAAATTTTTCTGTACCCTTCCGCAGATCTGTGCCTCGATACAATCCTGTCTCGGAGGTCTACAGACAATTTCTTGGACTTCATGGCTTGGTTTGTGCTCTAACATAAACTGTTAACTGTGAGACCTTATATAGACAGGCGTGTGCCTGTCCAAATCATGTCCAATCAACTGAATTTACCACAGGTGGACTCCAATCAAGTTGTAGAAACATCTCAAGAATAATCAGTGGAAACAGCATGCACCTGAGCTCAATTTTGAGTGTCATGGCAAAGGCTGTGAATACTTATGTACATAATAAAAAATAAAGTTTTTTATTTTTAATAAATTTGCAAAGATTTCAAACAAACTTCTTTCATGTTGTCATTATGGGGTATTGTTTGTAGAATTTTGAGGAAAATAATGAATTTAATCCATTTTGGAATAAGGCTGTAACATAACAAAATGTGGAAAAAGTGAAGCGCTGTCAATACTTTTCGGAAGCACTGTTGTTAGGGGAACAACAGTTTAGGACCCAAGACCAGTTGTGAATAATGAAGACCAAGAGTCAGGAGTGCAATTAATTAAAGAAAAAATTTCTGAAGAATAGTTTGCAGTTTCATCAGCAGAAGCCAGCTTCAAGTCTCACAAGGGATTCGTAGGCCGCGCTCTCCCTATACATACATTTTACACAGCAATTATACCCTTTTCCATGGTCTAGCTTAAGGTTACATGGTTTCTGAGATGGTGGGCCAGAGGGCTCGGGCGCGGTACGCATGTAGTGTGATTGCTAACCGCGACTGTGCATCACTGATCATCGTTCTCGCTAAGAATATTTTGTCATAACATGAGATCTGCAGTTTAAAGAGGAATAAATGGAATCAGCCAATATTTAATCCTTGCTGTCATTAAAATAGCGTGTCACAGGAAAAGTGACGCAGCACATCCACATATCTATCTAAATTCATATAATCTTTGTTTAACTTCTGAGTAATGACTTTATGTAATTTTAGTGCATATCACCATTAATGAAACTGGAACATTAATGTAAATGTGTATATCAAAATGTTCTTACTTTTCTCACTCTAGTAAAAGAGTTCGTACGCATGGGTCAGAGTTTGCGTGCAGGTGTGCACATTCTCCCGTCAAGTTTTTTTTTAATAGATCACAACCTTTGCGTAGGAAGTGGCGTACGCCACGTTTATAAATGAGACCCCTGGAGATTTGATTAATGCAAATTCCCATTGTGAACTCATGTTTACATTTGAAAGATGTCTTGGTCTGGTATTTAAGGAGATGTTGCCGGAAGTTCTGGGCACGATCCTGTACTCAGGTCCAGCCTACTCAGCATTATGTAATTTTCAGATGTCAGGAATGCATCTTTTACTCTTTACTTAAGAGCATTTGATTTTATGTATTGATTATCTTTGAATTGATTATGTAATTGGCATGATACATTTACCTGACTAATAATAAATTGTTACACTGATTTATTCTGACTTACTCTGGAATTATTAGCCCTAGTAGATTACGTTAAATCAATAACACCACAAATCTACGCTCAGGTTAGTAACGGACTAGAACACAGTTTAGGTGAAGTAGAGGGGCGCACCAGACTGATGTTCTAGAGCTCCGACTAACACATTGGCAACATATACTTAGACTGTAGAGGCTAATAGGCCCAATGGGTTTTCCATTTAGAGCAACAGAGTGTTGTTAGACTAATCTAAATAAGGTAGCCTCAACATCTGATTATTGTAATATTATTCTAACTATGTATACGTGGGAAACCATGGCATGATTATGCAAAGTTACCATTAGAGGAAGTTAAGTTGGTCGCTTGGTTCTAAGGTAATGGTCATGGCCTCTGGTTAGATATAGTTTTGCCTTTATTAAGTATGTTCAGATCTATGGGGACTAAATAATATATTCTAGAATGAGCAAAGTGGAGTACGGCCGTCTAGAATATTAGTCATTCGCCTCTGTCTAATGACCAAGACTGAGTTTGTAATAAAGAGATCGTAACCCGGCCAGTGCGAGACTCGAAGTGTTATTGGGATCCGGATGAACAGGTATAATTTCAACAAAGGGTTAAACAGAATAATCAAATGTGTAGTTAAACTATTATACAAATGACCAAATAACCAATCGGCATTCTAACCTAAATTCGAGGTCTTGATAAAATGGAGTCGGATAAAAGTAAATTGGAATTAAATTACTTTACCGAAAAGACAGAACGCGCAGAAACCTTCACACGCTTATCGAAAACCGTCGTTGGGATGATTGCCTTACAAGACGTGTTCTCTGGAGTGACCAATCATGCTTCTCTGTCTGACAATCCGATGGACGAGTCTGGGTTTGGCGGTTGCCAGGAGAACGGTACTTGCCTGACTGCATTGTGCCAAGTGTAAAGTTTGGTGGAGGGGGGATTATGGCGTGGGGTCTTTTATTTAAAGCTACAAAAATGGTAACAGAAGGTAAACTATATAACTGGTTAAAACAATTTTTGTTTGATCGTACATTTGTAGTTCAAGTGTGATTGGGTCAGTCATCTAGCCTACTTTTAATGCAGCAAATGACATTCCACAAGGAAGTGTTACAAGTCCAATACTGTTTAATATCATGATTAATGATATCTTTGACAATTTAGGACAATGATGGTGCTATAGCCTAGGGAAGACAGGCCAAAACACGAAATAAGGTGATCTCAAGTATGCAGTAAGCTATTAAAAAAGGTGGAAAAATGGAGCATAGACTGGAGATTCAAAATATCATCCAGTAAATCATGTTTTATGATATTTACTAGAGAAAAAAAAATCCAGACATTGTGTTATCAATATATGGTAAACCGCTACAGGAAGTGCAGATATACTTGGAAGAAGCATATAGAAGAAATAGATTTAAAAAAAATGTAGAAAAATCTTAAATGTGATGAGAGCAATAGCTGGGAAAGGATGGGGAGCAGAATGAACCGCGATGATTACAGTTTATCGAGCTTTGATTAGATCTGTAATTGATTATGGTTGTATGATATATGGTGCTGTGTCAGAGACTCATTAAGGAAACTAGACAGAATATAGTACATAGCACTTAGATTATAGGAGCTGTTAAATCAACACCAGTAAATGCTCTAATTGTTGAATCAAATGAATTACCAATGAATCTATGTAGAGTGATATTATCTTTGGCATATTGGATATTAAAAGCCATGGACTGTTGGCATATTGGACTATTAAAAGCCATGCTAGAAACAGTATTGCTAATGATTGCTGGGAATATATTAATGAAAATGGAAGAGGGTTTGAGTGGAGTATAAACCTGTAAATGCTCTAATTGCTGAATTGCATGAATTACCAATGAATCTATGTAGAGTGATATTATCTTTGGCATATTGGGCATCTATTAAAAGCTATGCTAGAAACAGTATTGCTAATGAGGAGACTAATGGAAGAGCGTTTGGGTGGAGTATAAAAGCAATTAGCAAAAGAAATATCAGATTGCAGAAATAGGATGCAGTGTTTCACTTATATGGGGAGAAAACTATTTTTATATAAAAAAAAACTATGGAGATATTGTATAAGAGAAAGGAGTGGGAGGAAATGGGAAAACTCAAACATAATATAAATAGGCATATACACCGATCAGGCATAACATTATGACCACCTTCCTAATATTGTGTTGGTCCCCCTTTTGCTGCCAAAACAGCCCTGACCCATCGAGGCATGGACTCCACTAGACCCCTGAAGTGTGCTGTGGTATCTGTGTATCAAGATGTTAGCAGCAGATCCTTTAGATCCTGTAAGTTGCGAGGTTGGGCCTCCATGGATTGGACTTGTTTGTTCAGCACATCCCACAGATGCTCGATTGGATTGAGATCTGGGGAATTTGGAGGCCAAGTCAACACCTCAAACTCGTTGTTGTGCTCCATTCCTGAACCATTTTTGCTTTGTGGCAGGGCACATTATCCTGCTGAAAGAGGCCACAGCCACCAGGGAATACCGTTTCCATGAAAGGGTGTACATGGTCTGCAACAATGCTTAGGTAGGTGGTACATGTCAAAGTAACATCCACATGGATGGCAGGACCCAAGGTTTCCCAGCAGAACATTGCCCAAAGCATCACACTGCCTCTGCCGGCTTGCCTTCTTCCCATAGTGCATCCTGGTGCCATGTGTTCCCTAGGTAAGCGACGTACACGCACCCGGCCATTCATGTGATGTAAAAGAAAACGTGATTCATCAGACCAGGCCACCTTCTTCCATTGCTCCGTGGTCCAGTTCTGATGCTCACGTGCCCACTGTTGGCGCTTTCAGCGGTGGACAGGGGTCAGCATGGGCACCCTGACTGGTCTGCGGCTATGCAGCCCCATACGCAACAAACTGCGATGCACTGTGTATTCTGATACCTTTCTATCAGAACCAGCATTAACTTCTTGAGCAATTTGAGCTACAGTAGCTCGTCTGTTTGATCGAACCACACGGGCCAGCCTTCGCTCCCCACATGCATCTATGAGCCTTGGTCGCCCATGACCCTGTCGCCGGTTCACCACTGTTCCTTCCTTGGATCACTTTTGATAGATACTGACCACTGCAGACCGGGAACACCCCACAAGAGCTGCAGTTTTGGAGATGCTCTGACTCAGTCGTCTAGCCATCACAATTTGGCCCTTATCAAACTCGCTCAAATCCTTATGCTTGCCCATTTTTCCTGCTGCTAACACATGAACTTTGAGGACCACTAACAGGTGCCGTGATGAAGACATAATCAGTGTTATTCACTTCACCTGTGAGTGGTCATAATGTTATGCCTGATCGGTGTATATGAAAGATTTTATGCACGTAATCAAATATATACAGATGGATCAAAAGATCCAAATAAGGTGTGCCTTTAGCCCCATCGTACCCTATACACCTGTTGTGTGAAACAATGATTGTTATACTTTTTATAACCTTCAGCGGTACCTTATTCCACAATATTTACTGAAACAGAAAGCTAGAAAGAATTGGTATCAGAGACAGTAAGTTGAGCTGTATGAGGCCATTATAAAGAGAGAAGATAATTGCATCTTTCAATGCCCACTTTTGCCTTAAAAGGGCAAGTGCCTCATTCAGCAAGATTAAATGACGAATCTCCGGAAGAAATTAATGAACACTGTTATTAAACATTGTTAAAAACATCACATCTAGAACAATTGCACACAGTGGTTGGTCGTAGACTGTAAAAAATAAAAATCATAAAAAAGGTCAAATAAAAACCAGTAAAATATCTTAATTCAAATAAAGAGCAAAAACTATTTTACAGAAATTTTCATTAAAGCTTTTAGAGGAAAAACACGGTTATTTTATAGATTTTTCCTTATTTGAATTAAGATATTTGACTTTAATTTTATGGTTTTTGTTTGGCAGCTGCTGCTGCCAGTCATTTTTTTTTTTTTTTAATTTATTTTCACTTTCACTTTTTATATTCACTTATTTTATGGATTTTTCCTAGATTATTACTATCCAATACATTCAATAAAGTGACAGAAGTAAAAGTTCTACAGAGAAGCACCGTTACTTTACAGATTTTTCCTAGTTTATTACGATCAAACACCTTCAATAAAGTGAGAGTACTAAAAGTTCTGCAGAGAAACACTGTTATTTTACAGATTTGTACAATCTCAAAACCCTTCAATAAAGTGTAAAGGTGTAACGGAGGCTAGCTAGTAGTTGCTGCGCAAGTAAACCTCACTCCTCTGATCTCAAGAGACGCTCTAGCGACGGACACTAGAGGTTGCAGCCTTTAGCCTCCTTGTTAGAGCGTCCCACTCTCATGTCGGTGGACCTGGGTTCGAGTCCTGCTTAGAGCAGGCAGGTTCGAACAGGGGGGGTTACATTGGTGCCGTGACCCGGATGGGAGTGAGGTTTAGGGCTAAGGTCCACCATCTGGTCCGGATACGGCCCGGATACGGCCGACTCCAGTAAACCTCGGGATAAACAGAGAGACTAACATTAGCGTAGATGCCATTCTTCTTATGATGTAACGAGTACATCAGGTGTTATGGGAAGTGTTCCCGGTTCCGGCTGACCTAGTTAATGCAGCCTAAAACAATCATTTAACTGATTTGAATAATAGAAATTAAAAATGTTTTATGTGTATGCCATAGTAAAGAGATGTGTTTTTAGTCTAGATTTAAACTGACAGAGTGTGTCTGCTTCCCGAACAATGCTAGGAAGACTGTTCCAGAGTTTAGGTGCTAAATAGGAAAAGGATCGACCGCCTGCAGTTGATTTTGATATTCTAGGTATTATCAGCTGGCCAGAATTTTGAGACACAATAGACGTGATGGAGTATAATGCGTTAAGAGCTCGCTCAAGTACTGGGGAGCTAAACCATTTAGTGCTTTGTAAGTAATCAGCAAGATTTTAAAATGTATACGATGTTTAATAGGGAGCCAGTGCAGTGTTGACAGAACCGGGCTAATATGGTCATACTTCCTGGTTCTAGTAAGAACTCTAGCTGCTGTGTTTTGGACAAGCTGCAGTTTATTTATTAAGCGAGTAGGGCAACCACCCAGTAGAGCATTACAATAATCTAGCCTTGAGGTCATGAACGCATGAACTAACTGTTCAGCATTTTGCATTGAAAGCATGTGCCGTAATTTAGATATATTTTTAAGATGGTAGAATGCAATTTTACAGATGCTAGAAATGTGGTTTTCAAATGAGAGATTGGTATCAAAGAGCACACCCAGGTTCCTAACTGACGACGAGGACTTGACAGAGCAGCCATCGAGTGTTAGACAGTATTCTAGGTTATTACTTGTGGAGTTTTTTTGTCCAATGATTAAAAATTCAGTTTTTTCTGAATTAAGTTGCAGGAAATTACTAGTCATCCAATTTTTTATATCAGCTATGCATTCCGTTAATCTTGTGAATTGGTAAGTTTCGTCAGGGCGTGAAGAAATATAGAGCTGAGTATCGTCAGCATAACAATGAAAACTAACGCCATGCTTCCTAATAATATCTCCCAGTGGTAGCATGTACAGGATGAAAAGCAACGGTCCTAGCACTGAGCCCTGCGGTATTCCATACTGAACTTGTGTTCGGTGTGACATCTCTTCATTTACTGCTACAAACTGATAACGGTCAGATAGGTATGATTTAAACCATGCCAATGAAATTCCACTAATGCCAACATAATTTTCGAGTCTATTCAAAAGAATGTTGTGGTCGATAGTATCGAATGCAGCGCTAAGATCAAGTAACACTAACAGAGAGATACAACCACAATCGGATGATAAGAGTAAATCATTTGTAACTCTAATGAGAGCAGTCTCAGTACTATGATACGGTCTAAATCCTGACTGGAAATCCTCACAGATACCATTTCTTTCTAAAAAGGAGCATAATTGTGAGGACACTGCCTTTTCTAGTATTTTTGACAGAAAGGGTAGATTTGAGATTGGCCTGTAATTGACTAATTCTGTAGGATCAAGTTGCAGTTTTTTAATAAGTGGTTTAATAATAGCCAACTTAAAAGTTTTCAGTACATATCCTAATGTCAAGGATGAATTAATGATATTAAGAAGAGGATCTATGACCTCTGGAAGCATCTCTTTTAGTAGTTTAGTCGGTATAGGGTCGAGCATACATGTTGTTGATTTTGATGATTTAATG
Source organism: Coreius guichenoti (assembly GCA_039654105.1). Taxonomy (NCBI): domain Eukaryota; kingdom Metazoa; phylum Chordata; class Actinopteri; order Cypriniformes; family Gobionidae; genus Coreius; species Coreius guichenoti. The sequence goes on along the minus strand of CM077182.1, from coordinate 4,288,858 downwards.
AGTTTAGTCAATTCTTCTTCTCCTATAGCAGTGAATGAATGTAATTTTTCCTCAGTGACACTACAATGCACTGTCTGATGTGATACTGTAGTAGACGGCTGCATGGTTATAATTTTTTTTCTAATATTATCAATCTTACAAGTAAAGAAGTTCATAAAGTCATTACTGCTGTGCTGTTTACAAACATCAGAAGTTGAAGCTTTATCTTTGGTTAATTTAGCCACTGTATCGAATAAATACCTAGGGTTGTGTTTGTTTTCTTCTAAGAGAGTCGAGAAATAAGCAGATCTAGCAGTTTTTAGGGCCTTTCTGTATGCAATCATGCTCTCTTTCCACGAAATGCGAAAAACTTCCAGTTCCCCTTCAGTCGGTCACGTTCGACGTACGTCGGACGTCACCGACGAATTGGGATCACTTCTGGGAGCCCCTATCAGCTTCGAGTGTATAGAGAACGGGCCAATGGCCATTGGCGTGCGAGATTTGCATCTCGCGCTCCGCCCCGCATCGCGGATATAAAGCGGAAGCGGATGCAGCGCACATTTGTCATTCACTTCGGAGCCAAACAAGCTTCATGGAAGACTGTTCCTGCGTCAGCAGAGAGAGAGAGAGAGAGCAGAGAAGAGGCTTTTGTGCTGGGGAGAAGGCACGTGCAGTGACAACCGCGAGCTCACCGAAATCGGTGAAACAAACTGCTGTTTTTACAGCATCCCGGTTGGTTCGGTGGGGGCGTTCCACGGTGAGTGCAAACACAGGCTGCACTATCCCCTGTGTTTGCCGCGGTTGTTCCTGGGTGCTTCGGCACGTTAAGAGCTTCTTCTAAAAGAGCAACACGGGTGTGAAATTGCGTCTTTTTCAAGATGTCATTCCACCCGTGCGTTTCTGGATGCGGTCGTTCCCTGTCACCAGCTGACGGTCACAATCGCTGCCTGACATGTCTGGGTATTCAACATGCCGAGGCAGCGTTTGTGGATAGTTCGTGTTCCCATTGCGGGAACATGACTATCTCGGCGCTAAGGTCGAGACTCGCCTACCTTCGGGAGGGTGGAGTCCCCTTACCTATGCCCCGATCTAGTGCTATCCCTGCCCAGCAGGATAGACCTACTTCGGCGAATAGCCAGGGTGACCTGAGGATCACGTTTAGGGCACACCCGCCGAGCCAGCCTCCGTGGGCCCCTAAACCCTCTGTAGTGCCGCAGCCGGTTGAGCTTTCGGAGGAAGTCGCTGGCCCCTCTCGAGGTGGTCCAACGGTGACCTTTGGAGCTCCAGCAGAGGATAGGATGTCGATCGCTGCATCGGAGGGGGAGTTTCAGTCCTCGGGGGATGAAGACCCGGCTGCGTTGCCTCCCTCTGGGAGAGTGGCGTTGTCCGAGACGGACCCCGAGCTGACGGCTATGCTTTCCCGGGCCGCCGAAAAGGTCGGGCTCGTGTGGAACCCTCCACCGTGTCCCGAGCCTTCTAGGCTGGATGATTGGTTTCTCGGGGCGGCTCGCGCTGGTTCTCAGCGTCCCGCCCCGGTGCCCTTCTTCCCGGAAGTGCATGAGGAGCTCACGAGGTCGTGGACGGCACCTTTTTCTGCCAGAAACCGGCCGAGTAGCTCCTCCCTCCTCACTACTCTCGACGGCGGGCCAGCCAAGGGGTACGTGGGGATCCCGCCGGTGGAACGGGCGGTCGCGATGCAACTGTGTCCGGCGTCCGCTTCCACCTGGCGCGGAGACCCACGCCACCCATCCAAGGCCTGTAAGTTCTCCTCCAGTCTAACTGGGAAGGCTTACAAGGCTTGTGGACAGGCTGCGTCCGCCTTGCATGCCATGGCGTTGCTCCAGGTGCACCAGGCCCAGGCACTCATGGACATGCACGAGGGTAGACCTGACCCAGAGCTCCTCCGGGAGCTCCGGACGGCGACGGACCTCGCCCTCCGGGCGACGAAAGTCACCGCCCGTTCCATTGGTCAGGCGATGTCCACTCTTGTGGTCCAGGAGCGACATCTCTGGCTCAACCTGGCCGATATGAGGGAGACTGATAAGTATCGGTTCCTGGACTCCCCCATTTCCCAGGTTGGGCTGTTCGGCGACGCGGTCGAGAGCTTTGCCCAGCAGTTCTCGACTGTCCAGAAGCAGACGGAGGCCATCAAACACATCCTGCCCCGGCGGTCAGCTGCTGCCCAGCCGCCGGCCGCAGCTCCTCCGCCTGCTCGTCGCCGAGGGCGGCCGCCCGCCGCCGCCCCCGCTCCCGCCCCAGCCCAGCAGCAGCCTCCACCAGGGCAACGGCGTGGAGCCGGCCGCGGGAAGGCCGTCCAGCCCGCTCAGGCCGCTGCCAAGCCAGGTGGCAAGCGTCGTCGTAAGAGACCCTGAGACGGGCCACCCAGAGATGGAGGAGACAGCTCTTCAGGAGGTGGTGACAGCACCGCTCCTTCTCCCGCTGGAGGGCCGGGAGAGAATTTTATGTTCTTGTTTGGGTTCTGTTCCGCCACTGGCCTTCGGGCCAGTGGTACCCAAAACTTCAAAAAAAGAGCTGTTTCTAAAATCTCTGGGTGCCAAGAGAGCGCGCTTGGCGGTGTACGACGCTCCCATGCCTTGTCACCCTCCGGTGCCTCTCTTATCGCCAGCAGGGGGTGCTGGCTGTGTCCAGGACGCACACAAGAGGCCTCCGCACACTCGTGCACCCCCTCAGCGGAAGCAGGTAAGTGTTGCATTGCGCACTCAGACCCCACTTCGGGCCGCGATGCCGTCCGAGTCGGGTCCCTGCACTCCGCTGCGCTGCCCCGCTGCGGGTACGTCTGTGGTGCCGTTGGTCCCGCTGGTTCGGTCGCTGGGAGCCTGGTTAGCGCTCCCCAGCCCGTCCCGCTGGCTCATCCGTACTATCAGACTCGGCTATGCGATTCAGTTCGCTCGGCGGCCCCCCAAGTTCAGGGGCGTTCACTTCACCTCCGTGTCGAAGGAGGACGCCCCCGTGCTACGGGCGGAGATCGCAGTCCTACTGGCGAAGGACGCGATAGAGCCGGTCCCTCCAGCCGATATGAAGACAGGCTTTTACAGCTCGTACTTCATTGTACCCAAGAAAGGCGGCGGGTTACGGCCAATCTTGGACCTGCGGTTCTTGAATCGGTCCCTTCACAGGCTGCCGTTCAGAATGCTAACGCAGAAACGCATCTTCAGGTGCATCCGTCCCCTAGATTGGTTTGCAGCGATCGACCTGAAGGACGCGTACTTTCATGTCTCGATTCTCCCCCGACACAGACCGTTCCTACGCTTTGCGTTCGAGGGACGGGCATATCAGTACAGAGTCCTACCCTTCGGGCTGTCCCTGTCGCCCCGCGTCTTCACGAAGGTCGCGGAGGCGGCCATTGCTCCCATGAGAGAGCGTGGTGTTCGCATTCTCAACTACCTCGACGACTGGCTGATTCTGGCTCAGTCGAAGGCACAGTTGTGCGAACACAGGGACATGGTGCTCAGTCACCTCAGCCTGTTGGGACTTCAGGTCAACTGGGAAAAGAGCAAACTCTGCCCCGTGCAGAGGATCTCTTTTCTCGGTATGGAGTTGGACTCGGTCAATCTGACAGCGCGACTCACAGAGCAGCGCGTCCAGTCGGTGTTGAACTGCTTGAATTCGTTCAAATGCAGGACAGCGGTACCACTGAAACATTTTCAGAGGCTCCTGGGGCATATGGCATCCGCAGCCGCAGTGACGCCGCTCGGATTGCTTCATATGAGGCCGCTTCAACACTGGCTACACGACCGAGTCCCGAGATGGGCGTGGCAGAGCGGCTCATTCCGTGTCTCAGTAACACCGAAGTGTCGCCAAACCTTCAGTCCGTGGTTGGACCCTTCGTTCCTACGGGCAGGAGTTCCCCTAGAACAAGTGTCCAGGCATGCTGTGGTCTCCACGGATGCCTCATCCACCGGCTGGGGGGCCACGTACAACGGGCTTGCAGTTTCGGGTCTGTGGACGGGGCCTCAACTGCAATGGCATATCAATTGCCTCGAGTTGTTAGCAGTTCGTCTTGCGCTGGGCCGCCTCAAAGGGCCGCTACGAGGCAAGCACGTTCTGGTCCGTACGGACAACACTGCGGCCGTTGCGTACATCAACAAACAGGGTGGTCTACGCTCCCGCCGCATGTCACAACTCGCCCGCCATCTCCTCCTCTGGAGTCAGAAGCATCTGAGGTCGCTTCGTGCCATTCATATCCCGGGCCTGCTCAATCGTGCAGCCGACGAGCTCTCACGACAGCAAGTGCTCCCAGGAGAGTGGAGACTCCATCCCCAGGTGGTCCAGCTGATCTGGAGTCGCTTCGGGACCGCACAGGTAGACCTGTTTGCCGCCCCGGACACGTCTCACTGCCAGTTGTTCTATTCCCTGACCGGGGGGACCCTCGGCTCGGATGCGCTGGCACACAGCTGGCCCCGGGGCCTACGCAAATATGCGTTTCCCCCAGTGAGCCTTCTTGCGCAGACACTGTGCAAGGTCAGGGAGGACGAGGAGCAGGTCTTGCTAGTTGCGCCATACTGGCCCAACCGGACCTGGTTCCCGGAACTAGTGCTCCTCGCGACAGCACCTCCTTGGCCCATTCCTCTGAGGAAGGACCTCCTGACTCAGAGACGGGGCACCCTGTGGCACCCGCGTCCGGACCTCTGGAAACTCCATGTCTGGTCCCTGGACGGGACGCGGAGGTTCTAGGTGGCCTACCACAGGCTGTGGTAGACACCATCACTTCCGCCAGAGCCCCCTCTACGAGGCACCTCTACGCGTTGAAGTGGAACCTGTTCGTCGAGTGGTGTTCTTCTCGTCGAGAAGACCCCCGAAGATGTTCGATCGGCTCTGTGCTTTCCTTCCTGCAAGAAGGGTTGGAGCGAAGGCTGTCTCCCTCCACCCTCAAAGTGTATGTTGCCGCTATCGCCGCAAATCACAGCATGGTCGAAGGTAAGTCCCTAGGAAAGCACGATCTGGTCGTCAGGTTCCTGAGGGGGGCGAGGAGATTAAATCCGCCTCGCCCTCACTCTATACCCTCTTGGGACTTGCCCCTGGTGCTAACCGCATTACAGAGGGCTCCCTTTGAGCCTTTGCAGTCAGTAGAGTTAAAAATCCTGTCCTGGAAGACAGTACTCCTGACTGCATTGGCTTCCATCAAGAGGGTAGGGGACCTGCAGGCATTTTCGGTCGACGAATCGTGCCTGGAATTCGGGGCGGGTAACTCTCAGGTAATCCTGAGACCCCGGCCCGGATATGTGCCCAAGGTTCCCACCACTCCCTTTCGGGACCAGGTGGTGAACCTGCAAGCGCTGCCTTCGGAGGAGGCAGACCCAGCCCTGGCTTTTCTCTGTCCCGTTCGCGCTCTGCGGACTTACGTGGACAGAACGCAAAGCTTCAGGACCTCAGAACAGCTCTTCATCTGTTACGGAGGCCAGCAGAAGGGAAAGGCTGTCTCCAAGCAGAGGATGGCTCACTGGATAGTGGATGCCATCGCCTTGGCGTATGAAACCCAAGGCGTGCCCTGCCCGCTTGGGTTGAGGGCCCACTCCACTAGGAGTGTGGCCTCTTCCTGGGCGCTGGCACACGGCGCCTCGCTGACAGATATATGTAGAGCTGCGGGCTGGGCGACACCTAACACGTTCGCTAGATTCTATAGCCTCCGTGTAGAGCCGGTTTCTTCCCGTGTGCTCGCTTCAAATAGCCGGTAACACCGAAGTGCCCGTTCTAGTGTCGGCTTGCTGCGCCATTCCCCTCCTCATGGACCGGATACGTGCGCTGATATGCTCCAGTCGAGTTCCCCAGCACGGCGAACCCTGTTGAGTCCTCCGCAACCCGTGGCAGTCAGACGTGGCGGAGCGTCCGACGCCAGGTCTAACACTCGTATGCATTGGTGGAACTTGTGTTAGGCTGGGTATCCATATGTTGTGACCCCTACGGCGGTCCCATATGTGTATTCTTCCACGGTACGGCTCCCTATGGCGAGCCCGTGTCTTTCCCTTGGCAGAGCTCGCTCTGCCGTCTCTGTGCGGTGTAGTCTCCCGCCTGCATTGGCCGGGGCCACCCCTGGGACTTCCGTATGTTGTACTGCCCACGGCCAGTCCATACATGTATATTCCACATGATACCTCCCTACGGGTAGGATGTGGCTTCCGCAGCGGCCCCCCGGGCACGCTTTCCCAGCGTTATCCAATACTCTGCTGAGTGGGTCTTGCGGAACAGCAGCAGTGACTCTCCCTGCGTAGGTTCCCCGCCCCGAACAGACGGGGGTCTGAGGGGCTTTCGCTGGGCGCTGGAAGTGGTAGTAACTGTGGCGTTTTCCATAGGGATCCCAATTCGTCGGTGACGTCCGACGTACGTCGAACGTGACCGACTGAAGGGGAACGTCTCGGTTACGTATGTAACCCTCGTTCCCTGAAGGAGGGAACGGAGACGTACGTCCCGTCGCCACAGTTGCTGTACCATCACTGCAGCGGCCGAGTCACTAGTTCGGCTCCTCAGTGAAAAACAAATGTGCGCTGCATCCGCTTCCGCTTTATACCCGCGATGCGGGGCGGAGCGCGAGATGCAAATCTCGCACGCCAATGGCCATTGGCCCGTTCTCTATACACTCGAAGCTGATAGGGGCTCCCAGAAGTGATCCCAATTCGTCGGTGACGTCCGACGTACGTCTCCGTTCCCTCCTTCAGGGAACGAGGGTTACATACGTAACCGAGACGTTTTGTTTTCTTCCAGCTGCGCTCCATTTTTCTGGCTGCTGTTTTCAACGTACCACGGCGTTGGACTATTTTCTTTAATCTTCTTTAAGCGCCGGAGAGCAACTGTGTCTAAAGTGCTGGAAAAGAGAGAGTCAATAGTTTCTGTTGCAACATCGAGTTCCTCTAGGCTATCTGGGATGCTGAGGAGATGAAACTGATGAGGAAGATTATTTACAAAGCAATCTTTAGTCGTAGCAGTGATAGTCCTGCCATATTTGAATCGAGGGGACGGCTTTGCAGCCTTTGTTAAATTAAGTGTACATGATACTAGGTAATGATCTGAGATGTCATCGCTCTGCTGCAGAATTTCAATGGTATCAACATTTATTCCATGTGACAGTATTAGGTCTAAAGTATGATTACGGCGATGAGTGGGTCCTGACACGTGTTGCCTTACTCCAATAGAGTTTAGAATGTCTCTAAATGCCAATCCCAATGCGTCTTTTTCATTGTCTACATGGATATTAAAATCACCAACAATTAGGAATTTATCTGCAGCCAGTACTAACTCTGATAGAAAATCAGCAAATTCTCTGGTAAAGTTTGTATGGTGCCCTGGTGGCCTGTATACAGTAGCCAGCACAAATGTCAAACGGGATTTATCAATTTCACTACATAACGTTACATAAAGCACCAAAACTTCAAAGGAATTATATTTGAAACTAGACTTCTGAGTAATACCGAAGATATTATTATAAATTACAGCAACACCTCCCCTTTTACCTTTCAGACACGGCTCGTGTTTATAACAATAATCTTGGGGGGTGGACTCATTTAAAGTAATGTAGTCGTCAGGTTTTAGCCAGATTTCTGTCAAACACAGCACATCTAGGTTATGATCTGTAATCATATCATTAACAATAAGCGCTTTTGAGGAAAGGGATCGAATATTCAGCAGCTCGAGTTTTATCATTTGATCATCTGTATTATATCTGTTGTTTATTTGTTGGACATCAATTAAATTTTTACCGTTGAATGGTTTTGATGTTTTTTTTTATTTACTAATTCGTGGAACAGACACAGTCTCTATGTGATAATATCTAGGTGAAAGAGTCTCTATGTGCTGGGATTTATCTGACTTCTGTGACGTGAGACAGCTAGCAGGCGGTCGGGTAAGCCAGTCCGTCTGCTTCCTGACCTGGGCCCCAGTTAGTCAAGGTTTAGCTCTAAGACTATGTGCCAAATTACTAGAGAGAAGAGCGGCACCATCCGAGGAAGGATGGATGCCATCTTTTTTCAACAGGTCAGGTCTGCCCCAAAAGCTTTTCCAATTGTCTATAAACCCTATGTTATTTTGCGGACACCACTTAGACAACCAGCCATTGAGTGATGATAGTCTGCTAAGTATCTCATCACTCCTTTTAACGGGGAGGGGACCAGAGCAAAAAACGTCATCTGCCATCGTACTTGCGAGTTTACACACCTCTTTAATGTTAATTTTGGTGATCTCCAACTGGCGAAGTCGAACATCATTTGTGCCGACATGAATAATAATCTTAGAGAATTTACGATTAGCATTAGCCAGCACTTTTAAATTTGCTTTGATGTCAGGCGCTCTGGCTCCCGGTAAACATGTGACTATGGTGGCTGGTGTCTCTATTTTCACGTTCCATGTAATAGAATCGCCAATAACTAGGGCACTTTCAACAGGATTCTCAGTGGGTGCATCACTGAGTGGGGAGAACCTGTTTGATGTTCTAATCGGAACGGAAGAGTGGTTTTTTGATCCGCGACTATGCTGTCTCACCGTCACCCAGTTGCCCTGCTGCACGGGCTCTACAGCCGGAACCGAACAATGTACAGAGTTCACTAAGCTATTCGCATCCAAAGCAGTGTCTAAAGCTGTTACATTCTCACTACTCTCAAATAAAGTCTGGATGCGTGTCTCTAATTCCGAAATCTTCTCCATCAGCCTGACTATCTCCTTACATTTATCACATGTGAAGCCCTGTTTGCCAACGGAGAAAGATATACTAAACATGAAACATGCAGTGCAAGTGACAATGACAGGAGAAGACATGGCTTACCGTATTTGTTGATTAATCCAACTCACCACTGTTGTTTGATGGAGTCTACTTACTAATCCAACTCACCACAGTTGTTTAATGAACTCAGAAAACAAGAGACCCAAGTGCAGAGATGGCAAGCTAACAGGCTAGCGAAATGCTAACGCGTGATAGTGATTTAGATTAAAAGCTAGCGATGTCAGATTTAATGTGGTAGGCAATATTAGACAATATATGGTGATGGGTAAGTTATATTTAGCAGTTTAAACAACAGGGAATGATATCAAATAAAGATTCAAAAGCAAGCAAAGCACACGCGAGCACAGCAGGCAGCAGGACAAACGGGAGGCAGACAGGAGCAATCGATCGAAAATAACAATGGACACCTTTTTCATGATTTTCTATTACAAGTGGGTGAAATGTCTCACAAATGTACACGATGAGATCATTAGAGTATAATATATCATCATAAGGGATAAATATTCTGTCATCACTTACTTCCCCTCATGACTCATAACTGACTTCTGCTGAACACAAAAGCAGATATTTTGAGTGACGGCTTAGAGATTTTTGTCCTTAAAATTTCCAACGTTGTTTGGTTAGCAACATTCTTCACATTTTTTTGTGCATTTTCATTCATGTTTGAAAAGACATGAGCGTGAGAAAATTATGAGGGAGTTTCCATTTTGGGTGAGCTACTGTATGCCTTTAAACTCAAGATGTAAGTTTGAACCAAAGTTCTGCATTTGTGCAGACAAAATTTGCATGTTTTGCCTCTGTGTTCACAGGCATTTCTTCACACATAAATGCACAGTATTATTTAGTCTTAAAGGCAGGGCCGGACTGGGACAAAATTTCAGGCCGGGAAATGTCACACCCATCCAGGCCATCCCATACACCCACAACAAATTTTGGAATCATGGCGAACGTCTCGGGTTACAACTGTAACCGTTGTTCCCTGAGAAAGGGAATGAGACACTGCGTCTAACAACACTTTGGGGACGCTCCCTAAGCGTAGCGCGTCTGAAGTATGAATGAAAACTATTCCAATCCTGATTGGTGTTGCGTCATGACGTAACATGTGACGGCACACACGGAAGCTACAAAGGGACGCCGGCACATAACAGAGATAGCTTCGCAATGAAGCAAGCACTCCAGGCATGACGAGGTGTGGCTGTGAGACGCAATGACGCATTCCCTTTCTCAGGGAACAAGGGTTACAGTCGTAACCTGAGACGTTCCCTTTCGAGGGAACTCGCACTGCGTCTAACGACACTTTGGGGAACGAATACCCACTATGCCACACCGAGAAACATGCCTTCCCTAATGTGAAGCTGGAACCCAGGCACACTTAGGATGAGAGCACCCTAGCGCCAGGCGTCGCAGGGAGTTGTAAACTGTAGAACCTTATGAAGGTGTGCGGGGTGGCCCACCCAGCCGCCTCACAGATCTCCTGAAGCGGGACTCCAGAAAGGAGGGCCTTAGAGGACGCCATGCCTCTGGTAGACTGAGCCCTCACGGCCACAGATGAAGGCAAATTGTGCACTTGATAGGCCGTGGCTATAGCCTGGACAATCCAGTTACTGATTGTCTGAGTAGAAGCAGGCAGCCCTTTCTTGGGTGAGCCAAAGCACACCAACAACTGGTCTGGCTTTCTCCACTGCGAAGACTTCTCCAAATAAATGACAGGGCAGAGCAGAAGAAGTCTCCCTTCTTCCGCCGACACATGTGGTGGAGGATGGAAGACCTGAAGAACCACTGACCGTGCTACACTGGATGGCACCTTAGGCACATTGCCAGGTCTAGGATGAAGGATGGTCTTCACTCCGCCAGGGGCAAACTCCAGGCAAGTCGGCAAGATATCCAAGGCCTGAAGGTCCCCCACTCTCTTAAGAGAGGTGATAGCAAGGAGAAAGGCCATCTTCAGGGTCAGGTTCTTTGCCTCAGCCGACTCGAGTGGTTCGAAGGGAGCCATAGACAGCCCTTCAAGAACCACTGCCAGATCCCAGGTTGGGACTCTGGAACGAGTCGCAGGCCTCATCCTCCGAGTACCACGGAGGAAATGTACAACCAAATGGTGCTTCCCCAGAGGCCCATCACTTACAGGAGCGTGGAAAGCCATAATGGCAGCCATGTACACCTTAAGTGTGGACGGGGTAAGACCAGCAGAGAAGCGATCTTGGAGGAACTCCAGCACTGAAGCCACCGGGCAGTTAACTGGGTCCACCTCACGTTCTCCACACCAAGTGGAAAACACATTCCACTTTAGGCTGTACAACCTCCTCGTGGAAGGAGCCCTGGAGCTAAGTATGGTCTCGACTACACCCACCGACAGGCCAGCCTCTAGGTACTTTGGCCGGGGGTGAAATATTGTGCCCCCTGCCTGAGACAGCAGGTCCCTCCTCAGAGGGATCTGCCATGGAAGGCCTGCTAGCAGTGTCATGATGTCTGAGAACCATACTCGGGCCCGCCAATAGGGGGCTACTAGAAGTAGACTGATCCCTTCTCGACGGACCCTCCCCAAGACTCCCAGGAGCAGAGGGATCGGGGGAAATGCATACAGACGCATCCTCGGCCACGTCTGCACCATGGCAACCAACCCCAGTGGGGCTGGATGCGTGAGAGAAAACCACAGTGGACAGTGGGACATCTCTCGAGACGCGAATAGATCCACTTCCACTGGGCCGAACCTCTCGCATATGGCCTTCACCACCTCTGGGTGAAGTCTCCATTTCCTGGGCCTCAGCCCCTGCCTCGACAGGATGTCTGCTCCCTGATTCTGGTCCCCGGGGACGTACATCGCTCTGATAGATGACAGTTTCCCCTGGGACCACAGGAGGATCTGATGCGCCAGTCTGCATAGAGGGCGCGACAAGAAGCAAGAAAATTGCCCAAAACAGCCCAAAACAAGAAAATTGTGCCCAATTCTATATTGTAGTCACAAAAATCTTTAAATTGAGCAATGATTTGACCCGTGCGCTCAGTGTTTGCAGTTTATTGAATGTCCACAGCAACTAAGTTTATAACTGGTTTCCAGTTTGATCTTGTTTGATCTTGCCAGCACATCTGTAGCTTCAGGGCCAATCAAAGGTGTGCCTTCTAAAAGATCAGTGAGATGATAAGTCATTCTGGACAAATTACTCAGCAGAGACTCTCTTGAGACCAACAAATAAAATGTTTATTTATACTATATTTATAGTATAGAATATGATTTATGTTATGATCACATTATAATGTAGATTATATCATAATGGCCACAAATGGCTTTTAATCTCATTATGATTAAGCATTATTTAGAAGAGGAAGGAATGCTGAAGAAGTAGAAAAAGGATCAGAAGGTAGAAAGATGGATGTGTGGGATGTGCAGGTAAGGAGAAGACGGCAAGAGCACTACTAGTGTTGAAATGATGGGAAGGAGAATATAGATGGTTAGAGAAAGAACTGTTAAGAAAGAAAACTGAAATGAAAAAACTAAAGAGAAAGAACTTCTTTACCTTCTACTTGTGCAAGAATCTTTAGAAAAATATAGCAAGAAAAATTACAATGCCCAGTTAAAATGATTAACCTGATTGCTGTAACTTGAGTAGGCCGAATTCATTCAAGGCCTAAGAATTTACATTTCAGTGATCTGGAACCCAGTGAGAACGGGGAGGTGCAAGTTTTCCATTGTAATAAAACCACTAACTAAGGAGCGCAAGCGTTAGAAAACTCCTCTCTGGGAGCGGCAGATTACATGGGATCTGATCGGGGAAGTTATTTTACTGGAAATGTAATGAAAGTTGTGTGTTATGTTAACCTCAGGCATTAACTCCACAGGGTTTACAGACCACAGAGATCCAAATGGTCAAGTGTTTGAATGGCGCCGTAAATACCAAATTCTAAACAAACGGCACAGCACCACACCTGGTGATCTGATGCTCTAAACACAGATCTGGCTTGAGTAAACAGCATTATTTAAAGAGATTCCCCCCAAGGGACCTGGGTGTGACAATGCTATCAACAAAGCAGATTGTGTAAACTCAACTGCAACAGCAGCTTAAGGTGCAACATGTTTGACTGTGCTTACACACCAGCAGTCAGATCTGACCATTATAAATCAGTTTATTTGACCTTTTTCTTTACAGAAACATGATCATGATGATAATCAATGTCTTTGTAAACTAAAACAAATTTTCCCATAATGGCATAAAACCTTAACAGGTTAAAGCCATCTACAACAACTGTCTGGCTAAGACCATTAAAGAAAAAATCAGATAGCACCATCTATCTTAATGAAAGTTGTGTAAAGGTTCAATATTAGACTGTGTTTCTCTCTCTGTGTTTGTTTTCCTTTCAGGCTGATGGCTGCCACTCTTCAGACCCAGATTCCACAGGGACTGGGCTGGCCTGCATCAGCCAGGACACACACACAACTTAACATGTAGGAGATGGGAATGAAGAGACTTCAAGAGGCCATTCACACCCTACAGCACACATAGCTACATGGCTTCCCAGTTTAAAAACTGGAACTAAATTATACAACACAGATTATGGTAGGATAGACACCACCCATCTCCTATACACAACATACACAACACACACCCTTAATTCTACAACCACACAACATTTCTACCTGGCATAGATCATAGGACTATCCAGGCCAAAATCATTCACATACTGCAAATCTATCAAACATTATTCACCTTCATACATATAGGACAAGGGAAATTATTTTCATAATTCCTTTTCAGTTATGTTGAATAATTTTACGGCTTACAGCCATGTCAACTTCCTGTATGTAAACACTGTAAGATGCATAAAACATGTGCATGGCTATAGTCACACATCAACTGATTGACAATTAATTGATCAGTGAATTGATGGACAAAATGTTAATTATGTCCAGTCCTTAGCATTGTTTCAAACTGGGAGGGCCCCCTAGTTTCCAACATATGACTAATGACAATAAAATATATCTAAAGAGTTAGATCTGGAATGCAGGCATTTCTATCAATTAATTAAACAATTCTCAGTCAGACCTGCATCATTGAGTGTGACTTAGCCTGTACATCAAATGCACAGAAGATGAGTGCAAAAGCTAAACTAGAGATTTTAAATCTCTGCTTCTGTAAATCTCATTCTATAAGTGATCTGATTGAAACATTAGCTTTCAGTAATGATTTGCAATTAAAACAACTGATATAGACAATTTTATAATGGCAATTATTAAATTGTGTATTTCCATGTTTAATTATGTGATATATCTTAATTATGCATACTGCTGGTAAATATACTAGTTATATTGATGCTTTGTTACCCTTCCTTTAATTCATCCAGACCACGTTTAAATTCCACTTCCATGTCACAGTGGTAGTGAAGAATCTGGTGATCAAATGAGACCTACCCACTAGATATAGGAAACTGAGAAATGAGACCTTATTTACCACTCACACTTCTGACATGAGATTATCATGTGTTGTTATTTTTATGTTCTTGTGTTTATCCAACAACTCTGTTTTCCCATCTCACAATAACCACAAATTCATCAGTGTTCAATTATTGCATGGTTAATCAGAAGTTGTTCAGGTGTCTCACACACAATGGAGCATCATCAGTGAAACGATTCCTTCACCCATGGAGATCTGACCTGCCCGGCAAACCAAACCTTCTGCTTGAAGGTGACCGAGGACTTCTCAAAGGGTCAGCTATAGCTAAGCATCCTGGGGAGGTCACAGATGTTTCCTCAAAGTGTAAAGACACTTTCCACTGACACTTTCTGCTCATGCCGACTAACACAACAGACTTGGGACAACAAGTCATTCTACAGACTGAAAACCATCACAATCAAGTGCAGGTGGAAGCAAACCTGACCAACAGGATCATGCACCATTGCTACAGCACCCAGTCAGCACAGTACGCCTACACCTAAAGGGACTGTGTCACAGAGGTGTATTTTGCAGTGTTTTCATCTTCATGTTCAGCCTGTCTTAATGTTGTTATTTCAGGTGACTACTTGATTCCTGCACCCATTGACTCGTGCTGTTAACTCAAGGATCAGCACCACGAACAGTCCGGAAACAACATTCAAAATATGGAAACAGGGAATGTCCAAATATGTCCCCTTGGGAACTAATCTGAATTTGTCCCAAGGGGCCAGGGGCCGTCTGTAAGAATCGGTTTTACTGCTAAGACAAAAGCTGAAGATCCAACCCCCTGCAATAGAACAATAAAACTCACTAATCTGGAGAGAAGATCTCACAGAAAGAGTGTAGGACATCGGCCTGCCCAAACCTTCTCCCCCTCTCCCTCACCGACTCCCTTCCCTCTGATTCAAGTCACAGAATGCAAATATACCACAGATGATGTATCTTGTTAATCTATTGTTTTTCCCCTTTCATGTATGGTATCTTTTTAAAGGTCTCAGTGTGATTGGTAAAATGGTCTCAACTTCACTGCTGTCACTGGTAGGATGAGAAAGATTGAAACTTATGAGAATTCTGTTCTCCTTTTGAGTGGTCTCAGAAGATATCTGATCCTCTCCTCCGAAACCAGGTGTTTGTGTTGCAGATATTTACAACCCTTTTGTTCTGGTCTGGGTATTTAAGAAAGGGTGGCAGAGCTGCCATTTGGGAACATTCTGTAGCCAGAGCCCCCATGCGGTGCTGTGTCAGTGTCCGAAAGGCACTCACACACACTGTATGTACAGTGCCAGATATAATGACTCTTTGAAACTATTTTCATGTTACTTTGTAATTGTATTTTATATTTTTATGCTGAAAGTTGTGTACCATGGATTCGTGTTTAATTATTTTTATGTAAATTCTGTCTGGCCAAAAGAAATGTTAATCTTGATTTATCTTGTATTATTCTGAAAATCATTATTCTAGTATGGATCAATGTGGAGTCCTTTATTTCCGCAAATCTTTTGCCAGAATAGATCAAACCGAGGACCCCATGACTGAAGCATGGAGCACAGCATGCGGGATAATCCGATTTCTGACTATTACTGTATTAGCAAGTTGCAGCTCTCGTGTCTATTAATCAAATTACACTTTTTGTTGAGTAAGCAGGTGCGACCACTTCAAGGTAAAATATTCACTCTGCAATCCTCTGACTAATATCAGAACTGGCCAGTTTGTGTTCGTGAACGCGTGAATCGCGACGCGTCTGAATCATCTAAATCTTTGAGGAGGTCGGCCTGGTATGCCTGCATGATGGACATTGTATGCAGGCATGCACCAGCCCGACCAACCGCCATATAAGCCCTGCCCACCAACGCTGACGTATCGCGGGAGGGTTTGGTTGGCAGCACCGGGAGAGAGGTAACTAGCCAAAGCTTCCTCTACCTGAGGCATCGCCACATAACCATACTCGCACGCACCCAAAACGTTGCTGTAATCTAACACTGGAGGGTTAGATAAGCGCGCTGAGTAAGTCCGGAAAAAATGGTAAGCCCCAGCGTTGAGGTTGAGACCTTTGCTTCAGAAAGCATTTGTCCAGCTTGCTTTTCGACTTCCTGCCTTTCTTGTGGCCAACTGATGTTAAGCTTGGCCACAGCGTGGGTCAAAACCTCAACCAGCTCCTCTTGAGCGGGTGAGTGAAGCGGAGAGTCTCTGACTTCAGCTTCACCCGCCTCGATGCTGAGCACATCCAATTCCTCAGAATCGGACAGCTCAAGCATCGGGTTCTCCACCCCGGGGGAAGAAGCCGCAGCGCGGGCTTGCACACGGGGAGGGAGAACATCAGAACTGTCAGACGAGGACTGAGAAGATGCCTCGGCAGTCTCAAGTCCCGCTGACAGATCCATCAGCGAGCCCCATGAGTGATCATGATCACTCTGAGTGGCAGTTTCTCACACTCACCGCAGGCAGCCCCCTCGAGAGCTGCCCGGGCGTGCTGCACTCCTAAACAATGAACGCACAGTTGATGTGTGTCCGCACCCAAAATGTAATGTGGTCATGGATGCACACACCTCCTGAACTGTTCACTCGCCATAGTAACAATATATAGTGATTGTGAGACAAAACAACACTAAATAAGACAGACAAAGTACACAGAGCACTTGCTGAAGAGCGAAAGCTATCTCTGTTATGTGCCGGTGTCCCTTTGTAGCTTCCGTGTGTGCCGTCACATGTTACGTCATGGCGCAACACCAATCAGGATTGGAATAATTTTCATTCATACTGCAGGCGCTACGCTTAGGGAGCGTCCCCAAAGTGTCGTTAGACGCAGTGCGAGTTCCCTCGAAAGGGAACCATATTTTTTGTATGGTCATCACATAAAAAAGGTTTAAATCCTTAGGCTCAGGCCGTGCAAAATAATTAATGTTTCTCTCTTGAACTGCACCTTCATTTCCCTTTTCCTTTTCATTATCTTCATTTTCCCTGATATATCTCTGTCTCGACTCTCTCCCTTGTGTGTGTTTACTTTTTTACAAGTTGTTATGTTGTATCTTTAAATGCAAATGAGCTGCTGCTCCCCACCCCCAATCCAGAAGAGGGTGGAGCCTTCTCTGCCAAAAACTAACCAAAGGTCTGCTTGGTTTTGATTATCATTATCATGTGACATTGCAGTTCTTTGTCATCATGAAAGTTATTATTTGCACGCGTTTTAAAGTAATATCAGTCTAAACTTCTGATATATGTTGTTCTGAGCGCACACATCTGAAGCACGCGCACAGAAAGCTGGATGTCAGGCGGCGCGTCCCGTGAGTATTAAAGTTCTCTTTCACTCTTATTGCGCATAAACTGTCAAAAACACACAAAGTTCACATAAACACAGTCGGTTAGATGTGAACATAAAGCAGCGAAAGAAATCATATGTGTATATTAGATCTGTGTATTAGTGACAGCAGAGTAATATACAGTACCTACTGCTGTTAATATTAATCAGCCTATCAGCAACAAAAGAAAAACAGAAAATCACTTAATGCTCTTGACTGACTAACTTTAGTAGCTTTAATAAGAATACATTTCTTACTTGAATGCTGCTGTTAAATGCTCTGGCGAGGAGATAAACATAACGGATTGTGTACAGCTCATTTAGGGGAGGAGCTAAGCTAATAGGGCAGATTCCGTGCCAGTCGTGGGCGTGGCCTGTGCGATGTGAAGTCACATTGGAGCACATTCCTGACCGGCTCATTTTGAAACACTGTTTCAGATTTATAGCGAAAATAACAAACGGAGTGGATGGATTTTTACCACAATAGGGTGGTTGTGTACACACACTGCGGACAAATAATTATATTCAAAAACAATATAAAAGTGAATTTTGCATAATAGGTCCCCTTTAATGTTAGTATGACATGAATACTCATTTCCTCTGAAGATCATGTGGCAGAAGACAGATCCCAAAACTTCTGGATCATGAGGGGGAGAGCACACACACACACACATACACACATTAATTTGTTTAATGTTAACTTGCTTTACTCAATTAGCAATTTCTGTGCTCATGTCAGAGCTGTTACAAGAAATGTCATTTCAGTCTTTTTGATGAATTTGCACTTTCAAAACCCGTTTTACAAAAGCTTGCGTTTTCAGGCCCCCAAAACGCCTTTGTTGTGTACATGAAAGGCAAAAGTGCATAAAAGTTTTTAAAAGTTTTTAGTTGAAAGTGGTGTCATGTAAACGGCCCCTAAATCCCTTGTGACAGCAAAGAAATGATAGGTGGCACACATTCTTCCTCATCTTTGGACAGAGGATACTATTTACAGTACATTGGTTTATTATGCTTTAGTCTAGCCTTGTAGGGCTGCAAATCAGTGAAAACCGCTCGGTCCTTATGCTCTTATCGGGCATGCATAGGGAACTCCATCAATACCCTTATTGTTAATATAGCTTATTGTTATAGCCTATTATATGAATTATTGTTTTGCCAGAGGCTGAATACTGAGAGCCTGCAAACAAAAGTGGAACAGGTACAGACTGTGTCCATGAGATTGCAGGCCAACACGGAATCTGTGCGCGCAGACTTCCGCAGAAAACTCCCCGGATTTCCACAGATTGTAGTGCCCCTCATTTGAGAAGCATCCACGCGATTGTGAGGGGTAGTAGGCTGCGCTTATGATGTGACTTTTTTTTGTGAGAGTGATATTTGAAAAAAGCATTTGTCCAGCTTGTTTTTCGGCTGGACTTCCTGCCTTTCTTGTGGCCAACTGATGTTAAGCTTGGCCACAGCGTGGGTCAAAACCTCAATCAGCTCCTCTTGAGCGGGTGAGTGAAGCGGAGAGTCTCTGACTTCAGCTTCACCCGCCTCGATGCTGAGCACATCCAATTCCTCAGAATCGGACAGCTCAAGCATCGGGTTCTCCACCCCGGGGGAAGAAGCCGCAGCGCGGGCTTGCACACGGGGAGGGAGAACATCAGAACTGTCAGACGAGGACTGAGAAGATGCCTCGGCAGTCTCAAGTCCCGCTGACAGATCCATCAGCGAGCCCCATGAGTGATCATGATCACTCTGAGTGGCAGTTTCTCACACTCACCGCAGGCAGCCCCCTCGAGAGCTGCCCGGGCGTGCTGCACTCCTAAACAATGAACGCACAGTTGATGTGTGTCCGCACCCAAAATGTAATGTGGTCATGGATGCACACACCTCCTGAACTGTTCACTCGCCATAGTAACAATATATAGTGATTGTGAGACAAAACAACACTAAATAAGACAGACAAAGTACACAGAGCACTTGCTGAAGAGCGAAAGCTATCTCTGTTATGTGCCGGTGTCCCTTTGTAGCTTCCGTGTGTGCCGTCACATGTTACGTCATGGCGCAACACCAATCAGGATTGGAATAATTTTCATTCATACTGCAGACGCGCTACGCTTAGGGAGCGTCCCCAAAGTGTCGTTAGACGCAGTGCGAGTTCCCTCGAAAGGGAACCATATTTTTTGTATGGTCATCACATAAAAAAGGTTTAAATCCTTAGGCTCAGGCCGTGCAAAATAATTAATGTTTCTCTCTTGAACTGCACCTTCATTTCCCTTTTCCTTTTCATTATCTTCATTTTCCCTGATATATCTCTGTCTCGACTCTCTCCCTTGTGTGTGTTTACTTTTTTACAAGTTGTTATGTTGTATCTTTAAATGCAAATGAGCTGCTGCTCCCCACCCCCAATCCAGAAGAGGGCGGAGCCTTCTCTGCCAAAAACTAACCAAAGGTCTGCTTGGTTTTGATTATCATTATCATGTGACATTGCAGTTCTTTGTCATCATGAAAGTTATTATTTGCACGCGTTTTAAAGTAATATCAGTCTAAACTTCTGATATATGTTGTTCTGAGCGCACACATCTGAAGCACGCGCACAGAAAGCTGGATGTCAGGCGGCGCGTCCCGTGAGTATTAAAGTTCTCTTTCACTCTTATTGCGCATAAACTCTCAAAAACACACAAAGTTCACATAAACACAGTCGGTTAGATGTGAACATAAAGCAGCGAAAGAAATCATATGTGTATATTAGATCTGTGTATTAGTGACAGCAGCGTAATATACAGTACCTACTGCTGTTAATATTAATCAGCCTATCAGCAACAAAAGAAAAACAGAAAATCACTTAATGCTCTTGACTGACTAACTTTAGTAGCTTTAATAAGAATACATTTCTTACTTGAATGCTGCTGTTAAATGCTCTGGCGAGGAGATAAACATAACGGATTGTGTACAGCTCATTTAGGGGAGGAGCTAAGCTAATAGGGCAGATTCCGTGCCAGTCGTGGGCGTGGCCTGTGCGATGTGAAGTCACATTGGAGCACATTCCTGACCAGCTCATTTTGAAACACTGTTTCAGATTTATAGCGAAAATAACAAACGGAGTGGATGGATTTTTACCACAATAGGGTGGTTGTGTACACACACTGCGGACAAATAATTATATTCAAAAACAATATAAAAGTGAATTTTGCATAATAGGTCCCCTTTAATGTTAGTATGACATGAATACTCATTTCCTCTGAAGATCATGTGGCAGAAGACAGATCCCAAAACTTCTGGATCATGAGGGGGAGAGCACACACACACACACATACACACATTAATTTGTTTAATGTTAACTTGCTTTACTCAATTAGCAATTTCTGTGCTCATGTCAGAGCTGTTACAAGAAATGTCATTTCAGTCTTTTTGATGAATTTGCACTTTCAAAACCCGTTTTACAAAAGCTTGCGTTTTCAGGTCCCCAAAACGCCTTTGTTGTGTACATGAAAGGCAAAAGTGCATAAAAGTTTTTAAAAGTTTTTAGTTGAAAGTGGTGTCATGTAAACGGCCCCTAAATCCCTTGTGACAGCAAAGAAATGATAGGTGGCACACATTCTTCCTCATCTTTGGACAGAGGATACTATTTACAGTACATTGGTTTATTATGCTTTAGTCTAGCCTTGTAGGGCTGCAAATCAGTGAAAACCGCTCGGTCCTTATGCTCTTATCGGGCATGCATAGGGAACTCCATCAATACCCTTATTGTTAATATAGCTTATTGTTATAGCCTATTATATGAATTATTGTTTTGCCAGAGACTGAATACTGAGAGCCTGCAAACAAAAGTGGAACAGGTACAGACTGTGTCCATGAGATTGCAGGCCAACACGGAATCTGTGCGCACAGACTTCCGCAGAAAACTCCGCAGATTGTAGTGCCCCTCATTTGAGAAGCATCCACGCGATTGTGAGGGGTAGTAGGCTGCGCTTATGATGTGACTTTTTTTTTTGTGAGAGTGATATTTGAAAATGTCTAAAATAAAATTGACCGCAGAGTTAAGGAAACGTCACTTGTCTGCAAAAATTACTTATTTATAGCTATTAAAAATAGTTAATTTATTTACTTAGGTGGGTATTTATTTATTTTGCTCTATTGTTGAATGATATGAAATTGTTTATTTAATGATTTGTGTACAATACAATTGATAAAGTAATATTTTCTCTGTCTTTTAGTGGATGTACTATAATAGAGATCTAGCTTTGTTTAAAAAACAAGTTGTTCTATTTGGATTTGTATTGTGAACCTTAAATAAAAGTTAAGAAGTGAATATTTTATATTTTATTTGTAATGTTTTCAGTTCCAATATTCTTAGATCTTTTTAACACATTTAAAACCATTCCAATTTTTCAAAAAATTCAGCAGAAATCACAAAAAAGTCCACAGAATCCGTGTGGCCCTGGATCAGCAAGCAAATCAATAAAGGGCAAATTATTTGGGCTATTGTGGTTTCCAAGGTGGTTGCGAGGGGGTTCAGGCTTTGAGCCTTGTGATTTGGAGTGTCGTCGATTATCTCGAATATCTCGCTTTCTTTTGTGGTAATCCCTAACCCAATGACCAGGCTTGTTACAGTAATGACAATTACCATTACGACACCTCTCAGGCACAGCCCCAGACTCCACAGACAACATTTGATGTTAAAACATTGGACTTGTTATAGCCTCCAACTGACTCTAGGACTCTTACACGTAAACGGAAGTCATGAACAGTCCAATCAAATCAAATCAAATCAAATCGCCTTTATTTATATAGCACTTTTTACAATGGCAATTGTTTCAAAGCAGCTTCACAGTGGTAACAGGAAAATAATGCAACGGAATTTGATTCGGCTCTGGTGAAAACGGTGATGTCATCCAGCTCATTTCAATTATCATATAGTGTCAATGCGGGCAGATCAGTAATATAGTTGAAATTTAAGTGTCCCCAACTGAGCAAGCCAAAAGCCAAAGGCAACGGTGGCAAGGAACCAAAACTCCTTCAGGGCCAGAATGGAGAAAAAAAACCTTGGGAGAAACCAGGCTCAGTCGGGGTGCCAGTTCTCCTCTGGCCGACGAACAAATAGTGTATGATTATGATTCTGGCACATTACAGGTCAGAAGTCATATTAGATCAATAGATATTCGTAGGATTATTCGAAAGATTGAAATCGTCACGCCGGGGACGGGTTTAATGAGGATGTCGTGTCGATGCGGCATTTACAGGGGGGAGTTTAATTGACACAGTCTCTACAGACACTTCAGGGATGCGTTCGTCATGTCCAGGCTAAGGGCCACCATCTGGTCTGGATACGGCCCGGATCCGGCCGACTGCAGTAAACCTCGGGATAAACAGAGAGACTAACATTAGCGTAGATGCCATTCTTCTTATGATGTAACGAGTACATCAGGTGTTATTGGAAGTGTTCCCGGTTCCGGCTGACCTAGTTAATGCAGCCTAAAACAATCATTTAACTGATTTGAATAATAGAAATTAAAAATGTTTTATGTGTATGCCATAGTAAAGAGATGTGTTTTTAGTCTAGATTTAAACTGACAGAGTGTGTCTGCTTCCCGAACAATGCTAGGAAGACTGTTCCAGAGTTTAGGTGCTAAATAGGAAAAGGATCGCCTGCAGTTGATTTTGATATTCTAGGTATTATCAACTGGCCAGAATTTTGAGACCGCAATAGACGTGATGGAGTATAATGCGTTAAGAGCTCGCTCAAGTACTGGGGAGCTAAACCGTTTAGTTCTTTGTAAGTAATCAGCAAGATTTTAAAATGTATACGATGTTTAATAGGGATCCAATGCAGTGTTGCCAGAACCGGGCTAATATGGTCATACTTCCTGGTTCTAGTAAGAACTCTAGCTGCTGCGTTTTGGACAAGCTGCAGTTTATTTATTAAGCGAGTAGGGCAACCACCCAGTAGAGCATTACAATAATCTAGCCTTGAGGTCATGAACGCATGAACTAACTGTTCAGCATTTTGCATTGAAAGCATGTGCCGTAATTTAGATATATTTTTAAGATGGTAGAATGCAATTTTACAGATGCTAGAAACGTGGCTTTCAAATGAGAGATTGGTATCAAAGAGCACACCCAGGTTCCTAACTGACGACGAGGACTTGACAGAGCAGCCATCGAGTGTTAGACAGTATTCTAGGTTACTACTTGTGGAGTTTTTTTCTCCAATGATTAAAAATTCTGTTTTTTCTGAATTAAGTTGCAGGAAATTACTAGTCATCCAATTTTTTATATCAGCTATGCATTCTGTTAATCTTGTGAATTGGTAAGTTTCGTCAGGGCGTGTAGAAATATAGAGCTGAGTATCGTCAGCATAACAATGAAAATTAACGCCATGCTTCCTAATAATATCTCCCAGTGGTAGCATGTACAGGGTGAAAAGCAACGGTCCTAGCACTGAGCCCTGCGGTACTCCATACTGAACTTGTGTTCGGTGTGACATCTCTTCATTTACTGCTACAAACTGATAACGGTCAGATAAGTATGATTTAAACCATGCCAATGAAATTCCACTAATGCCAACATAATTTTCGAGTCATAATTTTCACATTACAATCATTCGTAGTAATGCGGATGAGCTGTGCATTTGGGCCTATCATATTATTTATGCAGGTATTTATAAAAAAGCATGGCATGATCACTGTCCTCCGGAAGCCAGGACTCTTTTTTCCAGGCTTTGTGGAAATGGATCACAAACCTAGAGGGGGACCCAGTTTCTTCTTTTTTCGTATTGGCTGCTCTTTTATACCGGCAATGCGACTCCAAGAATGGTTCAAACTGCCTATACAAGTAGTAGGACGTTCAGCAGCCCCTCGACCAGTTAATTCAAAAGTCCCCTCAAAGTCTTCGAACAAAGTCTCTATTCTAAAAATAATTGCTCCTGTCATCTCATTATCGCCTAACACTCACAACAAGATTGTTCTATAATCATATTGCTGATATTTCCCATATTGCCCAAACTTTTGAAAAGTTGTGTATAATGTTGCAAAAGCTATTTCAGATAAATGCTGTTCTTTTGAACTTTCTATTCGTAAAAGAATACTGGGGTCACCAGGTACTTCACACAATACCACGTACAAAAAATGCAACCTGACTAGTCAGGGACATCTTTGCGGGGGAAATATCCCTTTCACCTGTGCACACACACACATACACACCCACACACACAAAAGAAAAAAAAAACAAAAAAACAGTATTTGTGAAGAAAAGACTATCACCAAAGATCCAACCCCTGCCTTGTGACAAAAAAAATGTCACGCAACTAGTCCTTGGGGCACAAGAGTTCCTCAGCTGTAATACACTAAATAAAGATTATAAATAATGAAGTAATAAAGATAAACAATTCAATATAATATAACAATAAATGAAACAAATGTGAAAAATAAACGGAGATCCCTGACACAAAACACAGTAACAAAATCACTACAATACCAGAAAAAAAAGGTTTTAACAAAATAAAATAAAAAACTCACATTAACAAATATTCACAGTAACACAAACAATTAGATCTAACTCCACAATATCAGAAATAAGCGAGAAACACCAAACACAAATAAACAATAACAAAAATTATTGCAATACAAAAGGAAATGAAATTAATGTTTGCGTTCCCCAAGAAACTTTGCGTTTGTTTGCAAAATGTTTGCTTCCCAGAGAAACGTCTCGGTTACGTATGTAACCCTCGTTCCCTGAAGGAGGGAACGGAGACATACGTCGGAACTGACCGACGAATTGGGGATCATTTTCAGAGACCAATCTACTTCGAGTGTATAAAAATGAGCCAATAACGTTGGCATGCGGTCCACGCACCGCCCCGCAGTGCGGGTATAAATACGGAAGTGGAATACCGCATCCTCGCTTTTCCAACTGAGGAGCCGAAATAGTGACTCGGCCCTTCAGCGGAAGCACAGCACCTGGCGACGGGACGTACGTCTCCGTTCCCTCCTTCAGGGAACGAGGGTTACATACGTAACCGAGACGTTCCCTTTCAGTCGGTCACGTTCGACGTACGTCGGAACTGACCGACGAATTGGGGATCCCTACCAACACGCCAGGGAGGCTGGCCCTTCTTGAGCTCGCTGGAGTGCTCCTAGGTTGGAGCAGAGTCAGGGCTCCAAGCAGGGAAGGTCCGTCACTGCTGTTTCTGCAAGACCCACTCAGTGTGACTATTGGATAACGCTGGGAAAGCGTGCCCGTCTCGTGGAGATGGTACGCTGCGGAGCCACGTCCTTCAATGGAAGGAGAGGTGGCGGAATACACATAAGGACTAACCTATCAGGGTAGTACTACATATGGCAGTCTCTGGGGTGGATCCAACCTGATCCCAGGGGGGAAAGAACACCACCAGAGACGACAGAGCGGGCTCTGTCAAGGGAAAGACACGGGGCTAGCCAAATAGGGTAGCTGGTACCGTGGAGAATACACATATGGGGTTGCCGTTAGGGAACCTCTACATATGGACCCCAGCCAACACACACGTTCCACAAGCATACGGGTGCAGGCCTGGCGTCAGACGGCCGCAACGTCTGACACCGAAGGGGTGTCGGAGGAGCTCGACAGGGTTAGCCATTTCTGGGGAACACAACTGGAGACAATAGACGCACGTATCCGGCCCAGCGGGCGGGAGTGGCGTTGCAAGCCGACACTAGAACGGGCACTTCGCGTCTACCGGCCACTGGGGGCGAGTACACGGGAAGAAACCGGCTCTACACGGAGGCTATAAAATCTAGCGAACGTGTTAGGTGTCGCCCAGCCCGCAGCTCTACATATATCTGTCAGCGAGGCACCTTGAGCCAGCGCCCAGGAGGAAGCCACACTCCTGGTTGAGTGTGCTAGCAACCCGAACGGGCAAGGCACGTCTTGCGATTGGTACGCTAAGACGATAGCATCCACTATCCAGTGGGCTAACCTCTGCTTGGAGACAGCCTTTCCCTTCTGCTGGCCTCCATAACAGACGAAGAGCTGCTCTGAGGTCCTAAAGCTTTGAGTCCGGTCAATGTAAGCGCGAAGAGCGCGGACGGGACATAACAAAGCCAGGGCTGGGTCTGCCTCCTCCGAGGGCAGCGCTTGCAGGTTCACCACCTGGTCCCGGAAGGGAGTGGTGGGAACCTTGGGCACATATCCGACGACGTGAGAGTTGGCCGGCCCGAACTCTAGGCACGATTCGTTGACCGAAAGTGCGTGCAGGTCCCCTACCCTCTTGATGGAGGCCAATGCAGTCAGGAGTACTGTCTTTATGGACAGAATTTTTAACTCTACAGACTGCAAAGGCTCAAAGGGAGGGCTCTGAAGTGCTCTTAATACCAGAGTTAAGTCCCTAGAGGGTATCGAGTGTGGACGAGGAGGATTTAGCCTCCTCGCACCTCTGAGGAACCTGACAATTAGGTCGTGCTTCCCTAAGGACTTACCTTCAACTGCGTCGTGATACGCCGCTATTGCTGCGACGTACACTTTGAGGGTGGAGGGAGACAGCCTTCGCTCCAGCCCATCTTGCAGGAAAGAAAGCACGACACTAACTGAACACCTTCGGGGGTCTTCCCGGCGGGAAGAGCACCACTCAACAAACAGGTTCCACTTCAGGGCATAGAGGCGCCTCGTAGAGGAGTGTCTGCCACCGCTTGTGGCAGGCCACCTAGAACCTCCGCGTCCCGTCCAGGGACCAGACATGGAGTTTCCAGAGGTCTGGACGCGGGTGCCATAGAGTACCCCGTCCCCGAGAAAGCAGATCCTTCCTCAGGGGAATCGGCCAGGGAGGGGCTGTCGAGAGGAGTGTGAGTTCGGGAACCAGGTCCGGTTGGGCCAGTAGGGCGCAACTAGCAAGACCTGCTCCTCGTCCTCCCTGACCTTGCACAGGGTCTGTGCGAGAAGGCTCACTGGGGGAAACACATATTTGCGTAGGTCCCGGGGCCAGCTGTGCGCCAGTGCATCCGTGCTGAGGGTGCCCTTGGTCAGGGAATAGTACAACTGGCAATGGGTTGAGTCCGGAGAGGCAAACAGGTCTACCTGCGCGGCTCCGAAAAGGTCCCATATCAGCTGGACGCTCCGGGGGTGGAGTCGCCACTCTCCCGGAGGTGTCGACTGACGAGAGAGCTCGTCGGCTGTCTGGTTCAGCGCACCAGGGATGTGAATGGCCCGAAGCGACCTCAGATGCTTCTGACTCCACAGGAGGAGATGGCGGGCGAGTTGCATCATGCGACGGGAGCGTAGACCACCCTGGCGGTTGATGTACGCAACGGCCGCAGTGCTGTCCGTACGGACCAGTACGTGCTTGCTCTGAAGCGGCTTTTTGAGGCGGCTTAGGGCAAGACGTACTGCAAGCAACTCCAGGCAATTGATATGCCAATGCAGCTAGGGCCCCGTCCACAGACCCGAGACTGCATGCCCGTTGTACGTGGCCCCCCAGCCGGTGGACGAGGCATCCGTGAAAACCACAGCATGCCTGGACACTTGTTCTAAGGGCACTCCCGCCCGTAGAAACGAAGGGTCTGACCACGGGCTGAAGGTTTGGCGACAGTACGGAGTAACTGGGACCCGGTACTTGCCGCTCTGCCACGCCCATCTCGGGACCCGGCCATGAAGCCAGTGCTGAAACGGTCTCATATGTAGCAATCCGAGCGGCGTTACCGCGGCTGCAGATGCCATATGCCCCAGGAGCCTCTGAAAATATTTCAGTGCGACCGCTGTCCTGCCTTTGAACATATTCAAGCAGTTCAACACTGACCGGACTCGCTCCTCTGTGTGGGACAGAGTTTGCTCTTCTCTCGGTTGACCCGAAGGCCCAACAGGCTGAGGTGACAGAGCACCAGGTCCCTGTGTTTGCACAACTGCTCCCGAGACTGGGCTAGTATGAGCCAGTCGTCGAGATAGTTGAGGATGCGAACGCCGCGTTCTCTGAGCGGAACAATGGCTGCCTCTGCGACTTTCGTGAAGACGCGAGGCGACAGGGACAGCCCGAAGGGCAAGACTTTGTACTGATATGCCCTCCCCTCGAACGCAAAGCGTAGGAACGGTCTGTGTCGAGGAAGGATAGAGACATGAAAGTACGCGTCCTTCAGGTCGATCGCTGCAAACCAATCTCGGGGACGGATGCATTCGAAAATGCGTTTCTGCGTTAACATCCTGAACGGAAGCTTGTGCAGGGCCCGATTCAGGACACGCAGGTCCAAGATTGGCCGTAACCCACCCCCTTTCTTGGGTACAATGAAGTAGGGGCTGTAGGGCTGGAGGAACCGGCTCGACCGCGTCCTTCGCCAGTAGGACATCGATCTCTGACCGCAAGACGTGAGCATCGCTGCTCCGCACGGAAGTGAAAAGGATGCCCCTGTACTTGGGGGGCCGGTACGCGAACTGAATCGCGTAGCCGAGTCTGACAGTACGGATGAGCCAGCGAGACGGCCTGGGGAGCGCTAGCCAGGCCCCCAGAGACCGTGCAAGCGGGACCAACGGCACCACAGACGTACCCGGGGTGGGGCAGCGAGATGGAACGCTCAGACCCGACCCGGACGGCCCGGAGGCGACCCGGAGTGTTGTCTGACCATTCCAGGGTGGGGTTGTGTGTGGGAGAGAAGGCCCGGGGGCGTCCTCTAGCCTCACACCGCCCCCTGGAGAAAAGAGGGGGAGCCAGGAGTGGCAAGCGGCAGAGTTTTGATGTTGGCCCCCCGCAGATCCATCCGTCCCTGGGCTGCCCGTCTCAGGGCCGCTTACCCTTCCGTTTACCGGCCGACTTCGCGGGACCCTGAGCGGGTTGGGCGGCACCCTTGCGTCCGGCGCCCTGCTTCCCAGGTGGAGGCTGCTGCTTGGGTTTGGCAGGGGCGGAGGCAGACGCAGGGGGACGCCCTCGGCGATGAGTAGGCGGAGGCGCTGCGGCCGGCGACAGGGTGGAGGCAGCAGCTGGTCGCCGGGGCAGGATATTTTTAATCGCCTCCGTCTGCTTCTGGGCCACCGAGAACTGCTGGGCGAAGCTCTCGATGGCGTTGCCGAAAAGGCCGGCCTGGGAGACAGGGGCGTCGAAGAACCGAACCTTGTCAGACTCGCGCATGTCTGCCAGGTTCAGCCACAGGTGGCGCTCCTGGACCACCAGAGTGGACATCGCCCGACCCAGGGAGCGCGCAGTGACTTTCGTCACCCGGAGGGCGAGGTCCGTCGCTGTGCGCAGTTCCTGCATCACGCCTGGGTCGGAACTACCCTCGTGCAGCTCCTTTAGCGCTTTGGCCTGGTAGACCTGCAGGAGCGTCATGGCATGCAGAGATGACGCGGCTTCCCCGCAGGCTGTGTAGGCCTTGCCCGTTAGGTTGGACGAGAACTTACACGCCCGGGAGGGGAGACGTGGGTTAGCCCGCCAGTCCACAGCGGCCCTGGGACACAGTTGCATCGCCACGGACCGCTCGACTGGGGGAATCCCCACGTACCCCTTAGCCGCGCCACCATCAAGGGTAGTGAGGACGGAGGAGTCACTAGATCGATTTCTGGCGCTATAGGGCGCCGTCCACGACTTCGTGAGCTCCTGATGCACTTCCGGAAAGAATGGTACTGGGGCGGGGCACTGAGAACCAGCACGGGCCGTCCCAAGGAACCAATCGTCCAGCCGCGAGGGTTCGGGACACGGTGGAGGGTTCCACTCGAGCCCAACACTCGCGGCGGCCCGGGAAAGCATAGCCGTAAGCTCTGGATCTGACTCGGGCAATGCTACCACACCCGAAGGGGGTAACGCAGCCGAATCCTCATCTCCAGAGCCCATTAGCTCGTCCTCCGATGCAGCCATCGAGATCATATCCTCAGCCGGAGCCCCGAAGGAGACGGTCGGCCCCGCATGAGAAGGACCAGGCCGCTCTTCCGGAAGCTCCACCGGCGCAGCAGAGGGGGGAGGGGCCCAAGGGGCTTGTTGGCCCGTCGGGGAAGCCCTCACAGTCACCCTCAGGTCTCCACCAAAGGCATCAGCCAAAGTAGCAGCCCTCTGCTTTGCAGCGGGAGGACCACTAGATCGGGGGATGCGCAATGGGACTCCACCTCTTCTGAGGTACTCAAGCCTAGACCGTAAAACTGCGATGGTCATGTTCCCGCAATGAGAACATGAGTCATTCACGAACGCCGCCTCAGCGTGCTGAACGCCCAAACACGTGAGTCAGCGATCATGACCGTCAACTGGGGACAGAAAACGATGGCATCCAGAAACACACGGTTTGAATGACATCTTGAAAAAGACGCAGGGTCAAACCGTGTTGCTCTTTTAGGAAAGAAAAATGCTCTTTTAGGAGTGCTGAGGCACTCAGGGAGATGGCCGCGGCTCACAGCGGCCCAGTAGTGCAAGCCCGCGTGTGAGCACTCAGTAAAACGGAACGCCCAGCCAACCAACACACACAGTGTAAGCAGCAGCGGCCACTCGCTGAATCGCACCGTCACGCCAGCACCAGCAAGAGAGCGATCTCCCCCACAAGACTCGTATAAACACTCTTGAAAACAGCAACAGACTAACTGTAAACCGTTCGGCTCCGAAGTTGAAAGCGAGGATGCGGTATTCCACTTCCGTATTTATACCCGCACTGCGGGGCGGTGCGTGGACCGCATGCCAACGTTATTGGCTCGTTTTTATACACTCGAAGTAGATTGGTCTCTGAAAATGATCTTTGTGTTCACTCGCAAAATGTTTGCATTCCCCCAAGAAACTTTGCATTCACCCAAACAAACTGAGTGCAAATTGGTAATTTTTTTACAGTGTGGCTACGTTCAGTATGTTCAGTATGTTCAGTATGTTGCTTAACTTGCTTTACTTCAATTTCTGTGCTCATGTCAGTGCAGTGACAAGAAATATCATACTTGTCTTTTTAGTCATTTTAATGTAGACTAAGATTTTGTTTTTACATTTACTCAAAAACTGATTTATGGTACACTCTTCCAAATCCAAATCCAAAATCATACGTTGAATTTACTTAACTTTTTTATGTCAACAGGTTCCACGTAACTGGGTTATGTTGAATTTAATTAACATTGTTTATTTCAGGAAACTTAAGTTTTTTACATAAGGTTAATTCAATGCCATTCAGGTTAACATTCTTAATTTTGTCCAAAACTATTAAGTTCAATTATTCTAAAATTAATATCAAATAAAAACCAAAACAAGTAATCCAGTTTAATTGATTATTTTTATTTAGTGAAATACAATTTTTACAACATTTACAAATGTTATCTAACAAGAAAACCTTTTACAAAATCTTATTGGCTAGCCAGAAGATGGTTTTGTTATATCCATGGCATGCCCGAAGTAGTTGTTTTTTATTATTAAAACAACTTTAATTGTTATTAGCAGGTCCTCACCCCAAGCACATGCTCTACACTTCACCACAATGGTAACCTCCAAAAACACTAACATACCAGAATCTCTTTTAAATATAAAAATAAAAGAACATTAAACATTAACAAGTCTCCAAATTTTCTCATCTTGATGAAAAAAAAAAAAACGCATACAATAACATTTTATTTCAACATTTTCTCTCCGTATCCAGTCCTGTGCAAAGCATGATGGGAAGCGGAAATCCTGTCCCTGGTTTCCCTAAAATCATTTATGTACTCTCAACTCAAATGGATTAAGTAAAGTGGTCGAAAAAAGAATTGTGTTGGATTAATAATAATAATATGTTTATTTTTTATAGCGCCTTTCAAGAACCCAAGGTCGCTTCACAATGTAGTACAGGAGTACAATCAATTGACAATCAAAATAACAGTCAGCCTGCTCATTATTACAAATAAACAAGCAGATGGAGACAACAAATAACTACAGATATTTAACATAAGAAGTTATAGAATCAAAGAGAACATTAAATACAATAAAGTAGTCATATAACATAAAATGAAAAAGTGTGAGATCACTTGAAGGCAGAGAAGTAGAGAGAAAAATAATTATTTACTGAGCATAAAGAATAGACGAGTTTTAAGTTGGGGCTTAAATGTCTGGAGAGTAGGTGCAATATGAAGATTCGGGGACAGCTTATTCCACAGCTTAGGGCCAATAACACTAAAAGCCCTACCACCCACAGTAGAGCGTTTATACTTGGGTACAACAAGCAAGTTATCATTGCTAGATCTGAGGGTCCGGGCAGGAACATATGGTTGCACTAACTCAGCCAGGTATTGGGGTGTGGGGCCATGACTTGCTTTATAGACCAAAACTAACAGTTTAAACTGGATACGACTGGCCACAGGAAGCCAGTGAAGTTGATTGAGGATGGGAGTGATATGTGCAGATTTTTTGTTAAATGTAAGAGCTTGAGCAGCTGAGTTTTGCACCATTTGAAGGCGATGTATAGCTTTGGTAGGTAAGCCGCTGTATAAGGCGTTACAGTAGTCCAGTCTGGAGGTTATAAAAGCATGAATAACAGTTTCAGCATCTCTAAAGTTAAGGGAGCGGCGGATACAAACAATATTTCGCAAGTGGAAAAAGCATGATTCAACAGTCTGACCAATATGTGAGTCAAGGCATAACGTGGAGTCAAGCAATACTCCCAGATTTCGCACAGTTTTTGAAGGCCTAATCTGGACACCATCAATATCAATGAAAATGTCATTTCGTGGTAAACTCTGTGATTTAGGGCCAATCAACAGGATTTCAGTTTTATCAGCATTAAGCTGTAAGAAGTTATCAGTCATCCAGGTTTTAAGTTCCTGAAGGCAAGAGTTAACAGAAGTGGGTAGACAAGCTGAGTTGGGTTTAACCGTGAAATAAATGTGAATATCATCAGCGTAACTATGAAAGTTAAGACCATGCCGTCTGATTATCTGACCTAGTGGCAGCACATAAATGAGAAATAAAAGAGGACCAAGTACAGAACCTTGAGGTACACCATGAGAGATAGGAACGGTACCAGATCGATCTTTACCTATCCTAACAAATTGCTGTCTATCTGATGAAGAGCAGCACCAGTGATGCCTATTGCAGATAGTCGTGAAAGAAGCGTGGAGTGGCACACAGCGTCAAATGCTGCACTGAGATCAAGAAGAACCAGGAAACTGTGTGCACCAGAATCAGAAACCAGAAGGAGATAATTTAGCACTTTTAAAGTGCTGTTTCTGTGCTGTGATTGGGACGAAAACCTGATTGAAGCGGTTCAAATAGATTGTTTTGCTCTAGATGTGACTGCAGTTGTGCTACAACTACCTTGTCAAGTAATTTGGCAATGAATGGGAGGTTTGATATTGGTCTATAATTGTTCTGGATAGTATTCTCAAGGCTGGACTTCTTTAGTATTAGAGTGACAGCTGCTACTTTTAGATCATGCGGAACATAACCAGTGGCAAGAGATCTATTTATAATATGCGTAATGGGTTGAATAAGTGAAGGCAGAAGGGTTTTTAGAAGGTATGTTGGAATAGGATCAAGAGTGCAGGTGGTAGAATTAGATTTGATAATCAGTTGTTCAACCACAGATGTATTTGTGAATAAAAAAAGTGTCGAGTGGACGACCTATCAGACATGGAGTTGAATAGGAAGAGGCAGCTGGAGAAAAAGTTTGATAAATGTTATTAATTTTTTGTAGAAAAAATGACTGAAAACTTTCACATAGATCAACAGAGCCAGTAATAGCTATGGGTGAGGGTTTAACCAGTTTGTTTATTTCAGAAAAAAGAGCTTTAGGTTTGCACTTGGCTTTGTTGATGACAGTTGAAAGATAGTTAGAACGTGCAAAGTTAAGTGCTTCTTTATATTCCACTACTGAATCTGAAAAAGCCATGGAATGCACAAGAAGGGAGGATTTTTTGTAAAGTCTTTCGAGACGCCTACATTTTGTTTTCAAAACTCTTAGTTCAGGAGTGAACCAAGGAGAGGAGTGAGTAGACGGGACAGTTCTAGTTATTAATGGAGCAAGATCATCCAAAACATTACAAATAGATTCATTATAGGTTGAAACTATCACATCAGGACTCAGGAGGTTGAGTGAAGAAGGAAGAACAGAGGCAGCAATAGTAGCAGAGAAATTGTCAACAGTTATAGATCTCAGGTTACGGTAAGATATCATAGTTTTGGTGTTTGGTTTTGCAAGAGGGAGTGAGAAGTCGAAGACAATTAGTTTATGATCAGAAATGCCCAAATCATGACCCTGAGCACGCACATTGTCAATACCAACAGTACAAAGCGTATGAGAGTGGGAATGTGTGAAAAAATCAATATGCTGAGATACTTCAAAGTTATCCAAAACAGACATAAAGTCTTTTGAAAAAGTACAATCAGAATCAACATGTATGTTAAAGTCACCTAGCATCATTATTCTATCATGCTGGGCACAGGCAAGAGTGAGAAGTTGAGTCAATTCAGAGAGAAAGTTTGTATTATATCTAGGGGATCTATAAATCAACATAATCAGGAGTGGAGCAGGACCAGCAAGTTTAAGTGATAGACATTCAAAACTGGAAACATAAAGAACATCAATTTTAGTCACTTTATAATTGTTCTTAAAGATCACAGCCAGACCACCACCTCTGCCACTAAGTCTAGGTTTTGTCAGGTAACTATATCCAGGAGGGGTTAAAAGGTTCAGTTCAATGAAATCATCAGGTGTTTGCCAGGTTTCAGTCAAGAATAGTAAGTCCAGGTTTCTCTCAGTTGTAATGTCGTTCAGCAGTGCACCTTTGCCAGACAGGGAACGAGTGTTCAAAAGAGCGCAGTTGTGTTGATGGGTAGCAAGCATTGACAAGTAGACAGCATCTCTGGTTAAGGGTATGAGAGTCCCGACGCGATGAGGAGTCACGTTGCTATGGTAACGCTTCGATCTCTGCGACCAGATCACAGGTATTGATTAACTTAATTTACTTAAGTAAATTGGACAAGCATCAAATGTTATTTTCGGCCAACTTAACTAAAACATGTTCTTTCAAAATGAAAATATTGAGTTGAGCTAAAATGTAACTGTTTCAAGTCAGTTTAACACAATGCAATTGTGTTTGAATGAGAAACCTTATACAATGGTGCTAAATGAAAATTATTTTTTTAAATAAACTGAACAGTATCGAAAAAAGTGAGTGTACTCACTTTGAGTGTACTCAATATGAATGAGCTGATATAACTGAACACTAAGTTCAACTAAAAATGTTAGTTGAACTTCCCCCCCTGTGGGACGTGATGGTTATGGTTACACCCTGTGCCTTAAATTGATAACTACAGCGAACATTCATGAGCTGCAGCACAAAGTCTCTGAACTGATAAAAGCCACTGCCTACCCACATTTACAGCAGACAGCAGGACACAACAAAGGTAATGTTCCTCCATATATAACTGTGTATATTAAAAAAAGTGAAATGATTCAAATATCTTATTTGTTATAATTTGAAGAGACTACAGGCAAAACCATTCATGCACTGGTCAGTTTTGAGATTTTGCTTCTGTAACTTTTCTTCCAGACAAGTGGAAAGAAATCATCTAAAATACACTTTTAAGTGCTTATTTTATCACACTTTATGCTATATATGCACTATTTGCATCTATAGATTTCAATACATATCTTTAAATGCTGTGAGATTTGAGTCAGAAATCTTCACTTTAGCAGCTTTACAATCATCAAACGTTACAGTCTTATTCTATATTCAGAAGGGTTTTACAGAGGGATTTGTATATATAAGATTTGCCATATATACATATTTAACAGGTCATTTCTTAAAATATGGTGAAAATGTTTTTTTTTTCTTTTTTTTCTGGCTATTGACAGTATTTTCTGATATATGGAGTGATAAAAAGAGACATCCAAAATCCCCATATGTAAAAAAAAAAAAAAAACTTTGATCAAACAAGAATTTTTAATTTGAACCTGGCTTTATCCAATGTTCAGATTTCTTTTCTGGAATTGTATGCAAATTATTTTGCTCAAATGTGGTTGTATTATAATTTTAATACATTATAATTAATACATTATAATAATTATACATTTCTAATGTGTCAGAGCACCGTGGCTTGATTACAGAGGTGGGTAGAGTATCCAGAAACTGTACTAAAAATACAAGTAGGCTACTTAAAGAAATATTAACTCAAAAAAAAGTAATCATCGCGTTTGCGTTCAAATGCAGGTAACCGGAACCACTGACAAAAGAAGGTGAAAACTATTTACCTTTGCTCGCGCTCATTACCATACTGAACATCTGAACACATATCAAATTACGGATCTTCTTCCGTCTGTTCACCAACGTGCAAACATGTATATTTATATTTATGGTGGTTGGCGGTTGTTTCATGCTCTGTGAACAACGGTAGCTTATTTACTGTATAAATTAAGGTATATGTCCAAAACTGGCAATGTCATACTTTGTGGTAGTGTTACCGTGTACTTAGCGTATTAATCTATTTGATTGTAAAAAAAAAAAAATATATATATATATATATATATACATATATATATTATGTATGTAGACCGCATACGCATATGTTCAACTAATAGAGATTCCTGTTAGAAACTACTTCAGACGATTTAGTGCGTGCAGGGAACTGAACAAATAATACAAACTGATTCGCGATTAGACGCTGCGTCCTAATTCGCCTACTTATACTATGCCCTATGAGTTGTTTTTGTGAAGAAGAAAAAAACATACTTTTGAGTGTGTAGAAGAATAGTAGGAAAGGGACATACTGATACATAGCTACTACTACATTATAATTGCGTCTTTAACGGACAGTTCTGTCGCTTAGTTACGTGCCCTGTCAATCATCTTGTCACAGTTAAACTCCTCCACATTCAATTCAATTTAATTTAATTTCCTACCATTTCGGAGACAAATGTAAAAGCACGTTGATCTGCCAGTCGTGGGTTTTTCATGCGGAGACTCTCCTCATTTGTTTGCAATTTGCAATAATGATGCATTTAAGTTAATGACCAAACGTATCAAGTTCACAATGCTGTTGCGGATGAAATATAATGTAGATATCACGTGGAAAACATTGTCAGGTTAGATACTGATTATTAATCACTCAAACCCATTTATCTAAACCTCTTAACCGTCGGACTCGCACATCCATGTTTGTATTATTTTTTAAACACTTTTTTATTCGTGTTTGTAGTTCTGATCGAATCCTCGTCCAACGCACAATGGGTTGTGGGCAGTATTAGTCGTTAGAGTGTGCACGGATCTGCACTTCTGATTCTAACCGGTGTCATGACAAATCGGGTCCTCCCTCGAAATCGGGCCTCCCCAAACCCTCAGTTAATGATTATATTAGGCTATATATTTATTTATATATTATTAATATATATATATATATATATATATATATATATATATATATATATATATATATATATATATATATATATAACTTAAATATTTGGACATTTAACACTTAAATTAACACATAATTACATTAAAGAGGATTGAGAATATACACTATATTGCCAAAAAGTATTGGGACACCCCTCCAAATCATTGAATTCAGGTGTTTCAATCACTTCCATGGCCACAGGTGTATACAAAGTGAAAGTAATTGGGAACAACAGCAACTCATCCACGAAGTGGTAGATCACGTAAAATCACAGGGCGGGGTCAGAGCATGCGAGTCAATACACTGCAAAAAATTAATCATGGGTCTTGTAATTTTCACACAAAAAATTAAGGTGATAATTAAAAATAGTGTGTATATTTTCTTAAGAAAATTGTGGTTCAGTGAAAATATTGAGAACATTTCACTAATCAAACCAAGAGATACATTTTCCTATTTTTTTTTAAAGGAGGATTTTGAGGCTTGAATTGAGGAACCAATTAAGCTGATTAATTATTTTAAGAGAATTAGTTCAATTATGCAGTTTTATTTAGAGACACCATTGTTAGTTCCCAGCATGCTTTGCATATGGCTGGAAATGGAGCATTAATATTGAAATGAAGTGTTATTTTATGTGTTTTTGAGTGAATAGAAACATCTGTTAATGTTTAATGTTCAGTTATGTTTGACATTTGAAAGAGTTTCTGTTATGTTGAAGTTAACCGGTACCATTGTGCAAAAGAGTAGAGCTTATGGTAAGGTTGTGAAAAACGTCTCGGTTACGTATGTAACCCTCGTTCCCTGAAGGAGGGAACGGAGACGTACGTCGGAACTGACCGATGAATTGGGGATCTGTTTTCAGAGACCAATCTACTTCGAGTGATTAAAAACGAGCCAATGGACATTGGCACACAGTTCACGCATTCCACGCACCGCCCCGCAGCGCGGGTATAAATATGGAAGTGGAATACCGCATCATTGCTTTTCAACTGAGGAGCCGAGACGAGTGACTCGCCCTTCAGCTGAAGCACAGCACCTGGCGACGGGACGTACGTCTCCGTTCCCTCCTTCAGGGAACGAGGGTTACATACGTAACCAAGACGTTCCCTTTCAGTCGGTCACGTTCGACGTACGTCGGAACTGACCGACGAATTGGGGATCCCTACCAACACGCCAGGGAGGCTGGCCCTTCCAGCGCCCTGCTTGAGCTCACTGGAGTGCTCCTAGGTTGGAGCAGGAGTCAGGAGACTTCAAGCAGGGAAGGTCCGTCACTGCTGTTTCTGCAAGACCCACTCAGTGTGACTATTGGATAACGCTGGGAAAGCGTGCCCGTCTCGTGCCCGAGGTGGCGAGGTGGCGGAATACACATAAGGACTAACCTATCAGGGTAGTACTACATATGGCAGTCTCTGGGGTGGATCCAACCTGGTCCCAGGGGGGAAAGAACACCACCAGAGACGACAGAGCGGGCTCTGTCAAGGGAAAGACACGGGGCTAGCCAAATAGGGTAGCTGGTACCGTGGAGAATACACATATGGGGTTGCCGTTAGGGAACCGCTACATATGGAACCCAGCCTACACACACGTTCCACAAGCATACGGGTGCAGGCCTGGCGTCAGACGGCCGCAACGTCTGACACCGAAGGGGTGTCGGAGGAGCTCGACAGGGTTAGCCATTTCTGGGGAACACAACTGGAGACAATAGACGCACGTATCCGGCTCAGCGGGCCGGAGTGGCTTTGCAAGCCGACACAAGAACGGGTACTTCGCGTCTACCGGCCACTGGGGGCGAGTACACGGGAAGAAACCGGCTCTACACGGAGGCTATAAAATCTAGCGAACGTGTTAGGTGTCGCCCAGCCCGCAGCTCTACATATATCTGTCAGCGAGGCGCCTTGAGCCAGCGCCCAGGAGGAAGCCACACTCCTGGTTGAGTGTGCTCGCAACCCGAACGGGCAAGGCACGTCTTGCGATTGGTACGCTAAGACGATAGCATCCACTATCCAGTGGGCTAACCTCTGCTTGGAGACAGCCTTTCCCTTCTGCTGGCCTCCATAACAGACGAAGAGCTGCTCTGAGGTCCTAAAGCTTTGAGTCCGGTCAACGTAAGCGCGAAGAGCGCGGACGGGACATAACAAAGCCAGGGCTGGGTCTGCCTCCTCCGAGGGCAGCGCTTGCAGGTTCACCACCTGGTCCCAGAAGGGAGTGGTGGGAACCTTGCGCACGATTCGTTGACCGAAAGTGCGTGCAGGTCCCCTACCCTCTTGATGGAGGCCAATGCAGTCAGGAGTACTGTCTTTATGGACAGAATTTTTAACTCTACAGACTGCAAAGGCTCAAAGGGAGGGCTCTGAAGTGCTCTTAACACCAGAGTTAAGTCCCAAGAGGGTATCGAGTGTGGACGAGGAGGATTTAGCCTCCTCGCACCTCTGAGGAACCTGACAATTAGGTCGTGCTTCCCTAAGGACTTACCTTCAAATGCATCGTGATACGCCGCTATTGCTGTGACGTACACTTTGAGGGTGGAGGGAGACAGCCTTAGCTCCAGCCCATCTTGCAGGAAAGAAAGCACGACACTAACTGAACACCTTCGGGGGTCTTCCCGGCGGGAAGAGCACCACTCAACAAACAGGTTCCACTTCAGGGCATAGAGGCGCCTCGTAGAGGGGGCTCTAGCAGAAGCGATGGTGTCTGCCACCGCTTGTGGCAGGCCACCTAGAACCTCCACATCCCGTCCAGGGACCAGACATGGAGTTTCCAGAGGTCTGGACGCGGGTGCCATAGAGTGCCCCGTCCCTGAGAAAGCAGGTCCTTCCTCAGGGGAATCGGCCAGGGAGGGGCTGTCGAGAGGAGTGTGAGTTCGGGAACCAGGTCCGGTTGGGCCAGTAGGGCGCAACTAGCAAGACCTGCTCCTCGTCCTCCCTGACCTTGCACAGGGTCTGTGCGAGAAGGCTCACTGGGGGAAACGCATATTTGCGTAGGTCCCGGGGCCAGCTGTGCGCCAGTGCATCTGTGCCGAGGGTGCCCCCGGTCAGGGAATAGTACAACTGGCAATGGGTCGAGTCCGGAGAGGCGAACAGGTCTACCTGCGTGGCTCCGAAAAGGTCCCATATCAGCTGGACGCTCCGGGGGTGGAGTCGCCACTCTCCCGGAGGTGTCGACTGACGAGAGAGCTCGTCGGCTGTCTGGTTCAGCGCACCAGGGATGTGAATGGCCCGAAGCGATGGCGGGCGAGTTGCATCATGCGACGGGAGCGTAGACCACCCTGGCGGTTGATGTACGCAACGGCCGCAGTGCTGTCCGTACGGACCAGTACGTGCTTGCTCTGAAGTGGCTTTTTGAGGCGGCTTAGGACAAGACGTACTGCAAGCAACTCCAGGCAATTGATATGCCAATGCAGCTGGGGCCCCGTCCACAGACCCGAGACTGCATGCCCGTTGTACGTGGCCCCCCAGCCGGTGGACGAGGCATCCGTGAAAACCACAGCATGCCTGGACACTTGTTCTAAGGGCACTCCCGCCCATAGAAACGAAGGGTCTGACCACGGGCTGAAGGTTTGGCGACAGTACGGAGTAACTGGGACCCGGTACTTGCCGCTCTGCCACGCCCATCTCGGGTCCCGGCCATGAAGCCAGTGCTGAAGCGGTCTCATATGAAGCAATCCGAGTGGCGTTACCGCGGCTGCAGATGCCATATGCCCCAGGAGCCTCTGAAAATATTTCAGTGGGACCACCATCCTGCCTTTGAACGTATTCAAGCAGTTCAACACTGACCGGACTCGCTCCTCTGTGAGGCGCGCAGTCTGATTGACCGAGTCCAGCTCCATGCTGAGATAAGAGATCCTCTGTGTGGGACAGAGTTTGCTCTTCTCTCGGTTGACCCGAAGGCCCAACAGGCCGAGGTGACGGAGCACCAGGTCCCTGTGTTCGCACAACTGCTCCCGAGACTGGGCGAGTATGAGCCAGTCGTCGAGATAGTTGAGGATGCGAACGCCGTGTTCTCAGAGCGGAACAATGGCTGCCTCTGCGACTTTCGTGAAGACGCGAGGCGACAGGGACAGCCCGAAGGGCAAGACTTTGTACTGATATGCCCTCCCCTCG
This sequence comes from Coreius guichenoti, assembly GCA_039654105.1. NCBI lineage: Eukaryota > Metazoa > Chordata > Actinopteri > Cypriniformes > Gobionidae > Coreius > Coreius guichenoti. The sequence continues at coordinate 4,247,079 of CM077182.1, read as the reverse complement.
AACGCAAAGCACAGGAACGGTCTGTGTCGAGGAAGGATAGAGACATGAAAGTACGCGTCCTTCAGGTCGATCGCTGCAAACCAATCTCGGGGACGGATGCATTCGAAAATGCGTTTCTGCGTTAACATCCTGAACGGAAGCTTGTGCAGGGCCCAATTCAGGACACGCAGGTCCAAGATTGGCTGTAACCCACCCCCTTTCTTGGGTACAATGAAGTAGGGGCTGTAGAACCCCGACCTCATATCGGCTGGAGGAACCAGCTCGACCGCGTCCTTCGCCAGTAGGACATCGATCTCTGACCGCAAGACGTGGGCATCGCTGCTCCGCATGGAGGTGAAGAGGATGCCCCTGTACTTGGGGGGCCGGTACACGAGCTGAATCGCGTAGCCGAGTCTGATAGTACGGATGGGCCCCCAGAGACCGTGCAAGCAGGACCAATGGCACCACAGACGTACCCGGGGTGGGGCAGGACCGTTCCAGGGTGGGGTTCCGTTCCGGAGGCAACCCGGAGTGTTGTCTGACCGTTCCAGGGTGGGGCAGTGTGTGGGAGAGAAGGCCCGGGAGCGTCCTCTAGCCTCACACAGCCGGCTTGGCCCTCTTGGGGCCCAGGGAGGGAGGAAACTGCTCTGAGAATGTGGGTACCGCTGGACTCCGGAGAGCCAGCGGCAGGACCGAAACCGAAAAATATTCTCCCCCCGGTCCTCCTCCGGGGGAGGGAGGGGTGCGGACACCGTCTCCCAGAGAGCAGATCCCCTTTTCACTGGGCTGCCCGTTTCAGGGCCGCTTGCCCTTGCAGGGGACTTCACGGGACCCTGGACGGGTTGGGCGCCTCCCTTGCGCCCGGCCACCTGCTGCCTGGGTGGAGGCTGCTGCTTGGCTTAGCAGGGGCGGAGGCAGACGCAGGGGGACACCCTCGGCGACAAGCAGGCGGAGGCGCTGCGGCCGACGACTGGGTGGAGGCAGCAGCTGGTCGTCGGGGCAGGATGTTTTTTAAACCGCCTCCGTCTGCTTCTGGGCCACCAAGAACTGCTGGGTGAAGTTCTTGATGGCGTCGCCGAAGAGGCCAGCCTGACAGACAGGGGCGTTGAGGAACCGCACTTTGTCGGGCTCACGCATATCTGCCAGGTTTAACCCCAGGTAACATTCCTGGACCACTAGTGTGGACATCGCTTGACCCAGGGAGCGTGCAGTGACTTCCATCACCCAGAGAGCGAGGTCCATCAGCGCACGCAGTTCCTGCATAACCCCTGGGTCTGGACTACCCTCGTGCATGCAGGACAGACTTATACAGATTATGGCCCTTTTGGCGTTCCATATTTTGACACCAAATAGTTCCACACTGCTAAATTTTTCCGATGCACATCCGGGAAAAAAAGACACAGGGGCAGGCAAGGCGATTTATGCGTTGCACTACGCCTCAGCCACCCAGGAAAGCATGGCTGCCAACTCTGAATCTGATTCAGCATGAGCATACACTATTATAGTGTGAAACTCAGCATTATCATTTCCAGCGCGTAACAGCCCTCTCTCCGATGCAGCAATTGACATCTGTCCTCTGCCAGAGCCCCAAATGAAACGCTGGCCCTTTTTTTTTTTTTTTTTGGACCAGCAATCCCACCTGTAAGCTACCAGCAGGCATGTGAGACAGTGAGCGTGGCCGTCAGACTCGACGGCACACGGCGCGCTGAACACTCAAGCCCCTATGAAAGAGGCAAAATGAACAACGCGCCGACGTGGCATGTTCTCATGAGAGAACATGAACCACCCACGAACAAAGTCTCAGCACGCTCGTGATGTGATAGAGGAGTGGAGGCCCGAGGAGATGTACCCGGCGGGGAAGCCCCACTGTAATCCTCAGGTCACGATCCTCCTCGAGACTCTTTCTAAACACTCTTCGTAGAAACAGCTTGATACAGCAAACCTATCGGCTCCGAAGTAAAAAAGCAATGATGCGGTATTCCACTTCCGTATTTATACCCGCGCTGCGGGGCGGTGCGTGGAATGCGTGAACCGCATGCCAATGTCCATTGGCTCGTTTTTAATCACTCGAAGTAGATTGGTCTCTGAAAACAGATCCCCAATTCGACTGAAAGGGAACTGCATGTACTTATATTTTGAAGCATGTTGCTTTGTTCAATGAGCAATAACTTTGCTAATGCTAGTGCAGTAACATCTCGGTTACGCATGTAACCCTCGTTCTCTGAAGGAGGGAACGTAGACGCCACGTCGGAGATGATGAATAGGAATCTCTCTGGCGAGAGCCAATCTACTTCGAGTGTAACTAAACGAGCCAATGCGCATTGGCATGCAATGACTGCACCAGCTGCTCATGCCACACAGTGCGGGTATAAATGAGCCACAGGTGCTTGCATCAAATCAGTTTTTCGCTGAGGAGCCGAGTAGGTAACTGGCACCCCAGCGGGGCACAGAGGACATGGTGACGGGACTTGGCGTCTCCGTTCCCTCCTTCAGGGTACAAGGGTTACATACGTAACCGAGACGTTCCCATTCAGTTGGTCACTTCCAACGCCACATCGGAGACCGAGGAATAGGAATCCCTACCAAAGCGTTGAGCACCGAACCAGCTGTGAGAACACCCTTTGTGTTTGCTCTTACAAACAAAAAAGAGAGATAGTAGAAGTACCATGCGACCCGCTGCTGTGCCATCACACCAACACCGACTTAAGAGATCCACTTCCAAAAGGCAGGCTCAGTCAGTTCCACCGCTTTGTAGAGAGTGATCTCAGGACGAACCATCCACCACTCGACTCCGAAGCGAAAAGCTGATTTGATGCAAGCACCTGTGGCTCATTTATACCCGCGCTGCATGGCATGAGCAGCTGGTGCAATCATTGCATGCCAATGTCCATTGGTTACACTCGAAGTAGATTGGCTCTCGCCAGCGAGATTACTATTCGTCGGCCTCCGACGTGGCGTCGGAAGTGACCGACTGAATGGGAACTAGTTTGTTTCTACTTGTGCTGTGCTAGCAGCATACAGTCTATTAATTGTACAACATGACTCAAAGTCAAATATAAACAGGTAATTTCCATTCACTCTAATCCACACCCTTTTTTGGAGTCAACTTAAAATAAAAAAGCACATTTAACTAAAAATATTAAATTAATTGTTTCATAGACTAAATAATTTAGGACATTTTACATGATTTATTAAGGTAGATTGCATTAAAGAAATTAAGCCTTAAAACCTACTCAAAAATATCATGCGTAAAGAGCACATGACATTTTTTACAGTGTAGCTACAGACCTTCAAACTTTTAATAGGTAATCTCTTTAGTGCCTGATTACAATTCCTACAATTCCACATCACATGATGTCCCCTGAGGTCTGGAAGGAAGTGTTTCAGAGCCAGAAACACCGCCATCATCTCCAAGCAATTTATGTGCCATGAGAGCTGATAAATGATGTTTCAACTACGTTATAATAACCATTTATGTCTGTATTAGTTAGCTTATATACTAGCATAGCATACGCACTTACCCTTCATACACTATTGCCAAAAGTTTTGGGACGCCTGCCTTTGCAAGCACATGAACTTTAATGACATCCCATTCTTAATCCGTAGGGTTTAATATGGAGTTGGCCCACCCTTTGCAGCTATAACAGCTTCAACTCTTCTGGGAAGGCTTTCCACAAGGTTTAGGAGTGTGTTTCTTCTAGAAGGGCATTTGTGAGGTCAGGCACTGATGTTGGACGAGAAGGCCTGGCTCACAGTCTCCGCTCTAATTCATCGGGTTGAGGTCAGGACAGCGTCTCTGGAACAACAATTACCCTGAGAAACTTTGTGTTCGTTCGCAAAATGTTTGCATTCCCGAGAAACTTTGCCATTTTTTCGCAAAGCGTTTGTTTCCCTGAGAAAATTTGACATTCACTCACAAAATGTTTGATTTTCCAAGAAACTTTGCGTTCACTTGCAAAATGTTTGTTTCCCCTAGAAAATGTGCCATTCACTCACAAAATTTTTGTTTTTCCGAAAAACATTGCCATTGTCGTGGAAATTTTAACTCTTTAGTGGTGAGATTGTAATGAAAACCAAACCCCACTTGTCTTCGAAGTATTTTATTCTTGCAAGAAGGCCATTCACATACAGACAAAGTTTCTGCAGAGAAGGACAGCCTCACCCAGTGCAGGCTGCCTAATATAGATCACTGACCCCCCACCTTGCTGTTTTCCATGTTAATAAAACTGAAGATCTATGCCAAAACCATCTCTCATTCTTTTGTTGCAGAGACACACACATTTGAAATAGCACACATTAATTTTCCACCAAGATCCGATGTTTGTTGTCATGCAAGCACATACATAATATAAACACATTTTATATTTATACAAAATAATTAATTTCCACTACACCATTCATTTGCAAAATGTTTGCATTCCCCCAAGAAACTATACATTCACCCAAACAAACTGAGTGCAAATTGGTAAATTTCTATAAATTTGTTTTTACAGTGTGGCTACATGTACAGTATGTTCAGTATGTTGCTTAACTTGTATTACTCGATGAGCAATTTCTGTGCTCATGTCAGTGCAGTGACAAGAAATGTCATACTCGTCTTTTCAGTCTTTTTGATGTAGACGAAGGGATTTTTTTTTTACATTTACTCAAAAACACAGTATACTTACTCAATATAAATGAGCTGATATAACTGAACATTGACTAAGCTCAACTAAAATGTGTTTAAAATGAGGATAAATTAATTTTGTGTGTCCACTTACCACATTTCCCCCCATGTGACGTGATGGTTATGGTTACACCCTGTTCCTTAAATTACTTAATAAATACAGCGAACATTCATGAGCTGCTGCACAAAGTCGATTCCAAAAAAGTTAGGACACTATACAAATTGTGAATAAAAAAGGAATGCAATAATTTACAAATCTCATTAACTTATATTTTATTCACAATAGAATATAGATAACATATCAAATGTTGAAAGTGAGACATTTTGAAATGTCATGCCAAATATTGGCTCATTTTGGATTTCATGAGAGCTACACATTCCAAAAAAGTTGGGACAGGTAGCAATAAGAGGCCGGAAAAGTTAAATGTACATATAAGGAACAGCTCGAGGACCAATTTGCAACTTATTAGGTCAATTGGCAACATGATTGGGTATAAAAAGAGCCTCTCAGAGTGGCAGTGTCTCTCAGAAGTCAAGATGGGCAGAGGATCACCAATTCCCCCAATGCTGCGGCAAAAAATAGTGGAGCAATATCAGAAAGGAGTTTCTCAGAGAAAAATTGCAAAGAGTTTGAAGTTATCATCTACAGTGCATAACATCATCCAAAGATTCAGAGAATCTGGAACAATCTCTGTGCGTAAGGGTCAAGGCCGGAAAACCATACTGGATGCCCGTGATCTTCGGGCCCTTAGACGGCACTGCATCACATACAGGAATGCTACTGTAATGGAAATCACAACATGGGCTCAGGAATACTTCCAGAAAACATTGTCGGTGAACACAATCCACCATGCCATTTGCCGTTGCCGGCTAAAACTCTATAGGTCAAATGCCATGAAAAAAGAAGCCATATCTAAACATGATCCAGAAGCGCAGGCGTTTTCTCTGGGCCAAGGCTCATTTAAAATGGACTGTGGCAAAGTGGAAAACTGTTCTGTGGTCAGACAAATCAAAATTTGAAGTTCTTTTTGGAAAACTGGGACGCCATGTCATCCGGACTAAAGAGGACAAGGACAACCCAAGTTGTCATCAGCGCTCAGTTCAGAAGCCTGCATCTCTGATGGTATGGGGTTGCATGAGTGCGTGTGGCATGGGCAGCTTACACATCTGGAAAGGCACCATCAATGCTGAAAGGTATATCCAAGTTCTAGAACAACATATGCTCCCATCCAGACGTCGTCTCTTTCAGGGAAGACCTTGCATTTTCCAACATGACAATGCCAGACCACATACTGCATCAATTACAACATCATGGCTGCGTAGAAGAAGGATCCGGGTACTGAAATGGCCAGCCTGCAGTCCAGATCTTTCACCCATAGAAAACATTTGGCGCATCATAAAGAGGAAGACGCAACAAAGAAGACCTGAGACAGTTGAGCAACTAGAAGCCTGTATTAGACAAGAATGGGACAACATTCCTATTCCTAAACTTGAGCAACTTGTCTCCTCAGTCCCCAGACGTTTGCAGACTGTTATAAAAAGAAGAGGGGATGCCACACAGTGGTAAACATGGCCTTGTCCCAACTTTTTTGAGATGTGTTGATGCCATGAAATTTAAAATCAACTTATTTTTCCCTTAAAATGATACATTTTCTCAGTTTAAACATTTGATATGTCATCTATGTTGTATTCTGAATAAAATATTGAAATTTGAAACTTCCACATCATTGCATTCTGTTTTTATTCACAATTTGTACCGTGTCCCAACTTTTTTGGAATCGGGTTTGTATATTAATAAAAAAAGTGAAATGATTAAAATATTTTATTTGTTATAATTTGAAGAGTATTTGAAAACTTTAGGCAAGAAACTACAGGCAAAACCATTAATGCACTGGTCAATTTTGAGATTTTGCTTCTGTAACTTGTCTTCTTTCAGACAAGCGGAAAGAAATCATCTAAAATACATTAAGTGTTTATTTTATCACACTTTATCCATTTGCATCTATAGATTTCAATTTCAATACATATCTTTAAATTCTGCAATATTTGAGTCAGAAATCTTCACTTTAGCAGGATAATATATATATTTAACAGTTAATTTCTTAAAATATGTTGAATTTTTTTTTCTGGCTGTTGACAGTATTTTCTGATTAATATGGAGTGATAAAAAGATATCTAAAATCCCCTCTGTAAAAAACTCAAACAAGAATTTTTAACCTGCATGGCTTTATCCAATGTTCAGAATTCTGTTTCTGTTTCAGAATTATTTTGCTCAAATGTGGTTGTATTCAAATTTTACTAATGTGGCAGAGCATTGAATACCTATAGCAACCACGCCACTGAATCTTTTTACCAAATTAATTTCCCCCATACAGGTTCGCTCACTGAGAATAGGCAGGAGACGTAGATATACAAATATAAGTCAACCAGCAAGTCAGCATTCCTTGCACCTGCACACACACACAAAATAAAAACACAGCACTCATGAAAGAAAGACCAACACCGAAGATCCAACCCCTGACTTGTGCACTCAGCTCCAACAACAAAACAGAATTAGGTCATAAACTGCACTCAAAGATCTACTAATCTACATCTAATGTACTAAATTAGTACTAAGACTTTAAGGCATTCATTTCAGAAAAAAAGGCTCATTTGTTTTTTTGAGAAGAACGTTAGTTTGAAACCAATCATGCTTTAAAACCAGCCATGTATGAAGCATGTCTGCACTGTAAAAAATAATAATAAGATCAGTAAGTCATGACACTACCTTTAACTCATTAAAATAAGTTAAGCAATTTCAACTTTTTTTATAAGTTATATGAGATTCAACTAAAGTTAGTTTCATATAATTTAAGTTGAAATGACTTGTACAACCAAGTTGATTATACTTCATTTATGGCAGCAACTGAACCTAAAGGGATAGTTCACCCAAAAATGAAAATTATCCCATAATTTACTCACCCTCAAGCCATCCTAGGTGTATATGACATACAATCGGAAATATATTAAAAAATGTCCTGGCTCTTCCAAGCATTATAATGGCAGTGAATGGCAGCCCAAAATTTGAAGTCCAAAAAAGTGCATCCATCCATTATAAAAGTAATCCACACGGATCCGGGGGGTTAATAAAGGCCTTCTGAAGCGAAGCGATGTGTTTGTGTAAGAAAAATATCTTATCTAGCTTCCGGCGGACCGACAGGCTTCAAATTTTGGGCTGCCATTCACTGCCATTATAATGCTTGGAAGAGCCAGGACATTTTTTAATATAACTCTGATTGTATTCGTCTGAAAGAAGAATGTCATACACACCAAGGATGGCTTGAGGGGGAGTAAATCATGGGATAATTTTCACTTTTTTGGTGAACTATCCCTTTAAGTTTTTAAAGACCCCCTGTAGTGAATATGAAGTTTTTAATGTTGTTTATATGTCTAAGTGGTGTTTTTAACACCATTGCTGAGTATTTTCTCCTTTAAACTTCAGTGAAAAAAGACAGTCTCAAACTATTCATTAACTATTCTCTGAAGCAGTGGAGTCTCAAGAGAAGCCGGGTTATCCCGCTATATTTTTCTGTGTAATATAGCAGGTGAATTATGTATATGATGTATATTACGATGTTATGATGAACTATATGCCTTTCTCCACTGACGTTCTATGATGTTCAAAGCGTTTCTAAGGATGCTGATTTTTAGAAGACAGACTGAGATGAGGAACAGGAACATGGTTTGTGTAACATTAGCAACACATTATTAGCTGTTTGATAACATAGTCAAGCAAAAGGATAATCATATTAATTACCGTTGTGTGTTCGACGTTGTAGAGAGCAATACATAAAACGCATTACCATTCTGATACATCGACATTGAGCCTGTATAACTCACTCTTCCTATTCTTCTTAATCAGTTTCTGGTTCAAACATATATGGCTGAATCAAACCAATATTTCCACTTGCTATTGTGTAGCGTTTACTGATTGGTTGAGCGATTGGTGTGAGTGAGTGGGGACAGGGCTAATTTGCATATTCATGGATCTGAAATCTGAAATCTGAATCTGAAACTAAGTACTTATTATATTATATAAGATCTGCCAATAAACTGATGAACCGCTCATCTCTAGATCTGAGGCCGCTGGAGCACAATGACATCTCAGGTCTCAAAGACGGTCCTGCGACTGCCGGCTGAAGACATCCAGACGCTGAAAGATGGAATTAACTTCAAGAAAAACCCAGAGGATGGCAAATGTTACATCATTTACAAAGCCAAAGACAAACTACGAGCATGTAGAAACCAGTGCAAACACCAGGGTGGACTCTTCATTAAAGACATAGAGGACATGGACGGCAGGTGAGTGAATCTAAACTCATTTGAACAGAAATAATAAGAGATAATAATAATAAGAACACATAATAAGGATCATGTGACACTAAAGACTGGAGTAATGATGCTGAAAATTCAGCTTTTCAATCACAGGAATAAAAAAATTACATTTTAAAATAAATTGAAATAGAAAACATATTTCACAATTTTTACTGTATTTTTGATCAAAATAAATGCAGCCTTGGTGAGCACAAGAGACGTAAATAATGTAAAATGCATTATTATTATAATTTGACAGCAGGAAGTTTTACAGTTTAATACTGTGGAACTATTTATTAGGAATTGTGCGTGTGTATTTGTGTAACAGGACAGTGCGCTGCACTAAACACTACTGGAAACTTAACGTGGCCACCATGGAGTACGTCAACCCTCCAGACAGCTTCATGCAAGATGAACTCGGTAAAATCAATGTTATTTAAAAAGAGAGCAATGAAAATGACTTTTAAAAATAAAGGCTCTTTATTGTCATCTTTAACATCCATGGAATCTTTGCCCTGCACAAAAGGTTCTTTAGATTTTTAAAATGTTCTTCACACTAAAAGAAATGTGAAAAATAAAAAGGTTCTTTTTAGAACTATTCACTGAATGGTTCTTCAGTGGCATCCTGTAAAAACCCCCTTTTGAAACCCCCTTTTTATTTTTAAGAATTTATAAACATTTGATGTGACTTTATTGAATTTATTATTTTTTGACATATAGCCTATTTATATATATATATATATATATATATATATATATATATATACACACACCGATCAGGCATAACATTATGACAACCTTCCTAATATTGTGTTGGTCCCCCTTTTGCTGCCAAAACAGCCCTGACCCATCGAGGCATGGACTCCACTAGACCCCTGAAGGTGTGTTGTGGTATCTGGCACCAAGATGTTAGCAGCAGATCCTTTAAGTCCTGTAAGTTGCGAGGTGGGGCCTCCATGGATCGGACTTGTTTGTTCAGCACATCCCACAGATGCTCGATTAGATTTGGAGGTCAAGTTGTGCTCCTCAAACCATTCCTGAACCATTTTTGCGTTGTGGCAGGGCACATTATCCTGCTGAAAGAGGCTACAGCCACCAGGGAATACCGTTTCCATGAAAGGGTGTACATGGTCTGCAACAATGCTTAGGTAGGTGGTACATGTCAAAGTAACATCCACATGGATGGCAGGACCCAAGGTTTCCCAGCAGAACATTGCCCAAAGCATCACACTGCCTCCGCCGGCTTGCCTTCTTCCCATAGTGCATCCTGGTGCCATGTGTTCCCCAGGTAAGATACGCACACGCACCCGGCCATTCACGTGATGTAAAAGTGATTCATCAGACCAGGCCATCTTCTTCCATTGCTCCGTGGTCCAGTTCTGATGCTCACGTGCCCACTGTTGGCGCTTTCGGTGGTGGACAGGGGTCAGCATGGGCACCCTGACTGGTCTGCGGCTATGTAGGCCTATACGCAACAAACTGCGATCTGACACCTTCTATCAGAACCAGCATTAGTTTCTTGAGCAATTTGAGCTACAGCAGCTCGTCTGTTTGATCGGACCACACGGGCCAGCCTTCGCTCCCCACGTGCATCAATGAGCCTTGGCCGCCCATGCCATGACCCTGTTGCCGGTTCACCACTGTTCCTTCCTTGGACCACTTTTGATAGATACTGACCACTGCAGTCCGGGAACACCCCACAAGAGCTGCAGTTTTGGAGATGCTCTGGCCCAGTCATCTAGCCATCACAATTTGGTCCTTGTCAAACTTGTCAGAGTTATTCACTTCACATGTCATGCCTGATTGGTGTATATACACTGTGACAGGTGAAGTGAATAACACTGATTATCTCTTGTGATGGCTAGACAACTGGGCCAGAGCATATATATATATATATATATATATATATATACCCCAGCTAACAAATATGTTCTAAGAACATTTTTCTAAAGTTCCCATTAAGTTACAAGAAAGTTATTTCTGAAAGTTCTCTTTTTTAAATCTTTCACCAAGAAAATGCTGTGATGAGGCTTAATGGACCAACAGTTATAAAAAAGACAGAATGTGTTATACATTACTAATAAAACACAGGCAGGTTTAGTGATTTGCAAAAAAAAACTAATCTGTACTCACACTTAGATTGTCATAAACACAGAGGGAGAACTATTCCAACAAGCTATCTCAATTTGCGTTCTTTCGTCATATCCTGGGCTCATCTGCTTTTCTGCTAGTATGCTTTAGTAGTATTGTGTTTACTGAGTTTGGTCTTTTAATATCACTTTCTTAGTACATTAAGCGTTTTAGAGCGTTTGTCCCTATCAGGGAAAACAGACGATTAGTCGCGTGGGTTTAATGTTCGCTATGTAAGAATTTATTCGCAAATGCATTTCCATCTCCCATTATTCACATTAACTCTTTTTCGCACAAGTCAAAAACCACCTCAAGCGAGCGTAAAAACTTTTTTGCGAATTAAGGGATTTTTTGGCGAAATTTCCATCACTCGTTTCTGATGCGATACTTCAAAATGCGCATAAAAACAGGGTGATGGAAACATAGCTATTGATAAACTATAAACATTTCAGAAAAAAAAGTTCCATGAATAATGTGTAAATAAAATTTTTGTGCTAACATTTTGAGAACATTATGAAAAACCAGATCACTCTGACTGAACATTCCATTAATGTTACTGGAAGAATGTTTGTTCAGAACTTTGAGAGAACATTTCCAGAACGTTAGCCAGACTTCTGATAATGTTTCCTGTTAGCGGGGATTTTTATTGTCTTACTGTATTTGTGTGTGTGTGTGTAGAGGCAGTGCTGTCAGACAATGACGGTAGTTTAGAGCTGGTTGAGTTGAATCCTCCAGACCCCTGGACCACAGAGCCCAGAGAAGCACAAGAGCTACACGCCGGAGAGATTACGGTAAATCACACTCATCAACGATCTGCGCTGGTCAGAGCACTCAGGCCTTCATTAGCCATCAGAGCTTCTGCCACAACACCCAAATGAGATCATCTTAATATGGAATAAATTCCACTAGGAACACAAAGGGGAATGTCATGGAAATTCTCAATACCTACTAATCTGATTTCTCCACTGATGATTCGAACAACCTCCAGTTGTCAATATAATATAATACAATACTACAGTACCAATACAGTACTACAGTATACCTTCGAGGTAATTCCCGTCCTGAATATAATTAACGGTGGAGGAGCGAGTTTTGTGATCATACGAACCTGGGAGCGTACTGCTCACGTGGTCAGTCGCATGATTGTCTGCTGTAAATAAAATGTCATATGCTTGGTATAATAAGAATAAATTCATTTTTTTTTTAATAATAGGAAAATAATATCCTAATTATTACGACCCCACAAGAAACAATTACCGTCTGAATAGAGCTATAGTGTGACGAAAGACCACCTCTGCACAAGATCAACGCCTACTTTTACATTATTGACTCTTTAGCCACGACCACCGATTCACGCATGTCATGCCAGCAACAAAGCAATAGAGACGCCTCTGAGGATTACAAGATGTTTTGCAGTGCCAAGTTGTGATTATAACATTAAGAAAGCGTGGATGAACTTTATTTTTAACGAAGTTCTAGTCAGATTTTGTTTGTTCGTTTCATTTTACTGAGGATTCGTTTTTTAAACAAACTCAGGCTTTTCAGAGACTGAAAATAAAAGCTGATGCAGTCCTGACTATATTGGATCCGACGGTAATGTCGCAACTAGGGATGCACTGATATGAAAATTTGTCCAATACAGAGATCCGATAATTCTTTATATTTGAAAGCCGATAACCGATATATTGGTCGATAAATCGAAATCCAAATTTTTATATAATTTTTGAAAGCCTGATTACAAAAACAAAAGTTTCACCATTAAAAGCCATGTCCCAAGCACACAATTATAATGTTCTCATTATAATTTTAAGTAGCCTATATGACAGACTTGCGCTGCACGTTGCACTTAATCGTATTCCTTTTTTTTTTTTTAAGTGATTCCAATCATATTTCAAGCAATTCAAAACCATCATGGTGAACAGTGCGCATTTGAAGTGTCTCGGTGGAAGGAAATAATACATTATCTATCGGCTTTAATATATATCAGCCAAATTTTCTTATCAGGCCGATAATGATAGCATTAAAAATGAACGTACACTATATTGCCAAAAGTATTCCTCCAAATCATTGAATTCAGGTGTTCCAATCACTTCCATGGCCACAGGTGTATATAATCAAGCACTAGGCATGCAGACGCTTCTACAAACATTTGTGAAAGAATGGGTCGCTCTCAGGAGCTCAGTGAATTCAAGCGTGGTACCGTGATAGGTTGCCACCTCTGCAATAAGTCCATTTGTGAAATTTCCTCACTACTAAATATTCCACGGTCAACTGTTAGTGGTATTATAACAAAGTGGAAGCAATTGGGAACAACAGCAACTCAGCCACGAAGTGTTAGGCCACGTAAAATCACAGAGCGGGGTCAGCGCATGCTGAGGCGCACATTGCGCAGGAGTCGCCAAGTTTCTGCAGAGTCAATAGCTACAGACCTCCAAACTTTGTGTGGCCTTCAGATTAGCTCAAGAACAGTGCGTAGCTAAAGAGCTTCATAGAATGGGTTTCCATGGCCGAGCAGCTGCATCCAAGCCTTACATCACCAAGTGCAATGCAAAGCGTGGGATGCAGTGGTGTAAAGCACGCCGCCACTGGACTCTAGAGCAGTGGAGACGTGTTCTCTGGAGTGACCAATCACGCTTCTCTGTCTGGCAATCCGATGGACGAGTCTGGGTTTGACAGTTGCCAGGAGAACGGTACTTGCCTGACTGCATTGTGACAAGTGTAAAGTTTGGTGGAGGGGGGATTATGGTGTGGGGTTGTTTTTCAGGGGTTGGGCTTGGCCCCTTAGTTCCAGTGAAAGGAACTCTTAATGCTTCAGCATACCAAGACATTTTGGACAATTTCATGCTCCCAACTTTGTGGGAACAGGTTGGGGATGGCCCCTTCCTGTTCCAACATGACTGTGCACCAGTACACAAAGCAAGGTCCATAAAGACATGGATGAGCGAGTTTGGTGTGGAGGAACTTGACTGGCCTGCACAGAGTCCTGACCTCAACCCGATAGAACACCTCTGGGACAAATTAGAGCGGAGACTGCGAGCCAGGCCTTCTCATCCAACATCAGTGCCTGACCTCACAAATGCGCTTCTAGAAGAATGGTCAAAAATTCCCATAAACACACTCCTAAACCTTGTGGAAAGCCTTCCCAGAAGAGTTGAAGTTAAAGCTGCAAAGGGTGGGCCAACTCCATATTAAACCCTACGGATTAAGAATGGGATGTCATTAAAGTTCATGTGCTTGTAAAGGCAGGCGTCCCAAGACTTTTGGCAATATAGTGTATATCAGCCGATATATCCTGCATCCCTAGTCGCAACACACAAGTGTGAGTAACAGTGTTTTTATCATGTGTCACTATTGCTTTGTGTGTTACAAATCTTTTGATATGTACTGAGTATTTATACTGTAGCGCCGTAGTCAAACTGAATAGTTGTGGTTCACTGTTCTTTCCTTTGCTTCGGCATTAGCCTATAAGAACGACAGTGTGACAAACAATGGCACATTCATTCATAAATCTGTTTACATGAAACACGGTAAGTTTATCATTTGGCAGTTATAACTGTGGTAACTCCAAGTACTTATTTTAATATGCAAAACTGTTACCCAGTCATAGCAGTGGGCGTTTACTTCCAAGTCTTGAATAAGTCAAGCCCATCAAAGCGAAAGAGAGGGTTAAAAACAGGATAGAAAATAGCTTACTTCTAAACTAGGATGTTTTTTTGATGTAAAAATCTTTATAACATTATAAGTGGACCTCAGAGAACATTATAAAATTAACAAAAAATGCAGTTCACGACCCCTTTAAATACAAAAGGAGTGTAATCAATGTCAAACGGAACTAATTACTAACTGAACTAATTAACATCCAGGGAAACTAACAAGGGAACACAGACAGGCAGTCAGGGAAAACAAAACACCATGATAATAAAACATATCTGTTAAAATCATAAATGCTGCCTTATTGGGACATTACTTGTCCCTATCCCTAACCCTACCTGTAAAACACTTTATTCCCACTATTACATGCCTGTTAGGCACTTTATTTTCTTAATTTGTATTAATAAATAAACACCTCTCAGTGCTGATATGCGTTGAGAAAAGGGAGAAGAACGAGTTTGGAAAAAGGCAGATTTGAACTCAAAAACTAACGCCACCCGCCCAACTCTCCACGCCACTGATCCTGTTATCAACAGGATTTGTTTTGTCATTTTGTCTGGCTCAATCTGACACACTGTGCCTGGTTATAACTATTTTGTAGTTTTTGTTTGCTAAAGGATGATTCAAAGTTATCTTCCAAAGTAAACAACAAGTGTTGTTTAAAGATCACTGGCAACCTGCAGTATTCTCTTATATACTGTATAACAAAATAACAAAAAAGTAAATAAAATGGCAAAGGAAAAAAGTAGAGTAAATATGCAGCTGATATTCATGCTCATACCATTCACAATTTGGGGGTTTAAAAAAAATTAATACTGTTATTCAGCTAGGGCGCATTAAATTGACAAAACTGTCAGTAAAGACATTTATAATGTTACAAAATATTTCTATTTAAAATAAACGCATATTACACAACATTTTAAAGTGCCCCTATTATGTTTTTTCAAATATTCCCTTTCATGCAGTGTAATAGAGCTGTCTGTGAATTGTAGTTGTAAAGTCGAAAGTGCACGATAAAGTTATTGTCTCCCAAAAGAAAGAATCGACTCTGAACCGCCTAAACGAGTCATCTGTAATTCGAATCCTATGAATAATCCAATTATATGAAATAATTCCAAATTATATGAAATAATATCCAATTATCTGAATAATTACTGATGTATATATTTTCTACTCGGTATTCAAAATACATAGTTTTGTGTTTTATATTGTGTAAGTTTTTGTTATTACTGTCTTGAAATAGTTCTGCTAATCAGCTGTGGGCCACTAATACCTAAAACTGTCTATTAATGCAGATTGTCTGTCGTTCTTACTACTTTGAGTAAAGATAAAGGATGGAGCAAGATTTGTTTTACAAACGTTTATGTTACATCAGTCATTCACGTTAGTGCTCGGCTAACGTATGCGCTGTTATTGATACGGTTCCCGCATGTGCACCGCAATAAATTAGAAATATACATATGGGTTTGTTGATGGACGTACACTTGTTAATGCTGATGGTGAGGAATTACAGCTGCAACATCTCATAATGTACCTCATACTGAAACGTCCTGCTCAAGTCGTCCTTGTGATGGAGGTAAGGGTTAACAGACTGGGCCATCTGACCAATCAGAGCAGAGTAGACCAATCACAACAGACTGGGCCACCTGACCAATCAGAGCAGAGTAGACCAATCACAACAGACTGGGCCACCTGACCAATCAGAGCAGAGTAGACCAATCACAACAGACTGGGCCATCAGACCAATCAGAGCAGAGTAGACCAATCACAACAGACTGGGCCACCTGACCAATCAGAGCAGAGTAGACCAATCACAACAGACTGGGCCATCTGACCAATCAGAGCAGAGTAGCTTTCGGAAAGAAGGGATTTAGAGAGACTGATTCATCCATTGAGTCGTTTGAGAATCATTGAAAAATGTGGTGATGTGCAATGTATATTATGAGAAAATGAAAGTGTTTTTTTTTTTTTTTTACCTTTTGTAAACCTGTTGTAGAAGAAAATTAGGAACCTTTAAAATGCCATAATAGCGGCACTTTAAGAGGAAGATGAGCTCTTTGGTTCTCCACCACAAAAACACACTTAATCAGACACTGCTGCTTTTTAGCTATATAGCCTAACACATTTCCCGTTATGAATTATGATACCGTTTGGTCCATTGGATCGGATTGCTTTCTCACCTCAACCAAACCGCCCCAGAGTTTGTTTTCAATCGGGCCGAGACCAATTAATTCAGGCAACTTTAAAGCGATTGTTTTGGTGCGGATCTGAGTGCAATTGCCATGTTAATACAGTATATGCCTCAATAAACCAAACTAAGGAAGAAAATGCACCATGTTCCGAAACAAACGTTTCAAACGAGCCAGGAAAGCGAAGTCTCGGAAGAAGAAGAAGGATTTCAGTAGGTTGGCTTTGTCAAGGATGGTGAGGAGGGAAAGGAACTGGTATGTTTATTGCTGTGGCAATGCTTTTACCAGTTTGCCTCAACATGTTACTTTGAGACCACAAGATCAATTTATGGTGAAAACAACATTTTTATCTTGCAGCTGCTATTGAAACTCCTAATGGTGATGTTGTCTGCACATTTCCTCTTTCATGAAGTGAATTAAACTGTTTACCCCTAAGTGACCTGAATCTGTTTTCAATGGCCACTGAATAAACAGCTGCTGAAATAGGTAAGCAGATGCATTCAGTGCATGTGTGTGTGTGTGTGTTTCAGCTGACGTACATCACGCACGCATGTATGGAGCTTAAAGCGGGGAACAAGACGATGATGTTTGACCCGTGGCTCACAGGACCAGCGTTTGCGAGAGGCTGGTGGCTCCTTCATGAAGCTCCGCCTGATGCCATGGACAGACTCAGTCAGGCAGATCTCATTTACATCAGCCACATGCATTCAGATCACCTGAGGTTACAGTCTGATCCACCATTGCTTATATTATATTACTTTAAATTGTATTATGTTATGCAAAAAAATTTAAATAAAATCTAATTTGCCATCTTTTTTTCTATGAGCTACCCAACTTTGAGATGTCTTTCCAAGAAGCGTCCAGATATTCCTATATACGTCGGAAACACATCACGGCCAGTGTTCTGGTGAGACTGAACTCTAGAGCAAACGACTTCATACACTATTCAAAATAAAGGTTCTTTTCTGGCATTGATGGCTCCATGAAGAATCATTATAGTTCACCCAAAAATGAAAATTCTGTCATCATTTACTCACCCTTATGTTGTTCCAAACCTGTATGAATTTCTTTGTTCTGCTGAACACACACAAAAAAAGTAACCAGACCACTGATGGTAGCCACTGACTTCCATAGTATTTTTTTTTTTTCAACTGGTTACCAACGTTCTTTAAAATATCTTCTTTTGTGTTCAGAAGAAGAAAGAAACTCATACAGGTTTGGAACAACATGAGGGTGAGCAAATGACAACAGAATTTTTGAACTATCCCTTTAAGATCAATGGAATGTTTCCATTCCACAAAAGGTTCTTTTTTTGGCATTGATGGTTCCATGAAGAATCTTAAACAATAATGGAATCTTTCCATTCCACAGTGGAAAACGGTTCTTTAGATTTTTAAAACATTCTGTGGGTCTTTTAAGAACTGTTCACTGAAAGGTTCTTTGGGAAACCTAAAATGGTTATTTTATGGCATCGCTGTAAAATACTAGAGCCCGACCGATTTAACGGTCTGCCGATTTTATTGGCCGATATGAGCCTGTTGCAGATATATCGGCATCGGCGTATATGCCACCAATATAAATGTGCGCCCACGCGTCTCACAGCGCGCGAATATTCACACAAAACTGTCAAAATGCCTTGTCGAGTATCATCGTAAACATAGTCAGTTATGTCTTAAGTGACTTAAGTCACCGCCAGCGTTTTTGGTCATTTTCACAAGTTTCATGGCCCACAGAATATCTTGTGTGAATATCTGAACATGCAATATATCAAAAGAAAGAACAGACCCTGTTTTATTCTAGCTTCATGCATTCTTTTTATCAACACTTGAATATGGGTCAGTTTCATTAAAAAAGCAGCATTTTGAGCAAAAAGCTGAGAAAATTACGTTTTTGTCAAAGACTACATACAGATGAGATTCAGAACGATGATCAAAACACAGATGGAGTAGATCGAGTCCATCAACACCCCTAATGCTTCGCAGTCCTATAGCTCGTCCTGATCAGGAGAGTCTGTACTCGTTCAGGAGATGTGTAATAGCGCCCCTACCGTATAACAGTGAAAACATGGAAATGGCGGGGAAGCGTTTTCTCTTAAAAGACGAGATAACAAAAGACAGAAAAAAAAAAATCGCTCACTGTTCTTGACTGAATAACTTTAATAAGGGTTAATCTATATTTATACAGCAAAGGCTATGAAGTGATATTTTACATTTGATCACTATTTCTGTAGCCTACCTGAAAATCCTGAAAAGAACTGTTTTTCATTTGTATGTTTGTTCGGTTGTATTTATGTACAATGTTTGTATATTATGAATATACTGTATTATATATATACAGTACCAGTCAAAAGTTTGGACACACCAATGGGAAAGTGGGGAAGGCCCTTTCTGGGCCTTGAAAGTGGTAATGATGTTGCAGTCTATACGGGTCAGAAAGCTCTCGGATTTCATCAAAAATATCTTCATTTGTGTTCCGAAGATGAACGAAGGTCTTACGGGTTTAGAAAGACTCAAAAAAATAGCTCTTTGGCTGAACATGTTTTAATCATGGACAGTGGTTCCACGTGATTGAAACAAGTAAAACCTAATAGAATCAACCATGTACAAACCCGATTCCAAAAAAGTTGGGACACTGTACAAATTGTGAATAAAAACAGAATGCAATGATGTGGAAGTTTCAAATTTCAATATTTTATTCAGAATACAACATAGATGACATATCAAATGTTTAAACTGAGAAAATGTATCATTTTAAGGGAAAAATAAGTTGATTTTAAATTTCATGGCATCAACACATCTCAAAAAAGTTGGGACAAGGCCATGTTTACCACTGTGTGGCATCCCCTCTTCTTTTTATAACAGTCTGCAAACGTCTGGGGACTGAGGAGACAAGTTGCTCAAGTTTAGGAATAGGAATGTTGTCCCATTCTTGTCTAATACAGGCTTCTAGTTGCTCAACTGTCTTAGGTCTTCTTTGTCGCATCTTCCTCTTTATGATGCAGCAAATGTTTTCTATGGGTGAAAGATCTGGACTGCAGGCTGGCCATTTCAGTACCCGGATCCTTATTCTATGCAGCCATGATGTTGTAATTGATGCAGTATGTGGTCTGGCATTGTCATGTTGGAAAATGCAAGGTCTTCCCCGAAAGAGACGACGTCTGGATGGGAGCATATGTTGTTCTAGAACTTGGATATACCTTTCAGCATTGATGGTGCCTTTCCAGATGTGTAAGCTGCCCATGCCACACGCACTCATGCAACCCCATACCCTCAGAGATGCAGGCTTCTGAACTGAGCGCTGATGACAACTTGGGTTGTTTTTGTCCTCTTTAGTCCGGATGACATGGCGTCCCAGTTTTCCAAAAAGAACTTCAAATTTTGATTCGTCTGACCACAGAACAGTTTTCCACTTTGTCACAGTCCATTTTAAATGAGCCTTGGCCCAGAGAAAACGCCTGCGCTTCTGGATCATGTTTAGATATGGCTTCTTTTTTGACCTATAGAGTTTTAGCCGGCAACGGCGAATGGCACGGTGGATTGTGTTCACCGACAATGTTTTCTGGAAGTATTCCTGAGCCCATGTTGTGATTTCCATTACAGTAGCATTCCTGTATGTGATGCAGTGCCGTCTAAGGGCTCGAAGATCACGGGCATCCAGTATGGTTTTCCGGCCTTGACCCTTACGCACAGAGATTGTTCCAGATTCTCTGAATCTTTGGATGATATTATGCACTGTAGATGATGATAACTTCAAACTCTTTGCAATTTTTCTCTGAGAAACTCCTTTCTGATATTGCTCCACTATTTTTCGCCGCAGCATTGGGGGAATTGGTGATCCTCTGCCCATCTTGACTTCTGAGAGACACTGCCACTCTGAGAGGCTCTTTTTATACCCAGTCATGTTGCCAATTGACCTAATAAGTTGCAAATTGGTCCTCCAGCTGTTCCTTATATGTACATTTAACTTTTCCGGCCTCTTATTGCTACCTGTCCCAACTTTTTTGGAATGTGTAGCTCTCATGAAATCCAAAATGAGCCAATATTTGGCATGACATTTCAAAATGTCTCACTTTCAACATTTGATATGTTATCTATATTCTATTGTGAATAAAATATAAGTTTATGAGATTTGTAAATTATTGCATTCCTTTTTTATTCACAATTTGTACAGTGTCCCAACTTTTTTGGAATCGGGTTTGTACAACTAACTAGAATTAATGGTGTTTATTTAACTTGAATGAATGGTTTTCAT
The DNA here is from genome assembly GCA_039654105.1 of Coreius guichenoti. Taxonomy (NCBI): domain Eukaryota; kingdom Metazoa; phylum Chordata; class Actinopteri; order Cypriniformes; family Gobionidae; genus Coreius; species Coreius guichenoti. Next base: position 4,225,860 of record CM077182.1, on the reverse strand, counting down.
TCAATTAGAATTCTTCAAATAATCCTACAACTAATGCTTATTGTGTAGTCCTGTGATTTAAATAACAACAAACTAAATATAACATTTCTTTACACATGATGTTCAGTGTCGGCAGTCCAGAAGTGATACTGGTTCCACCCAGAACACTGCCATAGTGGTTGCTTTATTATTAAAGCAATTCGAACTCTTGTTAGCAAATCCTCAACCCAAGCACATGCTCTACACTTCACCACAATGTTAACCCCCCAAAACACTAACATAACAGAAACCTTTAAATACCAACATAACAGAATATTAAACATTAAAAAGTCTCTCAATTTTCTCATCTTGCTAAAAAAAAATGCATAAAATAACACTATTTAAACATTTACTCTCCGAATTCAGCCCCTTTGCAAAGCATGATGGGAAGTGAAAGTCCTGTTTGATTGGGTAACTTGATTGAAACATGTTATTTCAAAATGAAAACATCAAAGAGTAACGTCTCGGTTACGTATGTAACCCTCGTTCCCTGAAGGAGGGAACGGAGACGCCACGTCGGAGACCGACGAATAGGAATCTCACTCGCGACAGCCAATCTATTTCGAGTGTAACTAAACGAGCCAATGCACATTGGCATGCAATGATTGCACCAGGTGCTCATGCCACGCAGCGCTGGTATAAATGAGCCACAGGTGCTTGCATCAAATTAGCTTCTTTTGCTGAGGAGCCGAGTAGGTAACTGGCACCCCAGCAGGGTACAGCGGACATGGCGACGGGACGTGGCGTCTCTGTTCCCTCCTTCAGGGAACGAGGGTTACATACAAAACCGAGACGTTCCCATTCAGTCGGTCACTTCCGACGCCATGTTGGAGACAGACGAATAGGAATCCCTACCAAAGCGCCATGGCCTCTGCCCCCTTCCAGTGCCCTGTGTGAGCCTCCTGAGCTCTCTTACCTGATGAGACGGGGCTCACACAGAGAAGTCCATCACTGCTGTTCTGCATGACCCGCTCAGTGACTATTGGATAACACTGGGAAAGCGTGCCCTAGTGGAAGGGAACGCTGCGGAACCCACATTGTCCCCCGAAGGAGTTATGTGGAGTATAATGCTGAGCCGTAGCTCGCAACCGAGAGGGGGCTCCAGCCCCACTGAATGGGGGGCTCTCCCAAGGGAAAGACACAGGCTTCCGTTAGGAGCAATCGTGGAAAAATATATGGGATCCCCGCAGGGTCACTCATATAACCCCAGCCCAGTACCGGTTCTCCAGGATTCAGCGGCAAAGGGCCTGATGCCAGACGCTCCGCCACGTCCGGCACCGAGGGTGATGGAGGACTCGACAGAGTTTGCTTCTGGAGAATATAAGCGCCGTAGCGCATCAAGCCGACAAGAGCCAGGGCCTCTCATTGCTTCTACCCGTTTGAGGTGAGAACACAGGAGGAAACCGGCTCTACACGTAGGCTATAGAATCTAGCGAACGTGTTGGGTGTCGCCCAGCCCGCAGCTCTACAGATGTCTGACAGCGAGGCGCCACGTGCCAGTGCCCAGGAGGATGCAACACTTCTAGTAGAGTGTGCTCGCACCCTGAGCGGACAGGGCACACCTTGTGCTTGGTAAGCCAAGGTGATGGCATCCACTATCCAGTGGGCCATCCTCTGCTTGGAGACAGCATTTCCCTTCTGCTGGCCTCCGTGACAGACAAAGAGCTGATCTGAGGTCCTGAAGCTTTGCGTTCTATCCACATAGATCCGCAGAGCGCGGACGGGACAGAGCAAAGCTAGGGCTGGGTCTGCCTCCTCCAAGGGCAGCGCTTGCAGGTTCACCACCTGGTCCCTGAAGGGAGTGGTAGGAACCTTGGGCACATAGCCAGGCCGGGGTCTCAGTACCACGTGGGTGTCACCCGGCCCAAACTCTAGGCACGATTCGTCGACCGAAAATGCTGCAGATCTCCTACCCTCTTGATGGAGGCCAGTGCAGCCAACAGCAAAGTCTTCATAGACAGAATCTTTAGCTCTGCCGACTGCAAAGGCTCAAATGGGGCATTCTGAAGTGCTCGGAGCACCAGAGCAAGATCCCAAGAGGGTATGGAGGGAGGTCGAGGAGGATTTATCCGTCTCGCCCCCTTCAGGAACCTGACGACCAGGTCGTGCTTCCCAACTGACTTACCTTCTACGTGATCGTGATAAGCAGATATTGCAGCAACATGGACTTTGAGGGTGGAGGGCGACAGCCTACACTCCAACCCCTGTTGCAGGAAGGAAAGCACAGACGCGATCGAACATCTTCGGGGGTCTTCTCGGCAAGAAGAACACCACTCGACGAACAGGTTCCACTTCGAGGCATAAGCCTGTCTCGTAGACGGTGCTCGTGCCGAAGTGATGGTGTTAACTACCTCTTGGGGTAAGTCACCTAGAACCTCCGCGGTGCCCCGTCTCTGAATCAGAAGGTCCTTCCTCAGAGGAATCGGCCAGGGAGGGGCTGTCGCGAGGAGCATAAGCTCCGGGAACCAAGTCCGGTTGGGCCAGTACAGCGCCACCAACAGGACCTGCTCCTCGTCCTCCCTGACCTTGCACAGTGTCTGTGCAAGTAGGCTCACTGGGGGAAACGCATATTTGCGCAGGCTCCGGGGCCAGCTGTGCGCGAGTGCATCCGTGCCGAGTGTTCCCTCAGTCAGCGAATAAAACCACTGGCAGTGGGACGTTTCTGGGAAAGCAAACAGGTAGACCTGTGCCACCCCGAACTGTCTCCAGATCAGCTGGACCACCTGGGGGTGGAGTCGCCATTCTCCCGGGAGCGCAGCTCATGACAGCTCGTCGGCCACACGGTTGCGCACACCAGGGACATGAATGGCCCGAAGCGACCTCAGACACTTCTGACTCCAGAGGAGGAGATGGCGGGCGAGTTGCGACATGCGACGGGAGCGCAGACCACCTTGTCGGTTGATGTACGCAACGGTCACAGTGTTGTCCGTATGGACCAATACATCTTTGCCCCGTAACAGCCTTTTGAGGCGGCTCAGTGCAAGATGTACTGCTAGCAACTCGAGGCAGTTGATGTGCCAATGCAGGTGCGGGCCCGTCCAAACCCCTGACACTGCATGCCTGTTGTACGTGGCCCCCCAGCCCATGGCAGAGGCATCCGTGAAAACCACAGCATGCCTGGACACCTGTTCCAAAGGCACCCCGGCCCGAAGGAACAAGGGGTCTGACCACGGGCTGAAGGTTTGGCGGCAGGCCGGTGTGATACTCACCCGGTGAGTGCCGCGTTGCCACGCCCACCTCGGGACCCGGCCATGAAGCCAATGCTGAAGCGGTCTCATATGAAGCAGGCCGAGCGGTGTTACTGCCGCCGCGGCCGCCATATGCCCCAGGAGCCTCTGAAATTGTTTCAGTGGGACCGCCATCCTGCCTTGAAACGTGTTCAGGCAGTTCAGCATCGACTGGACACGCTCCTCTGTGAGGCGCGCCGTCCGTTTGACCGAATCCAACTCCAACCCGAGAAAAGAGATCCTCTGCATGGGGGCGAGTTTGCTCTTTTCCCAGTTGACCCGAAGACCCAACTGGCTGAAGTGTCTGAGCGCCAGGTCCCTGTGTTCGCTTAACTGATCCCTGGACTGTGCTAGAATGAGCCAGTCGTCGAGATAGTTGAGGATGCGAACGGCCTGTTCTCTCATGGGCACAAGGGCCCCCTCCGTGACCTTCGTAAAGACACGGGGGGACAGGGACAGCCCGAAGGGCAGGACTTTGTACTGATATGCTCAACCCTCGAACGCAAAGCGCAGAAATGGCCTGTGTCAAACCACAAACCAATCTCGGGGACGGATGCACTCGAAAATGCGTTTCTGCGTGAGCATCTTGAACGGTAGCTTGTGAAGGCTCCGATTCAGAACTCGCAGGTCCAAGATTGGCCATAACCCACCGGTTTTCTTGGGTACAATGAAGTACGGGCTGTAGAAGCCTGTCTTCATATCGACTGGAGGGAACGGCTCTATCGCGTCCTTCGCCAGTAGGACTGCAATCTCCGCACGCAGGACATGGGCATCTGCAGCATTCACCGAAGTGAAGCGGACGCCCATGAACCTGGGGGGACGCCAGGCGAACTGAATCGCATAGCCGAGCCTGATGGTTCGAATGAGCCAGCGAGACGGACTGGGGAGCGCTAGCCAGGCTCGCAGAGACTGTACAAGCGGGACCAAAGGAACGACCGGCGTACCCACCGTGGGGAAGCAAGGTGGAATGCAGGTACCGGGCTGGGGCGGCTGTCTCGTGGAGGCGGCCCGCAACGAGGTGAGAGTGCGCTGTGCAACACTTACCTGATTCCACGAGTGGGCAGGGGGTACGTGAGGAGGCTTGGTTGCGTCCTCGAGCCATCCAGTGCTGGACGGCTGACTTTGCTGTTCGAGCCGTCCACTGCTGAAAGGAACCAGGGTGGGGCGCTGAGAACCAGCACGGGCCACCCCGAGAAACCAATCGTCCAGCCTTGAGGGTTCGGGACACGGTGGAGGGTTCCACACGAGCCCGACTCTCTCAGCGGCCCGGGAAAGCATGGCCATCATTTCTGGATCCGTATCGGGCACAGCGGATCTTCCTGAAGGAGCCCCCTGCGCCGACACGTCATCTCCCGAAAATTCTGACCCTCCCTCCGATGCAGCGATGGACATCTGATCATCGAGAGGAGCCCCGAAGGATACGGATGGTACACACCTCATGGGTGGCCCACCGCATTCCGACGGCAGCTCTACTGGCTGCGAAGTGCGGGAGGGGTGAGGGTTCCCCGGGGGTTGGGTCCCTGGGGGAAGCGCGCTCACCGTAACCCTCAAATCACCCGTGCTACTGCCTGAAGTAACCCTCTGTGGAGGGTTAGATCGAGGCAGAGGCACAGGGACTCCACCCCTTGCGAGATGGAGCGCAACTCCGAGATGGTCATGTTCCCGCAGTGAGAACATGAGTCATCCACCAGCGCTGCCTCAGCGTGCTGAACGCCCAAACACGAGATACAGCCTGGTGACCATCCCTCGGTGACAGGTAACCACCGCATCCAGAAACACACAGATAGAATGTCATCTTGAAAAAGACGCAAGCTCTATCTGTGTAAGCTCTTTTAGAAGGACGCTCTCCTTGGTGCTGAAGCACGCAGGGGGAAGGGTCGCGGTGACACAGTCAGGGAATAGTGCAGCCTGACATGCGCTCTCTCTCTCACAAAGGCGCTCTCTTACCAGCCGTAAGAACGGCTTTTCAGCGCTCTCCACCTAGCGCACCGAACCAGCTGTGAGAACAGCCTTTGTGTTTGCGCTATCAAACAAAAAAGAGATATGATCAAAGAACCACACGACCCGCTGCAGCGCTGTCACACCAACACCGACTGAAGAGATCACTTCAAAAAGGCAGGCTTCAGTCAGTTCCACTGCGTAGATGAGAGTGATATCTGGACAAACTATTTACCACTCGGCTCCGAAGCAAAAAGCTAATTTGATGCAAGCACCTGTGTCTCATTTATACCCGCGCTGCGTGGCATGAGCACCTGGTGCAATCATTGCATACCAATGTGCATTGGCTCGTTTAGTTACACTCGAAGTAGATTGGCTCTCGCGAGCGAGATTCCTATTCGTCGGTCTCTGACGTGGCGTCGGAAGTGACCGACTGAATGGGAACTGTTTCAAGTCAATTTCAAAATAAATTGCTTAAATAAAATGAACAGCATCATAAAATAATTTTTTTGAGGGTGAGTAATTAATGACAGAATTTTCATTTTTGGGTAAACTATCCCTTTAAGTTACTATTTCAATAATTTAACAGCACATTTGCATACTACTACTACTACTAATAATAATAATAATATATAATCAAATTAATTAATAATAATAAATAATTTCATTTTGTGTATATAAAATGTTTTATATTATTATTATTATTATTAATAAGACAAAATACTACTTCTATAACTTTTTACACTTTAATTTTTTGAAGACAACATGAGGGTGAGTAAGTGATGACAGAATTTTATCTATGACAGAATTAACTATCCCTTTAACATCAATGGAATCTTTCCATTCCAGAAACGGTTCTTTAGATTTAAAAACATTCTGTGGTTCTTTTCAGAACTGTTCACTGAAAGGTTCTTTGGGGAAACAAAAATGGTTCTTTTATGACCCCTTTTCGAATCTCTGTTTTTAAGAGTTTGTAAACATTTGATGTCCTTTTAATTGCAGCTAATACTTTTGAAAAATTAAAAATTACAAACATAAAGATGACAAATGGCCAGTGTTTTGGTGAGACTGAACTCTACATTCTCAAATTAAAATATTTGCTTGAAGGAGCAACTGAAGTTTTAAGTTAATATTTTATTTTTTTAACAACACATTTGCATACTACTACTAACTAATAATAATAGTAATTACATTTTGGATATATAAAAAGTCTTTTATATTATTATTATTATTATTAATAAGACAAAATATATTACTTCTACAACTTTTTACACTTTCACTTGAAGTACTTTCACTGCAATCATCTGTTGAGTGTCTTCTTTAAAAAGAGAGCAAAGCATTCATGAATTAATAACGGATAGTAATTTTTCACATCTACGTTCAGAAAGGGGGTGACAGCTAAGAGGTTTTCAGTTGGACATTTTAATGATTTAATTAATGAATCAACTCCTGCTCTATCCGGAGTCCATCTGACTTGTTCGTTTGTGTTTTGTTGCAGGTATCTGGAGAAAAGTGGAGTGAATTTAACAAACATCAACGTGGTGTCGTTCGGTGTGTGGCAGAATGTAAGTGATTTGGTGGCTTTTTCCCCTTTTTGCTCTTTTTTACGTGTCCTACTTTACTTTATCTCAGCTTTTGAATCATTTGAAAGGTCGATGATCACCTGAGATTTATGATTCTGATGGATGGAGTTCATCCTGAGATGGACACCTGCTTGATCGTGGAGTACAAAGGTATTTTACTGCTCATTTATCCTGTTTATCCTCATAAAGCTGCTTTAAAACAATCTGCGTTGTATAAAGAATTATACAAGTAAAGACAACTTGACTTGATATGACCCTTTTCTATGTTCTTCCTTTGTTTGAGGAAGGATGGACTAACAGCTTATATGTTACTAATTAGTTAAAGTATAAAACAAACGCAACAGCAAGGTCATAGAAAGAGGTTCGGGTGCAATCTTCTGCCTTTATCTATACTATGTGATATAAAGTACACATAGGTTACATATAAGATAACACGCATAATAACTAGTTAGGGAAAAGATAAAAATTAAACCAGCAACACCTTCTTCCATTCAAGGGCGTGAAAGTGTCACCTATTACTTTATACCTTCAAAAACACAGTCTGAACCGTTTCAAAGCCATCATTTGAGTTTTGAGTTAAATGAGGCTTGATAATAAATTACACTAGCGTTCAAAAGTTTGGGATCTTTAAGATGTTCTTGAAATGCTCACCAAGGCTGCATTTATTCGATCAAAAATACAGTAAAAAGTAATACTGTCAAATATTATTACAATTCAAACTGTTTTCTATTTGACTATATTTTAAAATGTAATTTATTCCTGTGATCAAAGCTGAATTTTCAGCATCATTACTCCAGTCTTCAGTGTCACATGATCCTTCAGAAATCATTCTAATATGCTGATTTGATGCTCAAGAAACATTTCTGATTATCATCAATGTTGAAGTGCTTCATATTTTTCAGGATTCAGGATTCTTTGATGAATAGAAAGTTCAAAAGAACAGCATTTATTTGAAATAGAACTCTTTTGTAACATTATAAATGTCTTTACATGTCACTTTTGATCAATTTAATGGATCTTTCATGAATAAAAGTATTTTAAAAACAGACAAAAAATCTTACTGACCCAGTGTGAAAATGTACATACTGTATATAAAAAGATAATACAGTAAGAATAAGATAATGTTGAAATTGTTTCATGTAAATAAAAATAATGAATCACCTACAAACAATAGATTCTATCTTCAGCAATAAAGCAGCTAAAGCCCCTCAGAAATGCACAACATTGCTAATAAGTTGCATAAAAAAAACACCTTCCAAGGTCACATGATCCTGAATACGGTGGACTGCACCAGACCAAACAATGGACGTCTTCCTCACGGTGTTGACGTGATGATGAGCGACTTCGCTGGCGGAGCCTCCGGTTTCCCCATGACCTTCCATGGCGGCAAGTACACCGGTGAGTTACACATCAACGTCCTGAGTCATTTCACTCGGCGGCCATCTTAGAAACACTATTTGAGTCATGCAAGTGCAGCTCCTATCTCTTTGAATGGGGAAACATCAAATTCTCCAAATTACGAACAAATTTTATATTTGAAATCACCAACTAAATCTGACATCTGTCTCATACATTTTGTTTCGAAAAGCTCAAATCATGACAAAAAACTGCATATTTTAAGGCTAAACCAGCAAATGCACAAGTTTCTAGAGCAAGTGGAGCTTCTAACGGCAGCTGCAGTGACGCGATTGGCTCTTTTATTAGAAGGCGGGACTTATTCCGCGTTGCACTTTCTCCCATTCTTAGGCCCTGTCCCAAATGGCACCCTAAACCCTCACGGTCTTCCTCTGAGTCCGCACTTTCACGGCGTAATGCCGCTTTGACTGCCGGGTAGAAGTCCTCTGCGTAGCTCACAGTCTTGCGGGCTCACCAGAAGTGCGCATCGAGGGCGCATAGCGGGCGCATAGCAGCCGCAAAGGGGGTGCTCACGAGCACCCTTCTTTAAGCTTAAATGACGAATGGGACACCCTACGGTCTTGTGGACTTAACGGACACGCGCACGCAGCGGCCATTGTAAGTCCACAAGACCGAAAGTGCACATGAAGTGTGCCATTTGGGACAGGGCCTTAGTAGGGTACAACGGGGCCTAAAGGCTCCATGGGGTAAAAGGCTCCTTTGATTTTATTTTCCTCTAAACCACTAGATGGCACAAAAACTTGCCTCGGCACTTTCCAAAACATCGAAATTTGTCTGATCTTTGACGCGATCGCGGGCAGCAGCGCAAAGTTGATTCTGTACTAATTTGATCTAATATTTAATGTTTTTAAAAATGTTGTAGATTTAAGTAGCAAATAAGAATTGCTAAAATTATTGAATATATTGTGAGACAAAGGTCTTCTTAATGATTTTCAGTTTTGTTCAAGGTAATTAAAGCAACAGCTTTTCAATAACAGAAGAATATGTAAAGTATGGTATTTGGGGTAAAAGGCGCCATATTTAACATGATAAATAGTTCGCTGACTTTTCCATTGGATGACATGACATGATTAGATTCAGATTGTAAATATCATATATTAAGTAGAGTGTCCACCTTAGAGATAATCACCATATTTATAATGAAAAATATGATTTTAATCATGTCATATAATAAAATATAATTTATTGTTACTACTGTAAATCTATATTAAATTATTATGGGATCTCCTTCAATGCCTTAAAATTAATTTGTTTCTATATTTTTAAAATATATTTCTATATTAACATATTTTAATGACAGCATATTTATTGAACAAAAATGAATTCTTTTATTTATCAAAATAGTGCTAAATAATAATCACTTTGCTAAAGAACAAGTATTAACTTTATAGGCATTATTAAATACATATTATTTAAGCTAAAGTATTTGTGTCTTTTGCCCTGTGTGGGGTAATGAACCACTTTTATGATTTATTTTCACACAAAATCTGTTGCTCCATAAATGTTCAGTACAAACATGTATATTTTTTCTGCAATTATCAGAGGTGTAAAGAGTACCTGAAAACCATACTTGAGTAAAAGTACAGATTCCTTACAGCGAAAATGACTCCATTACAAGTTACAAGTCACCAATTCCAATACAACCTGAGTAAAAGTCTTAAAGTATCTGATTTTAACAGTACTTAAGTATTTTACTCATCCTGAATGTAGGCTCAACAATGCACTAGTCCTCGACACCTGAGAGACATACCAGTGAAAATAAGAAACAATTTGTAGATGAGAAATCATGTTTATTTTCTAAAATCAAAATAAAACTGAACACCTCAATATTGCAATAAATCAAGGTCGACACAACAGCCTCTTAAACGTCTACAAACTCTCAAGTCTCAGTTAAGCTCAAGTGCACAAAAAGGCCATAAGTCAACCAATATCCTTCAAAAAGGTCTCGTCAATATAGAGGATAAATAAAATAATGTTAAGTAAAATTAAATAGTCTAAGCCTTCTTGTACTGTTTCAGCCTCATCACCGGCTGCAGTCATGTCCTCATCTCATAAATCAAACACCTGCGATTCAGCAACTACCTGCTAATGCACTCGCATTCACGTAAAGTAGCCTCGTTGACATGTTTGGGTGAGTAAAGGCAAAACGCACAAGATATAGTCCCTTCAATGCCCTTAGATGGCGAATGTGATATCACTTCTTTATAGCAGAAACAAACTGCTGCAGAAAAAGTTAGGTGCCATGCAAAATGTAATGTGTAACTGCATTACTCAACACAAAGTACATTTACTTGTTCAAAAATGTAGTCAAGTAGAGAGTAAAAGTTGCTAATATCTTTGATGCTCAGTACAACTACAAAGTAGCCAAAAAGATACTTAAGCGCAGTAACTAATTACATTTACTCAAATACTTTACACCACTGGCAATTATACACTATGGGAGTAATAAAAAGCACATTTTTCTTAAGGTGTGCCTTTAGCCCCGTTGTACCCTAATATTAATCGTGCACGTCTTTTGATATCTAAGGTCTTTGTTACACATGCAGGTTTATTTCTTTAAAAATGTGCATTATGGGAACAAGCAACTCTGCATTCTAATTCTGGCAGAAAACTGGAAGGCGGATTTCATCAAGAACGAGAGGAAGAAACTGCTAAACTACAAGACTCAGCTGGTGAAATCCCTGCAGCCCAAGATCTACTGCCCGTTTGCTGGATACTTCACTGAAGCTCATCCCTCTGACAGGTGAAGACGGTTGTAATATCAGAAAAATATTACAAAAAATGCTGTTCTGACCTTCTATTTATCAGAGAATCCTGAAAAAACCCAAATATGAAGCAGCACAACTGTTTTCAACATTGATAATAATCAGAAATGTTTCTTTAGCGGCCAATCAGAATATTAGAATGATTTCTGAAGGATCATGTGACACTGAAGACTGGAGTAATGATGCTGAAAATTCAAAAATAAAAATATATTTTAAAATATATATTCACATTGAAAAAGTTATTTTAAATTGTAATAATATTTCACATTTTTTACTGTAACAAATAAATGCAGTCTTGGAGAGAATAAGAGACTTCTTTCAAAAACATAAAAAATATGAATAATATAACACTAATAAGTAACACTTGACCATGACTAACAGGTACATAAAGGAGACGAACATCAAGAACAGCCCAGTAGACCTGAACGAGTCAGTAAGGAAGAGCTGTCCAAACATCTTAACCTGGACACCTTTACCCGGTTCCGTCCTGGATCTGGCCCTTGCGCTAAATGACCCATCTAACAGGTATTATGGCTTTATTAGCATTAGCATGTAGTGTTCCCATGGCTTTATTACACTAGCATGTAACGTTCACATGGCTTTATTAGCATTAGCATGTAGCATATGAAGCTTCAGTGCATTATCAGCGGTTCTCATGGTTTTTTTCCTTAAAAATCATTGATGCATATATTATGCTTGTTTCTTTTTTTCCTCTCGTCATGTTTTCTTTCTTAATTCTGTAATAATTTGACGCTTGAGATGTTTAATTATTTGCTTTTTTCTAATATGTATATGTATGTAATAAAATTAGCATGAACAGCATATGCAAAAACAATGATATGACATTAGTGTTATTTCAGTATCATTGAGATACCATTATAGTTTGATTTTAGTTTTTTATTTTCTGTTTGCATTTTAATTTTAGTTAGTTTGAGTCATTTTGTTGTGTGCTTTGGTCATTTTTATTCCTTTTTTTAATATGTCTATGTTTTATATATTTAATTATATCTATATTTTTATATAATTATGTCTTTTTTTATTCATTTGTATTTCAGTTTTAGTTATTTTAGTGCATCAAGTTAAGCTTAAATTCAAATAATAACAGTTGCTTCAAGCATGACTGAATAATTATGCATTTTATTAACAGTAGAAGTGTAATCTGTTAACTATTTAACTGCAAACATACTGAATGCAGCCTCTGACATTGTTTTTGACCTTGTTTATAGTTTTTGAGCATCTGTTTAACTTTGATTTGAGAATTATGATCATATATGCATGAGTGAATTAGCATGTAGCATGAGTCTCTAATTATTTCTGCCTGTTTTTCATTCTTTTCTGGTTTTAATAACATATCCATAGGAGTCATGCCATCACTGAACCGCCCAATGGTACAAAGATCTATAAGGACAGTTGGGACTTTGACTTGTATGTGGATGAACTGAATGCTTCCATTTCAGCTGAAATCTTTAAATACAAAAGCTGGATCCAGTACTATTATAACTGGGCAGGATTTAAAGGCTACAATCTGGTCATCCGGGTAAATAATACTTTTTATAGCCAAACAGCTGGTGGATCTCACACATACACAAACAACCCCGGCCCACAGATGCGTTAAACTCTAACACTGAGTGTTTTTCCATCAGGTCATTGAGACGGATGATGATTTCAAGCTCCTGCATGGAGGTTACGACTACCTGGTGGACTTTATGGGTCTTTCTTTCCCAGACACGCGGCCGGAGAGAGATCACGCGTACGAGGAGGTGACCTCACTAAAGTCTTGTAGCACAGACTGTGTTGGATGAGATATGCACTGATTTGAATACATGAAACGTGTGTTTAGATCAAGAACAGAGTGGGAGTGATGAGAAACGTGGTTTTGAACGGGCTGCTGTGGGACGACCTGTACATCGGCTTCAACAACAGAATGAGTCGAGATCCTGATGTTTACCACCACAAGTAAAGCACAAAAAATACATAAGAATGTATCGATTGGAAATATCATGTTTGGGAATTTATTCATTTACCCTACACACAGAAAAAAAGGTGTCAAAATTGTACCTTTAGGGGTACAACAGTCGCTGGGGCAGTGCCCTTAAAAGGAGATTTTTTTTACTCCTAAAAGGTGCATATTAGTACCTTAGAGTACAAATACGTATACCTTAAGGTACTACTATGAACCTTTTTGTGGTAAAAAAAAAAAGGTAAAAATATGTCCTTTTAAGGGCACTGCCCCAGCGACTGTTGTACCCCTAAAGGTACAATTCTGACCCCAAAACACTTCAAAGAATACACTCTGAGGAAAAAGGTTTAGTGAGGTTCTATATAGAACTCTAGGGTTCTTCACTCAATTTTAATGCCAGAGAGGTTCTAAATAAGGAGAAATGTCTTAAAGACCCCCTGTGGCGAAAATCAAGTTTTTAATGTTGTTTATATGTCTATGTGGTGTTTTTAATATGCTTTAAGACAAACCATGTGCAGATTCATAACTCAACACCATTGCTGCTTAAAACTGCAGCGAAAAAAGACGGTTTGAAATCGCTTGTTTCTGACGTCACAAACTACCTTGTAACCAATCACGTCACAAGGGGGGCGGGGCTTTAGCATATCATTAACTATTCTTGCTCAGTTGGCTTGCTCAGTTGGGGACACCTAAATTTCAACTATATTACTGATCCGCCCGCATTGACACTATATGATAATTGAAATGAGCTGGATGACATCACCGTTTTCTCCAGAGCGGCTGTACAGCCGAATCAAATTCCGTTGCATTATTTTCCTGTTACCACTGTGAAGCTGCTTTGAAACAATTGCCATTGTGAAAAGCGCTATATAAATAAAGGTGATTTGATTTGATTTGATATTCTCTGAAGCAGTGGAGTCTCAAGAGAAGCCAGGTTATCCCGCTATATTTTTCTGTTGATATGAAAAATCGGGTACATTTAGCAATATAGCGGGTGAATTATGTATATGATGTATATTACGATGTTATGATGAACTATATGCCTTTCTCCACTGACGTTCTATAATGTTCAAAGCGTTTCTAAGGATGCTGATTTTTAGAAGACCATGGAGAACATGGTTTGTGTAACATTAGCAACACATTATTAGCTGTTTGATAACGTAGTCAAGCAAAAGGATAATCATATTAATTACCATTGTAGGGAGTGATACATAAAACGCATTACCATTCTGATACATCGACTTGTATACGAGTTGACCGCGTGGGTTGTCTAGCTGGTGTGAGTGAGTGGAGGCGGGACTAATTTGCATATTCATGGCTCCTTGTATATTAAATGAAGCAAGGGTGTAGAGTTACATTCAAGCTGTTTTAAGGCATGAATACAACTTTTTTCACAAGAAAAAACATTCAAATATGTAATTTTGGTGATCAAAGATGAGTTTTAAGGGATAAAATTAGTGACTACACAGACTTTAAAATGATTGCACAATAATTTAATGTTCAACAGATTATTTAATTTTTTTCTAGTGATAAAGTATGTTTACAAGCTGTTTAATTCATACAATTTTATTTAGTATTAAAACTAAATCCATAAAATGATCCCATAATGGAACCCCTAAAAGGTTCTATATATGAAGCGCCTGACGGAACCCTTGAAGATTCCATATAGAACCTTTTCTTCTAAGAGTGTATGAAGGTTATAACACGTTGTGTACTTCAATTTAAATATTTATTTTCTAATTTTCATTTCATTTATATTTTATTTCAGCTTTATTTTAATTAATGAAAACAATTTTTTTAGTAACACTCTGCTGGGTAGATTTGTAAATCTAGATTTGCAAATTGTAGTCCGTTACTGATTCCAAATTACATCACAAAAATTGTAGTTAGTAACGTAATCCATTACATTACACATTTTAGGTAATATAATCTTAATATAAGATTATTTTTGACCTAACTCATTTATCACATTGAATTGAATAGGATAATATTGTACCATATTGATATAAAAATACAATGAGAAAGGAAAATATATTCCATTCTTTGTCATCAACAACATGAAGTGCATTAAAAATTACATTATGTCAGGGTTTCTCAAGCTGGGATTCATGATGGAACTGCAGGGGTTTGTGAGTTTAATGAAAAGCTGGAAATTCTATAAATCATAAAAAGCCTTACAAAGACATAGCAATACAGGGTTAAATGACTTACTGAGTTATCAATAATAATTAATGTGTTCGTCAGGACTTGATTCGATATGCAGTGTCTCAATGTTGTGAAAACACTTCTTAAAAGTGAAATAATTTCTGTAAATCCAGTGGTCAAATGCTTTGTGGCCCCTCAATTTTCCATGTAATTATATCCACCTGACTAGTGGCTGATCTGTGTGCAATTTCACAAAACTAGAATACTTTATAAATGAATGCATAAGCGACATGCTTTTTTTAGAAAGGAAAATTAAAACTTGAAAAAATAATAATTAGGGAGAATCATTCAATTATCAATGATTTACTGCCTTTGTGTGAATATGTAATCAATAAAAAAGTAAATGTAGTAAAACGTACTTAATTTTTGGAATCTGATTACGTAATCCAGATTACTTTACGACCCAGCACTGGTAACACTACAGTAAGATTTCATTTGTTAACATGAACTAAGAATGAACCATTGCATTTATCAATCAGTTCATGTTAATCTCAACATTTACTACTATATTTTTTTTAAGATCAAAAGGTGTATCAGTTAACATTGTTAATTGAGCATGAACATTTTTATTAACTTACATGGTTACAAAATGCTGTTATTGTTAGTTTATGTTAGTTAATGCATTAACTAATGTTAACAAATGGAAGCTTATTTTAGAGTATTACTATTTTAGTTTAAAGGTGCAGTGTGTAGTATTTATGAGGATCTATTGAGAGAAATGCAATATAAGATACATAGCTATGTTTTCAGTGGTGTATAAAGACCTTACATAATGAACTGTTATGTTTGTATTACCTTAGAATGAGCCATTTCTATCTACATACACCGCGGGTGTTAAATCGTACCGTCATGTTTCTACAGTAGCCCTAAACGGACAAACTTCTCTACAGAGCGCTAGCTACTCTCTGCTGTCTCCGACGACGACATCTTTGTCCTGTGTCGGCCACCGTAGCTTCTCTATGTGCTTTGAAAGGGAGGGGTGAGCGGTGGACGGTTGCAATTCACAACCTCACCACTAGATGCCGCTAAAATTCACACACTGCACCTTTAAGTTAACAATAATATCACCAATATGAGAAAAGCAAGGGAGTGGCCTTCATGACTATTAGGTCTATAATAGTGTTTGTTTTTCTCTGGCAGGTTCTGGAATCATTTTCAGACAGAACTGCCACTATCAGGGCCAGACTGGGATCATTTCCTTCAAACTGCCGTTGAAACGGACGCGACAGATGAGAGCAGTAAAAACTGTGTGCTGTCTTAATGCATGCGCACACACACACGCACATGTTGTGTTTTCATGTTTTATGGGGAATTTCCATAGACACGATTTTTATACCGTACAAACTGTATATTCTGTCCCCTAACACTAAACCTAACCATAACATAAATATGATTTATAAGCAGTTTTCCTCATGGGTACCAATAAAATGTCCCCACAAGGACAAGGATTTCAGATATTGCCATGTTTGTGGAGACATTTTGTCCACATAATCATTATCAGGCCCCACACACACACACATATTACGGTTATCTGTGATAGTTTCATGTGGTTTTGGGAGTCTGAGGGGTGAGATACTGATGCTGCTCGATCATACGTTTGGGAACTTCTTATCTTATATTCATCTTATGCTCATCTTATGTTATGTTGAAATGTATGATGAAATACTTGATTCTGTGCTTAAATCATTTTGCATAATGGTGCAAAAACGTACGATTGTTTGTTTTCCCTGGCATCTGAACACTAAACACTGAAAAATTATGAGATACTGATCACTTTATAATCATCTATACTTGAATTACTGTAAAAAAGCATTTAGCAAATAAATGTTTTAAGAGACTGTGTACTTTTTAATAAACATTACATATCAACGGAGTCACACAGAGTCCAAAAGTCAGAACAAATTTAAAAAAACAGAGACATAAAATGAAGAAAATGTTTTATATTTATATTCAACATTTCACTCAAACTTTTATTCTGATAATTTGTAATGAACAAAAAAAGGGATTTCTAGTTTTAGTTTCAGACTTTTAAACCCCACTGTAATATAAAATATGTAAAATATAAACAACATAGACATCTGTGTTATTTTAGTATTACTATTATAGTTTATACACTGATAAGGCATAACATTATGACTTGTGTTGGACCTGTCAAGGCATGGACTCCACTAGACCCCTGAAGGTGTGCTGTGGTATCTGGCATCAAGATGTTAGCAGCATAGAGGTTGCTTTTTGTCATTTTTATTAATATTTTTATATTTCCATTTAGCTTTTTTCTAAAAAAAAATTGTACTTAATTTATTTCCATTAGTTGACATGGCAACATTTCTAATTTTCATTAAACTTTTTTTAAGTTTAACTTTTATTTTGATAATTTGTAATAAAAAAACATTTTCATTGAAAAAACGACTTTTTAACCCCACCATAATATAAAATAAATATGCAAAATATAAACCACAACAGACATCAGTGTTATTTTAGTAGCATTTTATAGTATTACTAATAATTTAAATATTCTACAAATGTATTTATTTTTATATATTTTCGGATTTTATTTTTAGTTGGTTTTGTCGTTTTTATTCATTTTTTATATTTACATTTAGTTTTAGTTTTATTTCAATTTTAGTCATTTTTGTACTTCAATTTCACTTCAAATTCAACTTATTTTATTCCAGTTATCTGCAAAGGCAAGAGTTGTTTTTTTAGGTTTATCATATAATATTTATATTTTCAGCTTTATTTCAATTAACGAAAACGACTTTTCAGTTAACAGCACTGACAGACATTGTGCTACAATATTGACCAAAACATTTCTGGTCAGAGAAAAACACGTTTCCCATGCATCACATCAGAACTGCTAAATAAAGCCTTGCTCTCATCACGAACAGGAAACAAGATGATATGCAATGCCACAGTTACACCACATATACATGCAGGTTATGTAGCTCAATAAGCTGAAGAACATCTTAAATTATTTTAGTTTTGCAAACGTGATTGCACAATAAAAACTACTTTTGTGGTAGAGATACCAAACTCATACATCATGATATTAAAGTCTTCATCCATTGAACTTAGTTAACCTGGTGATGACCAGCGTTCAAATGGCTTGGAGGAGGAAGTGGTTTAACCCACAATGCAGTGCGGTGTATGTCAACCGATGTAAGGTTTTGACAGAAGCAGAAGTGAGTAAAAAAAAGTCCAACATCCCTCATGTTCACAACACTAACAGGAAACCTTTCTCTCTCAATCGTCAGTCAAACTCAGTGATGAGTGACTTTATTCACATTCTGATCTCTGTCACAGTTCTACTAAATGTGGTTTCCAGCGAGCCCTTCTTCAATATCACGGATCCCGCGTTTATTGAGGAATGTGTGAGAGAACACAACATGGGCCGCACCAACGTGAATCCACCAGCCAGCAACATGCGCTACATGGTAAATATGACATGTTTTTGATATCTGATCAGAGATCAGCAGGTTCCGATGGAGTCTTAAACAGGGTAAGACATTTTAAACAGAGCTTAAAGTCTGCATAATCAGATTCAAATTCACACCTTTTAGTAGTTAAGAGATCATGTGTGAACAGGGGCTTTTTAAAAAAAAATACCATTAAATTGGTTCTGGCAATTGAGAAGTAGTTACATTATCTGTAAATTACCGGTATGATGCTGTGTGTGAACCGGTATGAACAATGTACTCACTGGGCCAATCATAAAGCTTGTTTTTCTATAGCCGCGTTTCCACCGCAGGAACTTTCCCCACAATGCTTTGGGGTGGTACTCAGTGTGTTTCGCCCGCAGGAACCGGGGTCTAAATGAAGTTCCGGGTAAAAATTTCCCCTTCAAAACGGCCCTGCTCGCGAGGTAGTACTTTTTCAAAGTTCAGGAACTTTTGGGGGTGGGACTTGGGCGCTGAACATGCTGATTGGTTGAGCTCATCCAGCATTTTATTTCAACCTAAAAGTCAGTTGTGGTGAGTGCAGTAAGAGTTGTTTGCTATTCGAATCAACAATGAAGTTTAAAAAATACGACGATGGACCGACGACGAGGTTAAGGCTTTATTAAGTGTATTTGCGGAAGACAAAATTCAGTGGGCTCTGGAAAGTCGCGTGCAGTCCTACGTCACCGGACTAATCTTCACATTTTTTTAGACTGCGATGGAAACGCAGACAGCAGCAGGTCTGGAGGAAAAAAGGTTCCTGGGACAAATTGTTCCGGGTAATTTCGGTGTAAACGGGGCTTATGTTAAACATGCGCTAGACTATGTAAGGCCAATAGGGCCAAAACGCGTGAAACTAACATCATGACGCGCAATTGCGTGCTAATGCATAATTTACAAATTTGCATGAAATTACACGTTAACACACACCTCAGCACCTGAAAGCAGTTATAGTCCCTGGAAAAAATTGTTTTATTTATAATGATTAAATTTGAAAAAGGTGTCACGTGTCTTGAGTGTGTCTGATCATATAAGACATCATAATGAATGCATTGAACTTTGAAAAACACTGCAGAAAATGCACAAAAACAGATTGATAAGGCTTAAAGGGTTAGTTCACCCAAAAATGAAAATTCTGTCATTAATTACTCACCTTCATGTCGTTCCAAACCTGTAAGACCTTCGTTCATCTTCGGAACACAAATTAAGATATTTTTGATGATATCCGAGAGCTCTCTGACCTCTCCATAGACAGCTATTTAATTAACACTTTCAAGGCCCAGAAAGGTAGTAAAGTCATCATTAAAATGCTCCATGTGACTACAGTGGACCTCAATGTTATGAAGCAACGAGAATACTTTTTGTACGCAAAAACTAACAAAAATAACGACTTTATTCAACAATTTCGTTCTAATCTGTGTCAGTCTCCTACGCAGTTTCAATTTCTATTGTAATTGTGAAAATGATCGTGACTTTCAGGGGTTGAACAGTTATAGTTAGCTGTTTAAATGGGCACATTTACAAAAAACTACTTGACTTGTAGTTATTATATGTGACCCATGCTGGCAAAATGAGTCAGAATGCACACAGGCTAATTACGAGCTACAGGCAAAACAAGTGAAAAATGTCAATTTTGGTCGAATATTGGCCTTCCATACTAGACAAGACGTCTGGCCGTTACGCCACGTCTCGCCTACTTTTCCATTCATCAGTGCTGCGACTCTGCAGTTATTTTGCATTGCCTACTATAGTAACTAATATGCGTCTTGTGTTTTTAAGAACAAATACTTGTTCAGTGTGATCATCCCCTTACGCCTGTTGCTCAGAAGTGAAGTAAAAAAAAAAAAAAAAAAAAAAAAAAACTAAGGCGCTTATTCTCATCCCGGTGGATGGAAAAAACGGCTCAGCATTTAAAGGTCATTTCCGCTGACTTTTAAACTGTTATGTAAATGATATCTTACCAGTAAAAAGCCATTTGTTGTGTGAACAGCAAATGTGTGTATTTACCGGAAAAGTCGTTCTGGTAATTTTACTTTAATTTATCGGGATTTCTGTTTAAAAGGCATATGTCTTCATACCTGTTCCTGGTCTTATAGTGCAAGACTAATTGGTGCACATTATTCCAAATGATACAAATTTTTGTTTTTGTAATAAACAAACGACTTTCATTTTCAAGTCATGAATAGTTTTTGAATCACTGGACTGCTCAGGATCCAATCAATTCCTCATAAAATCAAACCCCATTCTACATCATTTTCTTATGCAATAAACTGTTTCAATGGGGAAATAAGGAGTTTTAGTTTCAGCCATTTAAACCCTATTTAAACCAACCCTGTACAGTAAAATAAATATGTAAAATATAAACTACAATAAACATCAGTGTTGTTTTAGTATTATTTGTATGCTATTACAGTATATTTTGAATGATCTTTTCAAATTAGCTCCTCAGTATCCTATCAATCCCTCATAGAATCCTTTTCTACATTTTTTTCTAATGCAATATCCTGTTTCATTTTCACTTTTAGTTTCAGACTTTTAACTGTGGAAAAATATAAACTACAATAAACAACATCAGTGTTGATTTAGTATTATTTATATATTATTATAGTATTTATTAATCACTTTTAGTTTCAGTGTTGCTTTAGTATTATGTGTATGCTATTACAGTATTTATTAATATTTTGAATGTTCTTTATTAATTAGATTTTCTTTTCTTTTTTTCTTATGCGATATCCTGTTTTTATGAGATTATGGAAATAACATCTATGTCCTGCTGGGAAAAAAATAGCCTGTGTTGATTTGTTGGTCTTAGTTGGTTTAAAATGGTCTCCCAGCCTTAAAAGTTGAACATTAAGCTCCCAAAAATCAGGGAATGCAGGGAAATTAACAGAATTTCCCAACAGATGCAAAGGCATGAATGTGTACAGGACAGTTTGCATGTAGGTCTACAGATCGGTCATAAGAGGAAATCTTATGGGTGCAGAGCATCAACATTAATCATAAATGAAGCCATAATAAGCGTATGTGTCTGTGTGCAGACGTGGGATGAAGGGCTGGCGGTGACGGCGCGGGCCTGGGCCAGATTCTGCATCTTTAAACATAACATTCACCTTAATGATGTGAGAAGGATGCACCCTACATTCCCTTCTGTGGGTGAAAACATCTGGGTTGGAGCTCCCTACAGCCATTTCACAGTGAAATCTGCAATAAAGTCATGGGTGGACGAGGTCAAACATTACGATTACTATCAGAAGCAGTGCGCAAAAGTGTGCGGTCACTACACACAGGTACACGTTCCGATCTGGTTAAAGCTTAACCAAACACACATGTTCAAACATAAGTGAATAACACCTCTCTGTATCGCTTGTTTTCTGCACATTAAGGTTGTTTGGGCAGATACGTACAAGGTTGGTTGTGCCGCGCAGGCCTGTCCAAACGGTGTGGCTGAATCAAGTTTCTCAACAGGAATCATATTTGTGTGCAACTATGCAACAGCGTAAGTGTGAAAACAGACACTTCGACACTTCAGCGTCAGTAAATCAGCTTTGCAAGCTAATAAAATGGTGCTTTTTTTTTACCAGTTGCAGTAACGCTTTACAATAAGCTAACAAAAATATGTTCTAAGAACATTCTGCTAACGCTCCTATTAAGTTATGAAAATGTTATTTCTGAATGTTCTCCAGTTTTTTTTTAGTTTTTTTTTTATGTTTTAAAGGGGTCATGAAGATCAAGGGAATTTTGATTTCTCAGTTCGTGAACCCCTTTAAAAACGTTTCTTGGTTATTTACTTTATTTATAAAGCACAATTTAATACAACTACAGTTGCCCAAAGTGCTATACAGAGATAAAAATAAATAAAACTGAACATACAGAGGTCAATTCAAAGCAAAGCACAGAAACATGTAAAACATGGCTCAATACGCAGAAAAATGAAAAGCCTGAGATAATAAATTAATTTTTAACCGAGTTTTAACTTGATATAGTTGGAGCTGCTCCCACAGATTCCACAGTCTATGTGCATGTTACGTGAATGTTAAGGAAACATTCCATTTAATCATTCTTCAAACATTACGGGAATGTTACATTTAAATGTTCTCGGAATGTTCTGAAACAAGTAGTAACATTTAAAAATGTTAGATGAACACCCAATTAAAATGTTTCAGAAAAAAACATTCCAAGAACGATGTATAAATAACATTTCTGTGCTAATGATGTTTAGACAACATTATTAAAGACCGGACTTTGAACGAACGTTCTATTAACGTTACTGGAAGAACATTTGAGAGAACCTTGCCAGAACGTTAAAGTTCTGAGAACGTTCCTTGTTAGATGAACTTATTTTTTTTATATACACACTATTTGTAATAACACTAGACTTTACAAACATTAGTTAACGCATTAACGAACATGAACTAACAATAAAAAAAAAAATTTTAAGCATTTATTCATCTTTGTTAATATTAGTAAAAATCTAATTGTTCATGTTAGTTCACAGTGCATTAACTAACAGATACAACTTTATATTTTAAAAATGTATAAATGCTGAAATTACCATTGAGGTTAATACAGTAAATGCTCTAGAAGTATTGTTTATCGTTAGTTCATGTTAACTAATATAGTTAACAAATGAAAGTTGTAAAATTTACAATAATTAATGCAATATAAATGAACATGAATTAACAATCAACAATAGAATATTCATAAAGTAACATTAACCTATCAACAGATGCTGTCGAAGTTTTGATTATTGTTATCTCATGTTATCGACATTGTAAATAAATAAATAGAAACTTAAATTCGGTCGCTGCCTTATATTTAATCAAATTAGCTGAACAAGTAATTTCAACTTAAATTATATTAAACTGGCTTAAAAATCGAGTTGAAAACTTGTAAAAAGTTGAAATTTCCTTTGATAAGTTAAAGTCATATAAAACCATATGTTGCCATGACTTATTGATCATATCACAGTGTATTAGCTCTAAAAATAAAGTCCATAAATTAAATCATATTTTATCCATATTTTGAATTATGCATTGCATAGTGTTGTTTTAGAGTTGAAGGAAATGTAAATTTTGCTAACGTAAACCTAACAGATAATATCCATGCAGAAAATCACAATCTTTTCTGTTTATCTATCTGACCGTAATGTTATTAAACGAAGCCTCGTTGGCAGGTGTGGCGCAGATGTACCAAGAATAAAGAACCACATAAAAGCCATTATATGTAAAGCAGGAAGCTGCATGATTTCGTACTGTTTGCAAAGAGTGAGCTTGTTTTCAACAGGGGAAATTACCGCGGTGTGGCTCCATACACAACAGGGTCCTCGTGCAGCAGCTGCGCTCGAGAGACGTGTGAAAACAAACTCTGTCGTAAGTGTCAGTGACAAACATACTCACCCTTTTCAACAAACGCTTTACTTCACATCTCTCTCTTTCTTTCACAGGCAACTCAACCCGCGACGCACTGCAGAGTAAGACACGTCCTGATCTGTTCACTCACAATTATGAATGTCTGACTGTCATCGCAATACATCACGTTTCTCTGTCTGCGCACAGATGCTTTTTTGCTGGGTTATTTTATTTTAACCCAAATGCTGGGTTCAGCCTGCTGGGTCAATTTATTGGGTTATTTTTAATATTTTTACCCATGTGCTGGGTAGTTTTTCTGTAACTCAGCTGCTGGGTCAATGTAACCCAATGTTGGGTAGTCTGTGCCAAACCGGTTAAAACTGGATACGTTTGTCAACGGTCATTTTGTGTTCTGTTCTGAGAGAAAACTTCCTGAGGAGAAATTCCTGAATGAAATTAAGGTTTGTATTACATCGTATTCCTATCAAATTATTGCTGTACAAATGTCTGTAGTCTCACAGTTTCACTTTTCTGTTCACATGTAAGTCACAGCTGAAACGAATGCGCGACCAGGGCTGAAACATGACGCGACATCGCTGTCCTAAACTGCTTGCGCTCCACTGATTATAATAGGAGCGCTGTTGATCTAGTGCACTAGCGCTATGCGTTTGATGGGTTGAAACTTAAAGGTGCGGTATGTAGGATTGACACCTAGTGGTACTGCAGTCCAAATTCAAAATATTGAAGATCGTTGTTTGCCCGCCCCCTCCTACTCAGACTCGACGCTCACGCGGGTTGCCAGCTTGATGACACAACAGGAGCGAGCGCAATTGACAAAGAAAGCACACTGTAAGTTGATTGTTTTAATATGCTCTCATTCATAGAGATTTTTAGATGGATGCTGAGGCTTTTTAGGTCGGGTAGAATCTGCAATCTCTGACCCAGTTTGTTTGCTGGTTTTCATGGCTGCTGCAATACACTGTGTTTTCCGCCAACTGGCAACCTGTGGTGTCGAAATACCATTGGGCAAACCAGCAGCATGTGTTATCGCACAGACTAAAACAAAAACAGACAATCCGACACGGAATGCACATTTCCAAGTAGAATAACTGGCTGTAGCATTGTTTTTCTGAGAAACAAGTAGGTGAATTTAGCATGTTTCCTAGATATCTGCAAGTATATTATGGTATTTTTATGCTTTAGTAAAATGAAAAAACTTACATACAGCACCTTTAAATGTCTGACAGACTAACTTTTCAAAAATTTAAAAAATTGTGTAACTTTTCAAAAATCAATATATAAGATTGTGATTTAATGAACTGGAACAGTTTTCCTACTGATAGCAGTTTTCTTCCCACAGATTCCCGTTGGCTGACGGATAATATTGGCTCCTGTCACGTCCTAAAACATTTACTAAATGTTTTTGAGTATTTTATGACTGTAAAAGACTGACTTGCTATTGAATAAAAAAATATTGTATATGAACTGTTCCTATACAGTGGGGAGAGTAAGTATTTGATACACTGCCGTTTTTCCAGGTTTGCCCACTTACAAAGCATGTAGAAGTCTGTAATTTTTATCATAGGTACACTTCAACTGTGAGAGACGGAAACTAAAACAAAAATCCTGAAAATCACTTTGTATGATTTTTAAATAATTAATTTGCATTTTTTGCATGACATAAGTATTTGATCACCTACCAACCAGTAAGAATTCCGGCTCTCACAGACCTGTTAGTTTTCCTTTAAGAAGCCCTCCTGTTCTCCACTCATTACCTGTATTAACTGCACCTGTTTGAACTCGTTACCTGTATAAAAGACACCTGTCCACACACTCAATCAAACAGACTCCAACCTCTCCACAACGGCCAAGACCAGAGAGCTGTGTAAGGACATCAGGGATAAAATTGTAGACCTGCACAAGGCTGGGATGGGCTACAGGACAATAGGCAAGCAGCTTGGTGAGAAGACAACAACTGTTGGCGCAATTATTAGAAAACGGAAGAAGTTCAAGATGACGGTCAATCTCCCTCGGTCTGGGGCACCATGCAAGATCTCACCTCGTGGGGCATCAATGATCATGAGGAAGGTGAGGGATCAGCCCAGAACTACACGGCAGGACCTGGTCAATGACCTGAAGAGAGCTGGGACCACAGTCTCAAAGAAAACCAATAGTAACACACTACGCCGTCATGGATTAAAATCCTGCAGCGCACGCAAGGTCCCCCTGCTCAAGCCAGCGCATGTCCAGGCCCGTCTGAAGTTTGCCAATGACCATCTGGATTAACCAGAGGAGGAATGGGAGAAGGTCATGTGGTCTGAGGAGACAAAAATAGAGCTTTTTGGTCTAAACTCCACTCGCCGTGTTTGGAGGAAGAAGAAGGATGAGTACAACCCCAAGAACACCATCCCAACCATGAAGCATGGCGGTGGAAACATCATTCTTTGGGGATGCTTTTCTGCAATGGGGACAGGACGACTGCACCGTATTGAGGGGAGGATGGATGGGGCCATGTATCGCGAGATCTTGACCAACAACCTCCTTCCCTCAGTAAGAGCATTGAAGATGGGTCGTGATGACAACGACCCGAAACACACAGCCAGGGCAACTAAGGAGTGGCTCCGTAAGAAGCATCTCAAGGTCCTGGAGTGGCCTAGCTAGTCTCCAGACCTGAACCCAATAGAAAATCTTTGGAGGGAGCTGAAAGTCCGTATTGCCCAGCGACAGCCCCGAAACCTGAAGGATCTGGAGAAGGTCTGTATGGAGGAGTGGGCCAAAATCCCTGCTGCAGTGTGTGCAAACCTGGTCAAGAACTACAGGAAACGTATGATCTCTGTAATTGCAAACAAAGGTTTCTGTACCAAATATTAAGTTCTGCTTTTCTGATGTATCAAATACTTATGTCATGCAATAAAATGCAAATTAATTACTTAAAAATCATACAATGTGATTTTCTGGATTTTTGATAAAAATTACAGACCTCTACATGCTTTGTAAGTAGGCAAACCTGCAAAATCAGGAGTGTATCAAATACTTGTTCTCCCCACTGTTTATATAACAGAGATTAGTGCATTTTTATTAAAAACCTTCAATATCAAAATGAGTGACCAGCACTTTCAAAAAAAACCAACAAATGGGTTAATGTATAAAACCCAACAAGCTGGGTAAAAAGAACCCAGCATGTGTTCTGTCCAATATTTACCCAGCACTGGGTTGGCAAATAACCCAGAAATGGTTGTTTTTAACCCAGCATTTTTTAGAGTGTGATTGTGGCATTAAACCATAAAAAACTACACAAGATCTCATAAATATGCATTAAACAGGATGAACATACACATAAAAATAAAGGTTCCAAAAGAGTGTTTTCGCAGTGGTGTCATAGAACATTTTAAAACTATAAAGAACCTTTTGTGCAACTGAAAGATGTTAAAGGTTCTTCATGGAAACATTGATGCCAATAAAGAACCTTTACTTTTAAGAGTGTAGTTTATGACAAATGCGTTAATATTATATTTGGAGACACTAAAACTAGACTGTAAATCATATTTCCGTTGTTTATGCATTTAACACAAAAATGGACAAATGTCTTATTTTGTTCCTATTTCTGATACTCATAATTCTGGTTCACTAACAGAATCTTGGTTCTGAAGCAAAACTAGCTGAGAAACACTGCAAATGCAATGGCATTCAGACATTCGTAAGAGCAACTCAAGTGTTTTTGGGGAGGTTGTGATGATCTTTTCAACAAGATCCTGCTATAAAAGCGTATCTACGCCTGACTGTGTGTGTGCAGGTTATAACTGGACTCCTGACTGGGACCCTGCCCTGTCCTCCTGCGGATTCTTCTGCCTGACGGTTGTGATTATCAGACTCGTATCTGTCCCGCTCATGTTTATCAGCGTTTACTGCCTGCAGTGCCGTTATAGCCTGTTTGCATACGAGTGATACAGCTTGAAGTTCATATTCAGACAAAGCCACATTTCCACTGGAAAAGGGAGGAACAATAACTCTTTGATGCACATTTTCTGCAATTAAATTAAAATAATAATTAAGAAGAAAATTATGCATTGTGGTTTTTTTTGCATTGACATTTTCATAACAGTTAAACACATTTACACCACAAATTTTCATTTCTGCAATGCAAAATCTCATTCTCATGAACTGTCTAATATCTATAGATCACAGTAATATTTTCAACACTTTACTATAAGGATTCGTTCACTAACAGTTATTAATACATTAGGTATAATGAACTAAAAATTAAATACACAGCATTTATTCATCTAGATTAATATTAAATTCTAATACTAATATTTCAAATTGTATAAATTATTAACAATGAACACACTGCAAAAAATGTCTTGTTTTCCAGTGCAAATATCTAAACACTCTTAAATTAAGATGAGAAGCAAAATTACACAAGATAGGAGTCTTATTTACTGAAAAATGTATTAAAATGAATCAGATTATGCTTAAAACAAGAAAAAATGTCAGTTGGGTCATAAAAATACACAATTCAAAGGGAAAACAAGATTATTTTTCCTACCCCATGAGCAAAAACTAAATTTTGATAATTATTTCCGATTACTTATTATCTTAAGTCATTTTGATTTAAGAATGTTTAGATATTTGTACTGGAAAACAATACAAATATAGTGAGGAAGAAAATCATTTTTGCTGTGAAACAACGGTATATTTAAATGAACATGAAACTAGATTATTTAAATTAAGTTCTCTCGTTGTTGGCTCATGACACCCAACTGTAAAGCGTTACCAATAATTGTTTCACCACCTTTAATTATGCAAATTAAAATTATATTACAATAATAAGAATCCTCACTAAGAATTTGAAAAAAGTCTGAATTTGTGTTGGTTGCAGCCGCTGCCACAGCAGATAACAATGAAAAGGGAAATGTGCCAAACATTCTGGGTAGCAAAAAAAAAAAAAAAAGAGAAATCTGAAAAATGAACATACAGAGTTACTTTGCTCACGACGAACAGCACCAGAAGCATCAGCTATTGCAAAAGACATGTGGATTTATAGGTCATCCAATGTGCATACTGTATATACTGTACACACAGTTCATATTTATTATTATAGCTAAGCATGTAACACGATTACTGAGCGTCTGTCGTCTGCCTCAAACAGAAGCAGCAGTTTTATTTGTTTCATATCTATCCTGTCTCTTATTCCTCATCTTCTACAAGCCAAAATCTAAAATATGACTGTGAGATTCAGGTTTTATAATGACGTTGCCGAAGCATGAAACCAAACATCTTTTATATAAACACATTGACTAATAAACACAATATTACAACAGCTGAATGGAGGTCCAGTGATGGTCTGAATGTGTTTCTCCAGGATCACAGATCAGCAGAGTTCAGATCGACCAACGCGAGTTAGCTTTTGAGTTTCTTCCGTTTGCCGTCTTTGGCTGAAAGCGTCTCTGGGTTTACCGGAGGAGCTCCAAGTTTTTTACTTTTTGCTTTCTTCACTTTTTCTTTAATGGCTTGAATATCAATTTTGTTTTCTGTGGTTGCTATAAAGAAGAGAATAATAAATGTTATATCATGAGTTCACATGCTCAATCATTTGAATTATTTACACAATATAAAGTCACATTACCAGGAATGTTAGTAACCAATATTACTAGTCTTCTGACCAAGATCAGTTGCTCTGGATAAATGCACATGCTAAACGTATTATATGTATGTATATATATATATATATACACACATATTTTATATTAAAATTTGTAATTAAACATAAAAAAAATTATTTTATATATTTTAATGATGTAACATTTTCTAAGCATATCATTTATAATTTAATCATCTGAATAATATCTTAAGTACTTCTATTATTATTATTATTAATATTACAGTACATGCAGTAAACATTAGTTGCACAAGCAAAACGTATTATATTTACATATTAATTTATTTGATATATTTTGATGATTTAACTTTTTTATTTAAATGTTTTATTTAATCATTTGAATAATTTTATCTGAATTACTTGTATTAATATTATTATTAATGTACAATATGAGATGGCATTCTGAACTAGGACTATTATCGTTAAAATATTAAAATAATTTCTGTTAATTTTAAATGAAACTGGAAAAAAAAAATACATTAAAATAAATAAATTATATATATATATACACACACTTCATTGCTTTTTAGGTTTAATTTATTTTAATTTCAGTTTTAGTTTATTTATTTATTTCCAGTATATAGTTTATTTATTTCCAGTTATTTCTAATTTTCGTTTAGTTGAAAAACGAAAACTAGAAATGCTGCCACTAAACTGAAATAAAATTATTAACTGTAAATAAATAAAAACGATATACTGGATATACTGGAAATAAATAAAAAAAACTAACTAAAACTGAAATTAAAATAAATTAAACCTAAAATGCAATATTAAAAAAATAAAATAAAAATGGCAAAAGCTCATAACAAAATGGCTAAACATTAACATAAAAATAAAAACTGTTTCAAAACATTAATAAAACTGTAATAAAAATGAAATAACACTGTTGTGAAGTGAGTAAAGCCGCTTCACAGTTTTAAAAACATTCCACTTATGATGTCATGGCGCATCACTATCGCATGAGTCTCCATGTATTCTGTACTGTGAAGTATTCGCCGTGGTCATTCATGTGTCGGGTTTGCTGTACCTGGTTTGGTCTTCTTCACGGCGGGCTTCTCTTTAGGGGGAATGAAATCTTTCTTCCGCTGCTCTTGTCTCTTGGATAAAGCTTCAGCCTGTTTCACCTTCAGCCCAAGAAATGAACAAGCGGTTATGAGTGAACTAGTTCCCATCAGTCACTGCATCTGTGCAAACACTCACACCTTAAAAAAAAAAAAATCACACCTTAATTTCAGTCATCTTCTTGCGTCTCTTCTCGCTCTCTCGCAGGAAGAACTCGCCGGTCGCCAGCTCCTTATCGATCTGTGAAGAAAAATATTTCACTTAAGCAATGAGAACTGTTAAAAATGAGCTTTCATTTGTTTTTGTTTTTAAATACCTGATTATTTTTGTAATTTATATGTCGGGGGATGTCCTCAAAAATACATTAATTCAACTAAAAATCAATACATTTATTTATTTATAAATAAAGTATTTATAGATTTGATATATCAAATAGTATATATATATATATATATAGATATACATATTTAAATTTTAAATAGATTTACAAATATGTGTATTATATAAATACGTATTATAAATAAATAAATATATTTAATGATATCGAGCATCGACTATCAATAGATCGCTTCAAGTTGGATGTTTCCATTTTTTTTTTTATACCTGATTATTATTTTAATAATTAACATTAATTGTGCATTGTATTGTGCAGATTGAATATGCTTCATGTAAAAAACAATAAAACAAACGGTAACACTTTACAATAAGGTTAATATTAGTTAATGCATTAACTAACAACAAGTAATACATTTGTTACAGTATTTATTAATAACTTTAGTTAATAAAAATATAACTGTTCGTTGTTAATTCATGTTAGCTCAGATCCATTAAATAATATTAAAAGACAACTTTTGATTTTAAGAATATTGTTACGAAGGGTTGTTTCTTTTAGGGCTGTTGGGAAGGGTGTATATTGTGTGTGTGTGTGTCTCTCGGCTGTAACTGCTCGCAGGTGGATCTGACTGGCGACGGGAGTGACTGCAGCTGAATTTAAGCCTCCAGGAAGATGGAAACATCGGCTCCCCGCTCTCATCGGTGTTATTTTCCCGTGTGTAATGAGTGACATTTGTTGAAATCTGTTAAATTAAGTGAACTATGAAGTTGTAATTTATTATTGTTACGTTTGGGTTCTCTCTTTCTGACCATTGTTTGGAGCATGGTAGGGCGGGTGTCTGCTTGTTTTGTTCGTTTTCTCCTGTTTATGTTAGCAGGGAGGGAAGTTTCTTGTAATCTGTTTGTGTAAATTAGTTTTGCTTTTTGTATTTGTTTTGGCTTGGCTTTATCCCTCCCGAAGTAATGTGCCTCCTTACTTATTCTTGCTTAATAAATGTATTTCTTTTGCACTTTTTAAGTGTTTCGTGGCTCTAAAGTTTTGGGGGTGAGAGCAGGGACTCCAGGGATCTTTTTCTTTTGATCTCTGTTAATTGTTACGGAAGGTTTCCATCTCTTTGAGTAGGGATTTAAATTTATTTGTAACAATATATTAGTAAATGGTGAAATTAACATTAAAAAGCTTTAGAAGTACTTTTCATATTAATAACTAATATAGTTAACTAATGTTAAATAAACTATTAATTGGCTTAAGAAGTATTTACATTACATTTGTATCTTTTATCATATTGCTATTGCCGTCAAATAATAAAACGAAAACAAACAACCAGGGTGTCCACAGTGATTTTACCACGTTTATGGGGGTGTTTAAGCGTAAAACACCCAGTATTTGTGGTAAAATCCCTGTAGCGCACACCTCGAGTGGCTTGTTTCTCCCATAGCACGATTCGACATGATTTCCCTCGGGAAGTGTGTGCTGTACCTTGCTCTCGGGCTGAGGCGGGGGGAACGGTGTGTACTCTTTCTTGACTGTCTTCTTCTTGGGCTGCTTGCGTTTGGAGAGACTCTTGTGGCGGAAGTTGGGCAGGAATCTCTCCCAGCTCTGAGTGCGCAGCTCCGGGTCGTTCGCCAGCTCCCGCTTGATCATTAATGTCTGGAGAGGATTGAATCACAAGCACAATTACTGTTAGAGTCAGTAACACCTCTTTGATTTACAGACCATCCTAACTTATCCTTATATGGTTTACAACTAGAGCTGCACAATTAATCATTAAATAATCATGATCTTGAGTCAAACACCCACATGATCTTATTCCTAAATAACAACGATTGGGCAATATGTCTATTAAACCCTTGATAAGAGAGTAGATGTCATCTATAAAACCGCTTCACAAAGTCTTTTTAACCACACAGTATCATTATTTCTGTGTTACAATCATTCAAATTATCACAGAAGTACGGAGAGAAAAGTTTATAGTTCAGAAATAAACACTGATGTCTACAGTAGACTACAGTAAAGTTAATAGATTAAATCCCTTTTGAAAGTAACTTGATGCTTCAAATAAAGATTGTATCATTACATTGTTACACCAGTATGGGCGACAAGTGACTGTTAAAGGGATAGTTCACCCAAAAATAAAAATTTGATGTTTATTTGCTTACCCCGAGGGCATCCAAGATATAGGTGACTGTTTCTTCAGTAGAACACAAATGAAGATTTTTAACTCCAACCGTTGCAGTCTGTCAGTCGTATAATGTATGTGAATGTTAACAACATCTATGAGAGTAAAAAAAACATGCACAGACAAATCCAAATTACTGTTCGGTTTCTCGCACAAACCAATCGTTTCATGTCTTCAGACATCAATGTGTCGTCACGAGCCGCAGTGTTTAATATGGATTTGTCTGTGCATGTTTTTTTTACTCTCATAG
The DNA here is from genome assembly GCA_039654105.1 of Coreius guichenoti. Taxonomy (NCBI): domain Eukaryota; kingdom Metazoa; phylum Chordata; class Actinopteri; order Cypriniformes; family Gobionidae; genus Coreius; species Coreius guichenoti. Next base: position 4,192,479 of record CM077182.1, on the reverse strand, counting down.
ATTTTGCTACCATTCACATGCATTATACGGCTGACAGACTGCAACGGTTGGAGTTAAAAATCTTCATTTGTGTTCTACTGAAGAAACAAAGTCACCTATATCTTGGATGCCCTCGAGGTAAGCAAATAAACATCAAATTTTTATTTTTGGGTGAACTATCCCTTTAAAAATGTATGTGTCATTGAATCATTCATTCAAGAGATTCGTTCAAAAACACTGATTCATCCAGTAATGAACAAGTGAAGTCTTTAGGAGTGAGTCATTGAATCATTCATTCAACTGATTAAAAAAAATTATTAAATCAAATCAATTAAATATATTTTGTCAGAGCCTCTAGTAAATTACATGTTATTTTGTTTCGATTCTCATGGGAGATTCATGATCTCCATTTTAAACAACAAAAATTTTGCAGCTCATCATGCAGCTCCATTTACAACCAATGACAACTCTCTTTACACTAAATATTAGTTTATAATATTACACAGTCTTCTATGTACCTTTATGTTGTAAATGGGGTGAATATTCTTCATTGTCTCAAGCACGACTTTCCGTACCTGCAGAAACAAGCGAGAAGCACAAACTGATTCCATCACATTCATGTAATTACGACTGACAGAAGTAGTGTGGATAGTTTTCAGGATGAACAGTTTTATGTCTCACCTCCTTCAAGCCATTGAACGGGCCGAGAGCAGAAACCGTGTTGCCCTGAACCATCACGTAACAGTTGGTCAGAAGCTCCAGTGCCTGAAACAACACAAACGCATAAGATTTTATCACACCAGATTTTACTGTAACACTGAAACATGGAAAGACACACCTGACATGCAAAACATAAAGCTGCAAAATCAATAAAACAAAATCAAAACACACAACACAACATCAAAAGAACTTCATCTCTTAAAAGGAAAGAACAAATGAGCAAAGAACATTAAAAAGAGGAATCCAAAGTCCACCAGTGAAAATGCAACTGCTTTTTAGCTTTCTAAATTAATGAAATATATTAAAATAACCATCAAAACTATTTGAGTGAAAAGTCAAATTGGAAATTGTACATGAATTTATGCATTAAAAAATTTAAATATTGCATTTAATATTTAAATGAAAATCACAATCCCAGATTTTCAAGGTGGTCTGAGACCACAGTATGAGAATAAAAAATAAAAAAAATAATGACAAGTGAAGTGTAATACAAACAAATGAAGGGAGACAGTGCTGTAAACTGAGCAGTAGTGTTGTCAAAAGTACCGACTTCGGTACTGAAATTTAAAAAAATGTGACGCTTTGAGCGGAATCGTAAACACCTCTGATTGGCCATTGTGCTCACGCGCTCATCAAACATGTCTGTGATTGGCTACAATGATCAGTGCATGGAAGCGTTTGAAAGCACACATAAGAGTTTGCAAGTGTTTTGAAAGCAAGAGCGTTTGAAAGCACAAGCAGGCGTCGATCAGCGGACCGGTCCTGCTTTCAAACGCTCCCGTGTGTATCTGTGTAATCACTCGGTGAAGAGCGTCATTGATATATATTTACATGTTTTTGAAGCGCTGATCATTGTAGCCAATCACAGACATGTTTGATGAGCGCGTGAGCACAATGGCCAATCAGAGGGGTTTCTGATTCCACTCAACAGCATTCAAAGCGTCACATTCTTTAAATTTCAGTACCGAAGTCGGTACTTTTGACAACACTACTGAGCAGTGTCTTTGCCCACCTTCAGCGTGGAGCCCTTAGGGCCGATCAGTCTCTGGCGTCTCTTCACAAAACGCTCTCTGTTTCGTACAAGAGTCCCAATTTTTATGATGTCACAAGCCATGTTGTCTTCAAGTATCCTTACAGCCTGAAATGAACAGGAAGGTTTAACAAAAGATTTTAAGCTAAATTATTTTTGTAAGGTCTCTTATGCTTAGCCAGGCTGCATTTATTTGATCAAAAATACAGTAAAAATTGTGAAATATTATTACAATATACAATAACTGTTTTCTATGTGAATATATAGTAAAATGTAATTTATTCTTGTGATCAAAGCTGAATTTTCAGCATCATTACTCCAGTCTTCAGTGTCACATGATCCTTCAGAAATCATTCTAATATGATGATTTGATGCTCAAGAAACATTTCTGATTATTATCGATGTTGAAAACAGTTGTGCTGATTAATATTTTCGTGATCCAATTGTGCAGGATTCATAAAATGCTCAAAAGAACAGCATTTATTTGAAATAGAAATCTTTTGTAACATTATAAATGTCTGTATTGCCACTTTTGATCAACAATGATAATATGTCCTTTCACACTGAATTCACTGATTATATATATATATATATATATGCATACCTGTTCAAACGGCACACTTCTGGCCAATAACTTGATGAGATCTCTCGCTCTGAGGATTGCATAAGGGTCAAATGTTTTCTTTGTTGTGTGCACCGTCATACTGCCTTCAATCAGGTCCAGTGTAGCATTAATGAACTACAGAACAGCAAAAGAAAATAGACACACTAATTCAGTGAGCTTATAAGCATTTTAAAACCAAATGAAGATTTTCCTGACACTCACCACATCTCCGAGCGCTTTCTGCACCAGCGGCCAGCACTCTTTCAGGTACGCCTCTCTGTACTTGGGGAACAGTGTGGCAAAGCTGCTCTCCTCCAGCAAACCTTTGGGATTGTCCTCTCGGGTGAACTTGGGCTCTGTCCAGCCGTCTGGTACCGTCAGCAGCTCAGTCTCATCCACTGCGTTTCAGATAAAAGACCAGAGATAAACAAGAGAGTCACTTTAGCAAACACTTTTATCTTAAGCAGCTTGCAGTAACATGAGAATGTGTTTATTCCCCAAAATGTGCATGTAATATTATGTTCCACCTCGGAGTAGCTTGTAAATACCATTATACACAAACATGAAAATCACTGTAGTATATGTATAATACCACAGTATTAACATTTAATATCATACTAAGCCTGTACTAGTACATCTATGGGGCTGGAAAATCAACATTCTCGTTACAAGACAGAGATTTAACCACTACATAACACCACCCTAAAAGTTTATTAAGTTTTCTACAGACATTGTGTGTGTATTAGAGAAATGAAACGAAAGAGGTGGAAAACAACAAATGCACAATAACTGATTTTGGGGGGAAACAGTAATAAAATGCGCACACTAACAAAGAACTACATCATTATAGCAACAAGAAACAGAACAGAACTTTAATTCTACACGAGCTGCAATCACACATAAACGTTATTTAACTAATATGGAATTGTAAGCGCGATATCAACACGCACTCTGAGAATAACACTGTGTACAGTTAATGGTTTCTAAGTATAGTTGTACCTGTATTTTTGCTCTTTTTCTGTTTTTTATTTGTTGGCGTTTCACTCGTGCTTTCTGTGGGGGCCGCCATTACTGTGCGTCTGTGACGTCAGACGCTGCGTCTAGTCGTCATGAGCACGCGGCAAACAGCGCACGTACTGCCTCCTGGTGGTGTGGAGGAGTTATCATTTACACTATTATTTTAAAACACTTAATATACCATTTCACAAAACTAGTACTATATTTGAATGTTTCGTTTCAGAATAAATTTTGTTCTTAGAATTTCTTTGTGTGTGTGTGTGTATATATATAATAGACGTTCTAGTGTATATATTTTACTAATGTAATTATGACATTATATGAATTATAAATAATATAATTAATACAAATACAAAATAATATTTTATATTTTCGTCTTGAAATCTTTCAATTCAGTTTTATTCAAATTTATTTTGAATTAATTTATTTACTATTTATTTTCATGTTTATTTAATGACTGCCTCAAGGGGATAGTTTTGATTAACTCGTCAGTGTATGTTATTGTAATTATTTCGTGTCATTGAGTATGTACATATGTATTTACATATTTATACATACATATACAGTACAAACCCAATTCCAAAAAAGTTGGGACACTGTACAAATTGTGAATAAAAACAGAATGCAATGATGTGGAAGTTTCAAATTTCAATATTTTATTCAGAATACAACATAGATGACATATCAAATGTTTAAACTGAGAAAATGTATCATTTTAAGGGAAAAAGTAAGTTGATTTTAAATTTCATGGCATCAACACATCTCAAAGTTGGGACAAGGCCATGTTTACCACTGTGTGGCATCCCCTCTTCTTTTTATAACAGTCTGCAAACGTCTGGGGACTGAGGAGACAAGTTGCTCAAGTTTAGGAATAGGAATGTTGTCCCATTCTTGTCTAATACAGGCTTCTAGTTGCTCAACTGTCTTAGGTCTTCTTTGTCGCATCTTCCTCTTTATGATGCGCCAAATGTTTTCTATGGGTGAAAGATCTGGACTGCAGGCTGGCCATTTCAGTACCCGGATCCTTCTTCTACGCAGCCATGATGTTGTAATTGATGCAGTATGTGGTCTGGCATTGTCATGTTGGAAAATGCAAGGTCTTCCCTGAAAGAGACAACGTCTGGATGGGAGCATATGTTGTTCTAGAACTTGGATATACCTTTCAGCATTGATGGTGCCTTTCCAGATGTGTAAGCTGCCCATGCCACACACACTCATGCAACCCCATACCATCAGAGATGCAGGCTTCTGAACTGAGCGCTGATGACAACTTGGGTTGTCCTTGTCCTCTTTAGTCCGGATGACATGGCGTCCCAGTTTTCCAAAAAGAACTTCAAATTTTGATTCGTCTGACCACAGAACAGTTTTCCACTTTGCCACAGTCCATTTTAAATGAGCCTTGGCCCAGAGAAAATGCCTGCGCTTCTGGATCATGTTTAGATATGGCTTCTTTTTTGACCTATAGAGTTTTAGCCGGCAACGGCGAATGGCACGGTGGATTGTGTTCACTGACAATGTTTTCTGGAAGTATTCCTGAGCCCATGTTGTGATTTCCATTACAGTAGCATTCCTGTATGTGATGCAGTGCCGTCTAAGGGCCCGAAGATCACGGGCATCCAGTATGGTTTTCCGGCCTTGACCCTTACGCACAGAGATTGTTCCAGATTCTCTGAATCTTTGGATGATGTTATGCACTGTAGATGATGATAACTTCAAACTCTTTGCAATTTTTCTCTGAGAAACTCCTTTCTGATATTGCTCCACTATTCGCAGCATTGGGGGAATTGGTGATCCTCTGCCCATCTTGACTTCTGAGAGACACTGCCACTCTGAGAGGCTCTTTTTATACCCAATCATGTTGCCAATTGACCTAATAAGTTGCAAATTGGTCCTCGAGCTGTTCCTTATATGTACATTTAACTTTTCCGGCCTCTTATTGCTACCTGTCCCAACTTTTTTGGAATGTGTAGCTCTCATGAAATCCAAAATGAGCCAATATTTGGCATGACATTTCAAAATGTCTCACTTTCAACATTTGATATGTTATCTATATTCTATTGTGAATAAAATATAAGTTTATGAGATTTGTAAATTATTGCATTCCTTTTTTATTCACAATTTGTACAGTGTCCCAACTTTTTTGGAATCGGGTTTGTACATTATATATATATAGGCCTATGTGTGTGTGTGTGTTTGTGTGTGTGTTTTCATGGACAATTAAAAAGACATTAAAGTTATGAATTGACTATAAGGTATACTCTAGGTTATTTATACTTAATTCATAGAGTCAATTCATAACCAAATCAATTCGTAACTTTAATGTCTTTTTAATTGTCCATGAAAACACACACACACACACACACATATATATATATATATATATATATATATATATATATATATATATAATTTTAATATTGTTAAATCACTGGATTTACTAGTGGGCCTACTAATTTCATGTTATTTGAATGTCTTTTTTAATAGTCCAAATCACTGACTCAACTTGTAGTATACGACGATGAACGTCAAGGGAATCGATGTGATTTAATTTCTAAAGTACAGACAGTCTGCTTGTCATTACACACACATACAACAGAGTCCCAGTGTGCAGCATAATAAGAGTCACAAGTGCTTCTGCAGCTCAAACTGAGGAATTATGGCACACCAGCATGCACCAGTCCGTCCCGAGCAGCCAGAACAGCAGACGCGGGAGTAGCCATGCGGTCGTACAGGTGTGTGTTGGGTCTGTGTGTGCTGGCGTCTGTGTTGATCAGCACTGGATCCAGTACAGAGGAGCGGATGAAGCTGGCGGCTTTACTGCGCAGTGTGTCTCCAGCAGCACTGATCACAGATCAGCCCCTCATCACGGACCTACAAACTGCTGCTGGGCCCAAACTGCTCACTAAAGACGGGACCATCCAGGGCCTGACGCTGGACAAGTCTTATGTTTTTTATGGGATCCCGTTCGCCGACCCGCCTGTGGCAGCGTCCCGCTGGAAACCACCCCGGCCCGTCACACCGTGGAGAGGGGTGCACGACGCCACCTATCCCAGAGCTGCGTGCATGCAGGCCTGCATCGGACCCCTTTCTGATGAGTGTCCTAAGAAGGTGAGCGGGACACAGGGACAGGCGGGATGCTTTGCTTTGTAAGATCAGCAAAACCATTTCAGCTGTTTTGGGTTCTATAAAAATCAAGACCTTTTGCTATATTAAGTAATTTCTCTGGATTATTTAGGATAATTGGCCATGTAAATTACACTTATATAATATATACACATAATAGATATACAAAAAATGTACTGAATATGTTATATTCTGTTCTTTTCTATTTTATGTTTGTTTTTCCATAAACTTTTTGGGTGAATTTCATGAAAGCATTCATTTTCACCCAAAAAATTAAAAGAAAAAGCTAAATCTAATCCTTTTATTTATTGTTAGTTTGCTATTCAACTATTTTGTTATTATTTTGCATAAAGAGTACCATTGTAGTACCATTTAGATCTACATTACATTTTGACATTATTTTCATGACAATTAAAGCACATTTTCACTCCAATATTCTTAACTGACATAAATTCCCATGAAAATTCAATGATTTTTTTTTATATATATTACAATTATTTTCCAATTAATTCTCATTAATTTAATTCAATTACTTTTTTGTCATTAAATTAATAAATTGTTTAATTAATATATATATATATATATATAAATTGACATAAAATTCCCATTAAATTCAATGATTTTTTTAAATTAAATAAATATGAATTCACTTTTTTCCATTACAATATATATATTTATATATTGAGACATTAAATTCAATGATTTTTTTATTAAATAAATATGAATATATTTTTTGCATTACAATATGTATAAGTTGACAAACTCAATGATTTTTTAATTAAATAAATGATTTTTTTGCATATATATATGATAATGGAAAACATATATATAATACACTGTAACGTCACAGAAAACACATATAATATATTTAACTACTATATTGTTCATTAGGGTGATAATGTGACAATATTTCTCTTTTATGTGTTGTCTGAATGCATTATTGTGTATACAATATTTGTATTATTTGACTTCAGGAGGCTTGGAATATAGTGGAATATATACGTCATATGGACAACATAGAGAGTAATATTAGTTTTTAATAGTATTTTCTCTGGTCAGGTGAGTGAAGACTGTCTGTACCTAAACGTCTTTGTTCCTCTGAGCGTGAACTTCGCGGCTCCGCTGTTGAAGCCGCTGCCCGTCATGGTGTGGATCCACGGCGGGGATTTCATCGCGGGCTCCGCCTCGAAAGCGCTCTACGATGGACGTTACATCAGTAACTTCACTCAAACGGTGGTCGTGAGCGTCGCCTACCGTCTGGGTGAGACACTGAGCCACTGACTGTGAAATAAGACATAAACACACCGCTGAATCTGTCTCTCTGCAGGGGCTTTTGGCTTTCTGGTGTCAGGAAAAGACCCGAGGACTTCAGCGGTGGGGAATTATGGGATTCTGGATCAGCAGGCGGCTTTGCTCTGGGTGCAGCAGAACATCGCTGTGTTTGGAGGCGACCCAAGCAAAGTGAGAACTTAAACTTATTTTATAAAGGGGTAAATGCCGAAACCATGTCTAAAGGCCTGTGCACAACAAGGACGATAACTATAGAAATGTAGTTCTAAAATTATTCTAAATATAAAATAATCCAGACCACAACTATAACGATAATGACACAGAGGAACGATGGAATCCCTTTCGGAACGACTTTTTCCAGCTGATGAATGACAAAAACATTAAAGGGTTAGTTCACCCAAAAATGAAAATTAGCCCATGATTTACTCACCCTCAAATCATCCTTGGTGTATATGACGTTCTTCTTTCAGACGAATACAATCAGAGTTATATTAAAAAAGTCCTGGCTCTTCCAAGCATTATAATGGCAGTGAATTGTTGGGTCATTTTTGAAGTCCATAAAAGTGCATCGGTCCGTCATATAACTGCTCCACACGGCTCCGGGGGGTTAATAAAGGCCTTCTGAAGCGAATCGATGCGTTTGTTACCAGACACCAGTTACGCTCGTCAGACGTAGCGTAAGCATTTTGAACTGTGGGAGGTGCTACACTTTTTCCGTAAGTTGAATACGGAAGGCGATCGGCCGGAAGCTAGATAATTTACTTTATAAAGTTTTAAATATGGATATTTTTCTTACACAAACATGCCACTTCGCTTCAGAAGGCCTTTATTAACCCCCCGGAGCCGTGTGGAGCAGTTATATGACGGACCGATGCACTTTTATGGACTTCAAAAATGACCCAACAATTCACTGCCATTATAAAGCTTGGAAGAGCCAGGACATTTTTAATATAACTCTGATTGTATTCGTCTGAAAGATGAATGTCATATACACCTAGGATGACTTGAGGGTGAGTAAATCATGGGCTAATTTTCATTTTTGGGTGAACTAACCCTTTAATGGCCAATCAGAATCCATCCTGCTTTAAAGAGCTCAGCATTTACAGTTTTTTTGCATTACAATATATATATATATATATATAGACCTATATATTAGTGCTGTCAAATCTATATATATATATATGTGTGTGTGTGTGTGTATATATATATTAATGCTGGGCAAACGATTAATCGCGATTAAAATAAAAGTTTGTGTTTACATAATATATGTGTGTACTGTGTGTAATTATTATGTATATATAAATACACACACATGCATGTATATATTTAACAAAATTAATGTTATATTTATATATAAAATATGTATATTTATATATAAGATAAATAAATATATATATATACAGTATATACATGCAAATATTTCTTAAATATATACATGAAGGAGTGTGCATTTATACATACATAATAATTATACACAGTACACACACATATATTATGTAAACAAACTTTTATTACTTAACTTTATTTGTTGAAAATTGTTTTGGGCAATACAGGTAAGCAGCATAACAAGGTACCCACACCAATACATAATCACATAGTTGTGTCCTTTGAACTAGAGTTTAACAACCTTGTAGCCAGAGGAACAAAATAAATCTTATAGCGGTTGTATCTGAACCTTGGAGTACGAAAACGTCGACCAGATGGAAGTTGTTTGAATTCTGGATAAAGCACATGAGAAGGGTCCAAAGTCATTTTCTTTGCCTGTTTAAAAATGATTTTGTTGAATATAGACTGTAGATTGGGGTAAACCCCTAGACCAACCACTTTCATTGCTGTACGCACCAAATGGTTCAACTGGGATCTAAGAGTAACTGTTATATTACCGAACCAGACCGCTATACCATACAGTATGATGGATTCAATACAGGCATGATAAAACAGCAACATGACCCTCTGAGCAACTCCAAACAGTCTGAGCCTCCGTAAAAAGTACATTTTTTGTTGCACCTTTCGACACAGATTATCCACATGCACCCCCCGTGAAAGTTTGTCATCAATAAGCAAACCTAAGTATTTGTATGAGGCAACCTGTCTAATGGACTCGTTGTTGATCATGATTGGTGAGTGGTTGCCTACTAATTTGGCATCAAAAATCATTTCCTCTGTTTTTCTAACGTTAATTACGAGACTGTTTTTTACTCCATGTAACAAAGTTAGCGATCTCTGTGGTATAGTGTTCAATGTCCTTATCCTTATACAGAAGTCCAAGAATGGCAGTATCATCTGAGAATTTTACGACGATATTCCCAGGATGATGACTCCTGTATTCATTGGTGTACAGTGTAAATAAGAGTGGTGAACATACACACCCCCGGGGAACACCAATACTAATGGACCTACACTCAGAAAGAGTCTGCTTGATTTTAACTTGTTGAGTCCTACCAGTAAGAAATGCATGGAACCATTTGATGCTATATGTATTAACAGCCATATTTTTTAGTTTGGAGAGCATGAGGTGTGGCTGCACGGTATTAAAAGCAGAGCTCAGATCAAGAAAGAACAACCTGGCATAAGCCTTGGGATCCTCCAGATGTTTTAAAACATGATGGACCACAGTAAGGGTAGCATCATCAGTACCCCTATTGATTTGATAGGCAAACTGATAAGGCTCAAGATGGTCCTTAACCTCTTCTTTAAGCTTCCGCACCATAATCCGCTCCAAACACTTCATCACAATGCAGGTTAAGTCAACTGGGCGATAATTGTTATACTCTTGAGGATTTTTGGAACTGGTATAATAACTGATTTTTTCCAAATATCTGGAATAATATGCAAGTCAATGGACCTCTGAAAAATGTCCACCCATGCAGCGGCTAATTCCTCTGCAAAGGTTTTCAAAATAAAAGCAGAAAAAACATCCGGCCCAGTTGCCTTTTTAGTGTCAAGTTTTTTAAAAACCTTAACAACATCAGTCAAACTCATTTGAGGTTTAGATATCAATCCTAATAGCCCCCAGTACATCACTACAGTCATTTGAATTAACAGCAAACCTACAGTAAAACTCATTAAGCTTATTTGCCAGTGTCTCCTCATTTACAACCTGCATACTTATCCTTTTAGGTATCATATTAGTTATACACCTTACCTTAGACCACAACTTTTTTGGATTTGTACTCAGATCACTATCAATTAAATCTCTGTAATTCTTACGAGTTTCTCTTATTTTATGATTAAGCTTTTTCTGAGCCAGTTTTTTAAGTTCAGGGTCCCGCTGTTTAAAAGTGTTTCTGATTTATACACTCTTTAACCTCCTTGGTGATATAAGGCTTGTTATTTGAGAAATGTTTAACCTGTTTAACTGGTATCACAGAATCTACACAGAATTTGACATACGCAGACCTGATTTCATTATGCCTGTCAATATCTGGATCATACAGCACCTCCCAGTCAGTACAGAGAAAACAGCCTTTCAATACCTCCACTTTTTCTGCAGACCAAAGTATCACCACCTTATTCACAGGCTTGATTGACTTCAGCAAGGTACGATAGACAGGAATAAGCTGCACTGTATTGTCCGAGTTTGCTAATGGTGGTTTAACTTTCACAGTGTATGCATTGGATATGTTCCCATAACACTTGTCCAAAATATTTGTATTCCTTGTATTGCAGTTAACATATTTAGGATTATGTCAATATGTTATAATTAACATATTGACAGGATTTTTAGCTCTATAGACTGCAAAGGCTCAAAGGGAGGACTCTGAAGTGCCCTGAGCACCAGAGCTACTCGCACCTCTGAGGAACCTGATAATTAGGTCGTGCTTTCCTAAGAACTTACCTTTAACTGCTTCGTGATACGCCGCGATTGCTGCGACGTACACTTTGAGGGTGGGAGGAGACAGCCTTCGCTCCAGCCCATCTTGCAGAAAAGAAAGCATGACTCTAACCGAACACTTTCGGGGGTCTTCCCGGCGGGAAGATAACCATTCAACGAATAGGTTTCACTTCAACGCACAGAGGCGCCTCGTAGAGGGAGCTCTAGCAGAAGTGACGCATACCAGAAGTCTACCACGAGTGTTCCCCTGGTCAGGGAATAGTACAACTGGCAATGGGTCACCCTGTCAGTTGATGTACGCAATGGTCGCAGTGCTGTCCGTACGGACCAGTACATGCTTGCCATGTAGCGGCTTTTTGAGGCGGCTCAGCGCAAGACGTACTGCTAGCAACTCTAGGCAGTTGATGTGCCAATGCAGTTGGGGCCCCGTCCACAGACCCAAAACTGCATGCACATTGTACGAGGCCCCCCAGCCGGTGGATGAGGCATCCGTGAAGACCACAGCATGCCTGGACACTTGTTCTAAGGGCACTCCCGCCCGTAGAAACGAAGGGTCCGACCACGGGCTGAAGGTTTGGCGACAGTACGGTAACTGGAACCCGGTACTTGTCGCTCTGCCACGCCCATCTCAGGACTCGGTCGTGAAGCCAGTGCTGAAGCGGTTTCATATGAAGCAATCCAAGCGGCGTTACCGCGGCTGCAGATGCCATATGCCCCAGGAGCCTCAGAAAAAATTTCAGTGGGACCGCTGTCCTGCCATTGAACGTATTCAAGCAGTTCAACACTGACCGGACTCGCTCCTCTGTGAGGCGCGTAGTCTGGTTGACCGAATCCAGCTCCATACTCTCGGTTGACCCGAAGGCCCAACAGGCTGAGGTGACTGAGCACCATGTCCCTGTGTTCGCACAACTGATCCCGAGACTGAGCCAATATGAGCCAGTCGTCAAGATAGTTGAGGATGCGAACACCGCGTTCTCTGACCGGAACAATGGCTGCCTCTGCGACTTTCATGAAGACACGAGGCGATAGGGACAGCCCGAAGGGCAGGACTTTGTACTGATATGCCCTCCCCTCGAACGCAAAGCGTAGAAAGCTGTGTCGAGGGAGAATTAAGACATGAAAGTATGCGTCCTTCAGGTCGATCACTGCGAACCAATCTCGGGGACGGATGCATTCGAAAATGCGTTTCTGCATTAGCATCTTGAACGGGAGCTTGTGCAGGGCCCAATTCAGGACACGCAGGTCCAAGATTGGCCGTAACCCACCACCTTTCTTGGGCACAATGAAGTAGGGGCTGTAGAACCCCGACCTCATATCGGCTGGAGGAACCGGCTCGACCGCGTCCTTCGCCAGTAGGACATCGTTCTCTGACCGCAAAACATGAGCATCACTGCTTTGCACGGAGGTGAAGTGGATGCTCTTGTACTTGGGAGGCCAGAAGGGCGAACTGAATCGCATAGCCGAATCTGATGGTACAGATGAGCCAGCGAGACGTCCTGGGGAGAGCTAGCCAGGCCCCCAGAGACCGAACAAGCGGGACCAATGGGACCACAGATGTACCCTGGGTGGGGCAGCGAGATGGAATACACAGACCCGACTCTGGAGGCCCGGAGGCGGCCCGGAGTGTTGTCTGAGTATTCCAGGGTGGGGCAGAGTGTGGGTGAGAAGGCCTGGTGACGTCCTCGAGCCGCACACTGCTGCCCCCTGGCGAAGGGAGGGGAGGAAGGGACTGGCAAGGCATTGGAGCGTCGCAGATCCTCTTCTCCCTGGGCTGCCCGTCTCAGGGCCGCTTGCCCTTGCGCTTGCTGGCAGACTTCACGGGACCCTAAGCGGGTTGGGCGCCACCCTTACGCCCGGCTCCCTGCTGCCCAGGTGGAGGCTGCTGCTTGGGCTTAGCAGGGGCAGAGGCGGATGCAGGGGGACGCCCTCGGCGACGAGCAGGCGGAGGTGCTGCGGCCGGCGAGTGGGTGGAGGCAGCAACTGGTCGTCGGGGCAGGATGTTTTTAATCGCCTCCTTCTGCTTCTGGGCCACCGAGAACTGCTGAGCGAAGTTCTCGATGGTGTCGCCGAAGAGGCCGGCCTGACAGACAGGGGCGTTGAGGAACCGAACTTTGTCGGGCTAATGCATACCTGCCAGGTTAGCCCTGCCAGGATTGTAGCGTTGTAAGGCGCTGTCCACGATTTCGTGATCTCCTGATGCACTTCCGGGAAGAAAGGCACCGGGGCAGGGCGCTGAGAACCAGCACGGGCCGTCCCGAGAAACCCATCGTCCAACTGCGAAGGTTCGGGATACGGTGGAGGGTTCCACTCGAGCCCGACATTTGCGGCTGCCCGGGAAAGCATAGCCGTGAGCTCTGGATCAGACTCGGGCAACGCTACCACACCCGAAAGGGGGCAACGCAGCCGAATCTTCATCTCCAGAGGACATTAGCTCGTCCCCCGATTCAGCATCACATCCTCAGCCGGAGCCCCGAAAGTAACGACTGGCCCCCCATGGGAAGGACCAGCGCGCTCTCTCGGCAACTCCACCAGCGCAGGTGCAGAGGATGGAGGGGCCCGAGGAGCCAGTTGACCCATCGGGGAAGCCCTCACTGTTATCCTCAGGTCTCCACCAAAGCTATCAGCCGAAGTAGCAACCCTCTACTTTGCAGCGGGAGGACCGCTAGATCGGGGGATACGCAATGGGACTCCACCCTGTCTGAGGTATTCGAGCCTAGACCTTAACACCGCAATGGTCATGTTCCCGCAGTGGGAACATGAGTCATTCACAAAAGCTGCCTCAGCGTGCTGAACGGCCAAACACGTGAGACAACGATCATGACCGTCAACTGGGGACAGAAACACACAGTTTGAATGACATCTTGAAAAAGAAAAGGAAAAAAACGTTCTTATCAGTGCCGAGGCACACAGGGGAGATGGCCGCGGCTCGCAGCAGTTCAAAGGTGCAAGCCTGCTGTGAGCACTCAATGGAGAAAACGCCCAGCGAGCTGTGAAAACAGCTGTTTTGTGTCTTCTCCTCACTCACGACCGCCGCTGCAATGTGCCGTCTCACCAACACCGTGACAGAACGATCCTTTTCACGAGACTCGCTGAAAACACTCTTCGTAGAGAACACACTAAGCTTGCAGTAATGTTTGGCTCCGAAGTAGAAAGCAAGGATGCGGTATTCCACTTCCTTATTTATACCCGCGATGCGGGGCAGAGTGTGGAATGCGTGAACCGCATGCCAATGTTCATTGGCTCGTTTTTAAACACTCGAAGTAGATTGGTCTCTGAAAATGATCCCCAATTCGTTGGTCAGTTCCGACGTACGTCGAACGTGACCGACTGAAAGGGAAATGTATTTTTTTCCATTGTGACATTAATTCTCAATAATTGCAATGCAAAAGATAATTTATAAAAAGATAAAAATAAAAAAAGATAATTTATGCTCATTTTACAATCAATTATTTTAATTAAAATACACATTAAAATAAACAATGTCATAAACAATAAAAATCAAAATGTAAAAAATATAAATTATACTAAAATATCTTTAATTTTCTTTATGCAAAATAATGCTGATTTATTTAAACAAAAATAATATTTTTAGATTTTTTATTTATTTTGGTTATTTGATTTTTGGGTGAAATGGACACGATTGCATGACATTTACTCTAGATTCCTATAGTTTTATGGTATAAAATACAATAAAATTTCTCAAGACTTTCTGAAACAATAATGGTAGTTCCTCACAGGTGTGTGTCTGTGTGAATTCAGGTGACTCTTTTCGGCGAGAGCGCAGGCGCTCAGTCGGTCAGTCTACATCTGATGATCCAGAGCAGCAAACCGCTCTTCAGACAGGCCGTTTTCCAGAGCTTACCCTTCTCCATTCCTCTGAAAACACGGTAAACACACACACACACACACATATATATAAACATGCATCAGATCAGCGTCATGCCTTCAAACACTGACACGTCTCCTCAGGCACGAGTCTCTGAAGCTGGGGAAGAACTTCGCAAAGACCGCCAACTGCTCGGTTGTGGACGTGGAGTGTCTTCTGTCTCTCAGTCCTCAGGCGGTGCTGAACGCACAGATCAAATCCAGTAATCCTCCATTTCACGTCTCCTCCACCTAGTGCACAGATAAGACAGAGATCACACGAAACGTTTGTTGTGTTCTCAGGCTCAAAGGTGGTGAATCCCTTCCGCTTTCTGGAGGTGTTTGAGACCTGGGGGCCGTATATCGATGGAGAACTGATCAAGGAACAGTCAGTGAGCGCCTTTCAGAAAGGACACTGGCAGAAGGAGAAACCCGTGCTGCTCGGTATCAATTCA
Organism: Coreius guichenoti; assembly: GCA_039654105.1. NCBI lineage: Eukaryota > Metazoa > Chordata > Actinopteri > Cypriniformes > Gobionidae > Coreius > Coreius guichenoti. The sequence goes on along the minus strand of CM077182.1, from coordinate 4,176,562 downwards.
AAGTCAAAATGAAATCAAAGTCGCCCCCCATGCGAACCGTTCTCATGTTGGTTATTGTGTGTGTTTCAGGGACCACGTCAGAAGAAGGCGTGATCTTTGTGTATGGCGTCTTCACGAAGCCCGTGTCACCGGTTGAATGCACCGTCTACACGACGGCCATCTTCAAACAACACGCCATCAAAATCCTGCGCAAATACCTGCCGCTCTACACAGACGCAGACCGCAGGGACATGCTAGCACAGGTTAGCCTCAGTTAATCATTAGCCACATTTAGTCTTTCATCAAAATCTCACATTTGACTTTCCTTTTTCAGATGACATCAACTAATTTTTCAGCGATATGTCATATAAAGACACTTTTCACCATGCAATCTGATAAACAGAATCTAATTTTTACAGTATTTTGCTGCCAAAAAGCATCTTTCTCCACTGGTGGCCGTTCAAAAGTATCTGTGTATGCTAAGATTTCATCATATCATAGCCTAGTATATGGTATTATAGCATCATATCTTTTTTGGAGGCTCTTAAAAGCATGAAGTGCATCTGTATTTTGCCCCGTCTGCTTGAGATGAATGGGAATGCTAACAAATCACATTATGGAAGTAAAATGGATTACTAATAATAGAACATTGCAATTGTGCTTCTTAGGTATAGTTTTGAAATAATTCTGACATATGATGTAATATTTATGATGAAAAGTTGAAATTATGACATACTAAGTTGAAATTCTGACTTAAAATGTAATAATTCTGACATTAAAAAGTCATAATTTTGACATTTTAAGCTCCATAATTATAATTTAGTCATAATTACATTTTTATAATTATGAATTACTTGACCTGACTTTATAATTATGAATTAGTATATCATAATTTTGGCTTATGACAGTATATCATAAAAAGGGTTACTATAATAGAGCATTGCAATTTTGCTTCTTAGTTATATTTTTTTAATAATTATGACATACTAAGTCATAAATATGAGATGAAAAGTCACAATTCTGACTAAAATGTAATAATTCTGACATAAAAGACAATTCTGACAAAAGTCAATTATAACTTTTTGTCATAGTTATGACTTTTTTAAGTCATAATTTCGACTTTTTAATGTCATAATTGCCTTTTATTTCAGAATTTCGACTTCATGTCATAGTTATGACTTTTAAGTCATAATTTCGACTTTTTAATGTCATAATTGACTTTTATGTCATAAATTATGACAGAGAAAGATGACTTAGTCTTATAATAATAACTTAGTATGTCATAATTTAAACTTTTTTTCATAATTATGACTTGGTATGTCAAAGTTTTGACTTTTTATCTCATAATTATGACTTAGTACATCACAATTTGAGCTTTTTCTCATAATTTCGTCTTTATCTTATAATTATAACTTAGTATGTCATAATTTCGACTTTTTTATCTCATAATTATGACATAATTATGTCATAAAATGGGATACTATAATTGCAATTATACTAATGCATTGCAATTTTTTAAGGTATATTTTTAAAATAGTTTTGAGGATGTGAAATGAAAACAAATGCTGAATTCAGAACCACATACTAGCACTCTCTCACTATTTCTACCATAGAAAGCTATGGTTGAAGTAATAAAGATATTATGCTAATATGCAGTTCTGAATTTTGCAAAAAAATCCAATTAAGAAGCATTTTAAATGCTCCTCCTCTGCCGTGCACAAGAGGGCGCTGTGACTGTGTGTGTAGAGTGCTGTATTCATCTGAGGTTTCCATTAACGCTCTAAATTGTACAGGACATTACTGATATCACATATCATTTAGGATGAATAGTATGCACATCGAGACGCAGACAATGACTCTTATTTTTTAACGAGTTATTCTGTGCCTCGGTTTCTGTTACGGCCATTTTTAGCAGAGTTCATCTGAGAAATGTCAAAGGTCACCAGGGTGACAGTGTTGTTATTGTTAATTAAAACTATTAAAAATAATTGAAAATTAGAAATGTTGTTTTGGCAACTAACTGAAATAAAATAAATTGAAGTTGAAGTACTAAAATTACTAAAGCTAAATAAAAAAATTAAAAAATGAATAAAACAAAAACTGATGAAAATGATGAAATTCAAGAAAATTACTAAAACTTAAAATGTGAAAATATAAAAATAAATACATAAAAATATAATATATATAATTTAAAATGTAATGTATAAATATTTATCAAAATAAAAATTATAGACTATTATAATTTTTTTTTAAATATTAATAAAATATTAAATAATATTAATTTATGAAAAAAATAATATCAATAAATACTATAATAGTATAAAAGTAATACTAAAATAACACTGTTGGGTAAAAGGCTGCACTATTTAGCCAAGATACAGAAAGTCAGTGTGTGTTTGTGTGTGCTGAAAGTGATCCGTGAATTCTCTCTCTCTGTGTGTGTGTTTGTGTGTGTGTGTGTGCGCTGAAAGTGATCCGTGTCCGTGAAGAGAGAGTTTTAGACCACAGGCGGTGGATTTTCTGTGTGTGTGTGTGTGTCTGTGTGTGTGTGTGGGAGGGAACGGCTGCCCTCCATGTGTGTGTGTGTGTGTGTGTGTGTGTGTGTGTGTTCCCTATCTGATGAGTGTTTGGTTACCAGGTAACAGATAGAGATATTTAATCTACAGCGACGTGATGAAAAGCTCTAAACAAGCACTGACACAACTAAACACATCTCACACACTGAATGTTTACCCTCTGTTCCCTTCACGTCTATATGAACTCATCATATTCAATATGCTGATGTTCAAGAGTACGTTCACAGAGCTAATGGCGTCCTGTCCCACGGGTTTTAAAAGTGAAGTCATGCCTAGAGGAATTGACTTGCATTCACAAAGCCAAATCAATGAAGCGACTGAACACAGTCTCCCAGAGCCAGACTTCAGTGATCGAAATCAGTTCATTGGGCTCAGTTAAGTTTAATATACCTGGAGAATCTGATCTGTTAGCATTCCCATTCATCTCAACGCTGGCGCCTGAGCTATCAGTGTCATGTGACTTGCTGTTTCTCACTAGAGCCACAAGATGACGATGTCATAATGACAATTATGCTTTTATTCAGCAAGGACGCATTAAATTGATTAAAAGTGACAGTACCAAGTCATACTAAGTAACAATTTTGACTTTTTATGTCATAATTGTGTCTTTTTAAGTCAAAGTTTTGACTTAGTATGTCATAGTTTTTGACTTCATCTCATAATTATGACTTTTAAGTCATAACTTCAACTTTTTGTCACAATTACAACTATCTTTACAAAAGCAAGATTTTTTTCTTATGTTGTACAAATGGGCTTCCAAACAGCTATTTTAATTTGTAATATTTCACAATTTTTACTGTTTGTTTGATCAATATAAATGCACTGGCCTTGATCCCTTAATTTATTGTCTTTTCAGATTGTGACTGACTACATCTTCCTGTGTCCGTCCCGGAGAGCCGCCCGTGCCAGTGTGTTGTCCGGGAGCTCCGTGCGGATGTATGTGTTCGATCACGTCGCGAGCGACCGTCGTGTGTGGTCGGGCTTGACGTTCTGTTACCATCACGTGTGTCACGGCGCAGAGCTGCCCTTCCTGTTCGACTCGGCCGCGGTGGCAAACTTCACTATGACTCAACCTGAGCGCCTGCTGTCCAATCGCATGCTGTGCTACTGGGGTGCATTCGCCCACACGGCTGACCCCGGGTCACACACCGACGTGAGCCCATTCTGCCGAGAGCAACGTCCACCGGCATGGCCGCGCTACACGGCTAACAGCGGCTGGCTGATCATGAACCTCACGACGCACTCACACGCACAGGCTGGATCACGTGACGACATCTGCGACTTCTGGGACACACTTGGAATCTACCCCTAAAGAGAAGCACAAGATCTCATTAATATCTCAACTGTTTCTCCTAGACTGCAAAAAATTATTTTCTTACTCAGTATTTTTGTCTTGTTTTCCAGTACAAATATCTAAACATTCTTAAATCATTTACTTGAGAATCAAAATGACTTCAGATAAAGTCTTGTTTTCTGTAAAATGTATCAAAATTAAGTGAGTTTAAGCTTAAAAGAAAATGTGGTAACACTTTACTTAAAGCCCTTATGGATAATGCACTGTAAAGGTATTCATAATGTACATTATAAAGCATTGTATCTTTTCATAAGTAATTGTAACCAAAGTTAAAATGCATTATAATACAAACCCGATTCCAAAAAAGTTGGGACACTGTACAAATTGTGAATAAAAAAGGAATGCAATAATTTACAAATCTCATAAACTTATATTTTATTCACAATAGAATATAGATAACATATCAAATGTTGAAAGTGAGACATTTTGAAATGTCATGCCAAATATTGGCTCATTTTGGATTTCATGAGAGCTACACATTCCAAAAAAGTTGGGACAGGTAGCAATAAGAGGCCGGAAAAGTTAAATGTACATATAAGGAACAGCTCGAGGACCAATTTGCAACTTATTAGGTCAATTGGCAACATGATTGGGTATAAAAAGAGCCTCTCAGAGTGGCAGTGTCTCTCAGAAGTCAAGATGGGCAGAGGATCACCAATTCCCCCAATGCTGCGGAGAAAAATAGTGGAGCAATATCAGAAAGGAGTTTCTCAGAGAAAAATTGCAAAGAGTTTGAAGTTATCATCATCTACAGTGCATAATATCATCCAAAGATTAAGAGAATCTGGAACAATCTCTGTGCGTAAGGGTCAAGGCCGGAAAACCATACTGGATGCCCGTGATCTTCGGGCCCTTAGACGGCACTGCATCACATACAGGAATGCTACTGTAATGGAAATCACAACATGGGCTCAGGAATACTTCCAGAAAACATTGTCGGTGAACACAATCCACCGTGCCATTCGCCGTTGCTGGCTAAAACTCTATAGGTCAAAAAAGAAGCCATATCTAAACATGATCCAGAAGCGCAGGCGTTTTCTCTGGGCCAAGGCTCATTTAAAATGGACTGTGGCAAAGTGGAAAACTGTTCTGTGGTCAGACGAATCAAAATTTGAAGTTCTTTTTGGAAAACTGGGACGCCATGTCATCCGGACTAAAGAGGACAAGGACAACCCAAGTTGTTATCAGCGCTCAGTTCAGAAGCCTGCATCTCTGATGGTATGGGGTTGCATGAGTGCGTGTGGCATGGGCAGCTTACACATCTGGAAAGGCACCATCAATGCTGAAAGGTATATCCAAGTTCTAGAACAACATATGCTCCCATCCAGACGTCGTCTCTTTCAGGGAAGACCTTGCATTTTCCAACATGACAATGCCAGACCACATACTGCATCAATTACAACATCATGGCTGTGTAGAAGAAGGATCCGGGTACTGAAATGGCCAGCCTGCAGTCCAGATCTTTCACCCATAGAAAACATTTGGCGCATCATAAAGAGGAAGATGCGACAAAGAAGACCTAAAACAGTTGAGCAACTAGAAGCCTGTATTAGACAAGAATGGGACAACATTCCTATTCCTAAACTTGAGCAACTTGTCTCCTCAGTCCCCAGACGTTTGCAGACTGTTATAAAAAGAAGAGGGGATGCCACACAGTGGTAAACATGGCCTTGTCCCAACTTTTTTGAGATGTGTTGATGCCATGAAGTTTAAAATCAACTTATTTTTCCCTTCAAATGATAAATTTTCTCAGTTTAAACATTTGATATGTCATCTATGTTGTATTCTGAATAAAATATTGAAATTTGAAACTTCCACATCATTGCATTCTGTTTTTATTCACAATTTGTACAGTGTCCCAACCTTTTTGGAATCGGGTTTGTATTTGCAGATTCTGAAATTGGTTGTTTTTCATGTGTTTAATGCATTATACTTTCTAAAGGTGCGTTCAATGAATAGATAAGTATTATAATGTATTATAACTGAGGTTACAATTATTCATGAGACTATATAGTGCATTACAAGGCATAATTACTGCATTAAAAATACTTTTATAATGCATTATACATAAAGGATTTGAGTAAAGTGTTACCGAAAATGTCTGCTAGTGTGGTAAGAAAGATAAACTTGTTTTCCCTTTGAATTAAGTTTATGTTTCTGACCCCATTTGCAGATATTTCTTCTTGTTTCAAACAAATACACTTAATTTCGGTGCAGAAAAGCTTCAGTGAGGTTCTATATAGAACTCTAGTGCTCTGTATAACCCTTAATTCCCAAAAGGTTCTATATAAGGAGAAATATCTTTGATTGCATAATACATATAAATCATGTTTAATGGGTTATTTACATTTTTTTCGAGCGATAAAGTATGTTTATGAGATGCGTAATTCATAAAATTGAATCAAAACAAAATCAATTAAAACTAAATTCATAAAATAATCCCATGTTTGGAACCCCTAAAAGGTTCCATATAGAACCTTTACTTCTGAGAGTGAACATTTTTACTGTGTCAAAAATTATCTGAATTGCGTCTGTTTTTATTTCTCCTAAGCAATTTACGTAGAATAGTCTGAGACAAAGTTGAGAACTCTACTAAGTCTGCAATAATTGCTTCTAATAATATTCTAAAAAAGCAGTATGCAACCATAAACGCTGTCACATGACCCTATTACCTAATATTTAATGAGTGACTAAAGTCTTGTCATTTAAAAAAATAATACATTTTATGTAAAATGTTTTTAAGCAAAGGAAGATATATATATATATGATTAATCACGAGTAATCGATTTGACAGCACTAATATATATATATATATATCTTAAGTTTAAATATCAGAAAGTTTGTGCATGGTATACATACTGCAAAAACAGAATGAATAGTATGCTTTTCCAAACATGTAATTAGTGTGTAATGCTCTATAAAATGAAATGCTTAATGGCTGAAATTGGAATAGCATGCTTGTGTTACTATTTCTGCCACATAAAGATATGGGAGAAATATGAGTAGTATGCTAGTATGATACTCTGAATTCAGCCAATGTCTGGGATTCAACCTCATTCATGTCAGGCACAGCCGCTCCTGTAACGTGTCAAATTTCACACAAACGCTTTTGGGCTTTCTGGCTCTTTTATATCTGTATGGTATATTAATGAACATATTTGCTCATAATAATGACCAGCAAAGACCACTAAGAGCACTCAGAGGTCTGTAAATCAAGATGACGAGTCCGCCCCCTCCGTGTATGAGGCGGAGTGGGATCAAATCGATTGCTATACGTGTCAAGCCTGAGTAATATCTGCACCGGTGGCACTTACACTGAGATCTGATTAACTGTATGTACGCAGGCAATTAAAAGTGGATGGCGGCGGCGGCGAACTCAGCATCACCATCACGCTTAAATGACTCTGAGGAGAACAGATGAACAACAGGAGATCCTTCACACACATGCAAACCGTTTAGAGTTTATTTGTGCATTAAATTACTGATTCAGATGTTGGTTTGTATTTGTGAGCTCACAAAATGAGTTTAACTGCTGAGCTGAATGGTTATGCTGGAATATTATTATTATTATCACATCATGCAGTAAACGCAGTATCATTATTATTATTAATATTAATAATAATACATTTATTCATTTAGCAGATGCTTTTATCCAAAGCAACTTATGAATGAGGATTATAATAATACTTATTGTTGTTATTATTATTATTATATATCAAACTGTAAACAACATCTATAGCAGGAGGCTATAAGATATATTATTGTAATGTCTAGTGTGTTGGTTCTGTTTCATGTTCTTGTTATGTTCATTGTCATGTTTCCTGGTTTGTCATGTGATTCCACTGTGCCCTCATGTGATCATGTCATGTGCTTCCCTAGTCTCTTGTGTCATGTTGTCATTGGTTGATTTAATCATGTGGGTTCTCAGTTCATTTCTGTCTTTGGTTCATTGTCTTGATTGTTCACAGGTGTGTCTTGTTAGTCATTAGTCTGTGTATTTAAGCCCTCATGTTTGCTGTGTGTCTTTGTCTAGTATTGTTTGTGTAAACTGCTGTTTGGTGAGTTTTGTGTTAAGTCCAGGTTTATGTTCATGTTGATTTCATGTTTCAAGTTTAGTTCTAGTCAAGTTTGTTCATGTTTGTATTTAAATAAACTGCACTTGGGTTCTAAAAGCTTACCTGCAGTGGACAATTGTTACAATTATATGTATATTTATACATATACATATATATTATGTATATTTATGAATTTCATATTTAATATAGTTCTATTATATATTATTACTATTATTAATACATTTACAATTACACTTATTTAGCAGATCCTTTTATCCAAAGGAACTTATGAATAAGGAATATAATAATAGTTATTATTATTGTTTTTATTATTATTATTATTATATATCAAACTGTAAACACATCTATAGCAGGAGGCTATGAGATATATTTATATGTATAAATATACATATAAATATATCTTATAGCCTCCTGAATTTCATTTAATATTTAATATAGTTTTATTATTATATTGTTGCTATTATTCATACATTTACAATAACACTTATTAATTTAGCAGATGCTTTTATTCAAAGCCACTTACAAATGAGGAATATAATTAAATATATCATGTAGCTATATTAAATATTAAATGTGTAATGAAATTCATACAGATAAATATGCATTTTTGTCCTCTTGACAATGGAAGTATTTAGCTGTTTTTTACTACCATATTTCTGACTTATATTTTTCCATAATATTAAACGCTAAATAATACCATTCCTCTAAAGACAAAAAAAAAAAGTGTTAATAATGGAATAATAAATAAATGGAAAATACATTTACAGCTGTAAACAGATGAGATGAACAACTAGAGATCCTTCACACAAATGCAAACACATGTATTGTAAATGTACAGTGTTTGGCTACTAAACTGAATGGTTATGCTGGTTGACTAAACCGGCTTAAACATGTCTGGACCAGACCTGAGCGGGTCGTTCCAGCAGGGTAAGTCACCCCAAATAACCTTTCCAAATTCACAAAGACAAACCAACAAAACGCACCGAAATGACACGCGGAGGTTATGAGAAACCATAAAACACACAGTCTGGCCCTGACATCAGTGAGGGGACAAAATGAGTGGGCTGTCGTTGCGGCGTGTTTACAGGCCCGATGATTTCTCTCCGGACCCGCTGGATAAGTGATGTCTTCCATATGTCAGAGTCCCTCGGGCACAGATCACATCAGACAGTAAACACAGCGTCTACTGCAGGATCCTCTGCCTGTTAGTGCATCTGATCTCAGACTCTCTGATTCCTGCCTGTTTTATTCTCCCCACAGTCAAAACCGTCCTCTTGAATCACAATGAGAGACAAACGAGAAAATACAGGACGATGAAACGAGACAGAAAGAGGACACAACAGTCGATTCCTGCTCCACGTCAAATTCTGCATCAAGTCACTAGTTACGTTTACATGAACTGAGAGCTATAATGAAAACTCCACGCCTGGAAAATAATGATCCGATCTTTAATAATCACCACCATAAAAACCTATGAATCTGACCATTACACAGTCGCTGACTCGAATTTTTGCACTTTGAAAGAAATTTGAGGCCACAAAATGAGATTGTTTTAAATAAAATGTATTAAAATGTTTAGTTAAAACATGTGTTAGCCAATATTATCTATGTATTGTCATATTGGTGAATTTAAAAAAAAAAAATATATATATATATATATATATAAAATGTATATGTGTGTACATTTGTGTAAGTTATTATAAATAAAAACATTTAAATGTATTAAATGTTTAGGTAAAATATTTTTTAGCCAATATTACTGTGTATTGTAATATTTGTGCATTTAAAATATATTAATTATTATAAATACAAGTTGTTATAAAAAATTGTAAAAAAAAATTTTAATGTATTAAAAATTTAGATAAAATATTTGTTAGTCAATATTACCATGTATTGTTATATTGGTGCTTTAAGATATAATATATATACACTCACCTAAAGGATTATTAGGAACACCATACTAATACTGTGTTTGACCCCCTTTCGCCTTCAGAACTGCCTTAATTCTACGTGGCATTGATTCAACAAGGTGCTGAAAGCATTCTTTAGAAATGTTGGCCCATATTGATAGGATAGCATCTTGCAGTTGATGGAGATTTGTGGGATGCACATCCAGGGCACGAAGCTCCCGTTCCACCACATCCCAAAGATGCTCTATTGGGTTGAGATCTGGTGACTGTGGGGGCCATTTTAGTACAGTGAACTCATTGTCATGTTCAAGAAACCAATTTGAAATGATTCGAGCTTTGTGACATGGTGCATTATCCTGCTGGAAGTAGCCATCAGAGGATGGGTACATGGTGGTCATAAAGGGATGGACATGGTCAGAAACAATGCTCAGGTAGGCCGTGGCATTTAAACGATGCCCAATTGGCACTAAGGGGCCTAAAGTGTGCCAAGAAAACATCCCCCACACCATTACACCACCACCACCAGCCTGCACAGTGGTAACAAGGCATGATGGATCCATGTTCTCATTCTGTTTACGCCAAATTCTGACTCTACCATCTGAATGTCTCAACAGAAATCGAGACTCATCAGACCAGGCAACATTTTTCCAGTCTTCAACTGTCCAATTTTGGTGAGCTCGTGCAAATTGTAGCCTCTTTTTCCTATTTATAGTGGAGATGAGTGGTACCCGGTGGGGTCTTCTGCTGTTGTAGCCCATCCGCCTCAAGGTTGTGCGTGTTGTGGCTTCACAAATGCTTTGCTGCATACCTCGGTTGTAACGAGTGGTTATTTCAGTCAAAGTTGCTCTTCTATCAGCTTGAATCAGTCGGCCCATTCTCCTCTGACCTCTAGCATCAACAAGGCATTTTCGCCCACAGGACTGCCGCATACTGTATGTTTTTCCCTTTTTACACCATTCTTTGTAAACTCTAGAAATGGTTGTGTGTGAAAATCCCAGTAACTGAGCAGATTGTGAAATACTCAGACCGGCCCGTCTGGCACCAACAACCATGCCACGCTCAAAATTGCTTAAATCACCTTTCTTTCCCATTCTGACATTCAGTTTGGAGTTCAGGAGATTGTCTTGACCAGGACCACACCCCTAAATGCATTGAAGCAACTGCCATGTGATTGGTTGATTAGATAATTGCATTAATGAGAAATTGAACAGGTGTTCCTAATAATCCTTTAGGTGAGTGTATATATATATATATAAACATGAGTTATTATAAAATTTGTAATGTATTAAATGTTTAGGTAAAATATTAGTTAGCTAATATTACTGTATTGTATTGTTATATTGTACATTTAAAAATATAGAAATTATTATAAATGTTATAAAAAAATAATAAATGAAAAACAAAAAAATTATATGAATTATTTAAATCATTATTGACGTTTTTCAATGCACATTATTCCAAATTTATTACAAAATTAGATACATTTTATTACACCTCCCCTCCAAATGAATAAATATACATAAACACGGTGCACTGTTAGCATTAGCAGTCATTGTCCTTGCCATGATGTCACATGAGAAATAATTCAGATGTGTCATTTGCTGCATCATGGGAAACAGAGATGAAGTGTCTCTAGAGGACGCCTGTGTGTCCTACTGCACAGCTTCAGTCTTGGACAGAACGATCCCTGATAAATTAACAATGAAATATCTGTCTTTTATAGCTGATTGACCCCTGTCAGTCATTTCCCATCATGCATTTCCCATCATGCAGGGTTTCTCTGCCCTTCATGCATGTACAGGCCCATTTTAGAGGCAATTAGGACAAACAGCGTCTCTGCTGTTGAACCGTTGTTCTTCACGACACCAGAGCTGAGCACAGCAGGATTGTGGGTCTGTGAAAGATTGTACACACGGGTTTCAAATGGAAATGCACAGAAAGGCACAAGCTAGCATGCTCTCTGATGTAAGTGCACAAGCAAATTAAACCAAACACATCAAATCGCCTGCTACGAACAAAAAATGTCACTACACACATTCTTTTACAACCTTAAATCAGTGGGGAAAATTACTATTAACGTTAGTAGATGTGACCAGGAATTAATGTGATAGCTTCAGGATGATAGAGATGTTAGTGTAGGAAAGACAAAATATCAGATATACCAAAAAAAATCTTATTGAACTTATTGAATGTTGGTTCAAAACATGCAGGTTGATCTATTATATGCACTCAACAATACAACTGAATCAGACATACACAAATGTTTGATGAAGGAAGTGAATTTTCAGTTGGAGTGAAAACATTAACCGTCAGTGTTATAATGACTGTGTGTCAAGTGATCTGTTAAAGAAAGATGTGAATGTACACAAACACACACCTTAATTGCAGATTTCAGTTATTTTGTCGGCCACATCCTGTTTCTGCATCGTTTGGAGCTCAAACAGACGACAATTCCAGCGAACTGTTTACAGACAAACACTGAAAGGTTCAGTCAGGAAGGAGCCCCTAAAGCAGGGGTGGGCACTTCCAGTCCTGGAGGGCCAGTGTCCTGCATAGTTTAGCTCCAACCCTAATCAAACACACCTGAACCAGCTAATAAATGTCTTCAGGATTACTAGCAAAGCCACTAGATGACAAGCCTGCAACCATTAGCCAAAAAAGCGTAACGGCTAATGCTAACGCTGGTACGCAGGAAAGGAGACCAGAGGCTGTTTATTTTTAATGAATGTCAATGGAGAAGAGACATTTGTGAGGAAACAATGTATCATTTAATAAATCGACTGCTGTCTATAAATCTTCAACATGTTTTACACTAAACAATACGTTTGTTGGGAATGATATATGTAGATTTTACTATGATAAAAAAGTTATTTTATAAGAGAAGGCAGAGAAGAGAATGTTGCGACAGGTAGGACTCATTTATGGCATTACCATAGTATTTCATAGTAATATTGAGTGATATTGTATATTGTCTAAAGAAAGTAGAAAATACCAATGTTTTCTTTCTTTGGCTTTCAGGTTTTACTAGTTATGATAAGACTTGAATGGTTATAACTGCATGTATGCACATGACGCTGGTATTATTCATTTTAATGAATAAAGAGAAACTGAATAATTTAATTATTGTTATATATTGTATGTTGTTTAATGAAAATAAAAAATTAAGTATTCTTTCTATCGCTGCCAGGTTAGTCTTGTGTTGTTATGATATATGACTCTGCTGTGTGCCTAATGATGATGATATAACGCTTAACAATACATATAATTAATGAATTAAATATATATTAAATTACAATGAAGTTTTTAGTGTACTCTTAAATGTGGTTTAATGCGCCCTGCAGTGAACTTTGCAGCTAATAGAGAAATTTTGCAAAAGAACGTAAAGTTTCTCGGAGGAACGCAAACATTTTGCGAACGAACACAAAGTTTCTCAAAGGAACGCAAACATTTTGCAACCAAACGCAAAGTTTCTCAGAGGAACGCAAACATTTTTTGCTGATGAACGCAAACTTTTGCGAACGAACACAATCATTTTGCTAATGAACGCAAAGTTTCTCGGGGGAACGCAAACATTTTGTGGATGAACGCAAACATTTCGCGAACGAACTTAAAGTTTCTCGGGGGAATGCAAACATTTTGTGGATGAACGCAAACATTTTGCGAACGAACGCAAAGTTTCTCAGAGGAACGCAAACATTTTATGGATGAACGCAAACATTTGCGAAACGAACACAAAGTTTCTCAGGGGAACGCAAACATTTTGTGGATGAACGCAAACATTTTGCGAACGAACTTAAAGTTTCTCAGGGGAACGCAAACATTTTGTGGATGAACGCAAACATTTTGCGAACGAACTTAAAGTTTCTCAGGGGAACGCAAACATTTTGTGGATGAACGCAAACATTTCGCGAACGAACTTAAACGTTTCTCAGGGGAACGCAAACATTTTGTGGATGAATGCAAACATTTTGTGGATGAACGCAAACATTTCACGAACAAACTTAAAGTTTCTCAGGGGAACGCAAACACTTTGCGAACGAATGCAAAGTTTCTCAGGGGAACGCAAACATTTTGCTGATGAACGCAAACATTTTGTGAACGAACACAATCATTTTGCGAACAAACACAAACATTTTGCTAAAGAATGCAAAGTTTCTCAGAGGAACGCAAACATTTTATGGATGAACGCAAACATTTTCCAGATGAACGCAAACTTTTGCGAACGAACACAAACATTTCGCTAATGAATGCAAAGTTTCTCGGGGAACGCAAACATTTCGCGAACGAACTTAAAAGTTTCTTGGGAACGCAAACATTTCGCGAACGAACTTAAAAGTTTCTCGGGGGAATGCAAACACTTCGCGAACGAACAAAGTTTCTCAGAGGAACGCAAACATTTTACAAAGGAACGCAAAGTTTCTCAGGGGAACGCAAACATTTCGCGAACAAGCGCAAAGTTTCTCCGAGAAATGCAAACATTTTGTTGATGAACGCAAACCTTCGCAAACGAACACAATTATTTTGCTAATGACCACAAAGTTTCACAGGGGAACGCAAACATTTTGTGGATGAACGCAAACATTTCGCGAACGAACCTAAAAGTTTCTCGGGGGAATGCAAACATTTCGCGAACAAACGTAAACGTTTCTCAGGGGAACGCAAACATTTTGTGGATGAACGCAAACATTTTGCAAACAAACGCAAAGTTTCTCGGGGGAATGCAAACATTTTGCGAACGAACACAAAGTTTCACAAAGGAACGCAAACATTTTTTGCTGATGAACGCAAACTTTTGCGAACGAACAATCATTTTGCTAATGAACGCAAAGTTTCTCGGGGGAACGCAAACATTTTGTGGATGAACGCAAACATTTTGCGAACGAACGCAAAGTTTCTCTGGAACGCAAACATTTTGCGAACAAACGCAACGTTTCTCAGAGGAACGCAAACATTTTGTAGATGAACGCAAACATTTTGCTGATTAACGCAAACTTTTGCTAACGAACACAAAGTTTCTCAGAGGAACGCAAACATTTTGTGGATGAACGCAAACATTTTGTGGATGAACGCAAACATTTCGCAAACAAACGCAAAGTTTCTCAGGGGAATGCAAACATTTTGCGAACGAACACAAAGTTTCTCAAAGGAACGCAAACATTTTGTGACCAAACGCAAAGTTTCTTAGAGGAACGCAAACATTTTTTTCAGATGAACGCAAACTTTTGCGAACGAACACAATCATTTTGCTAATGAACGCAAAGTTTCTCGGGGGAATGCAAACATTTTGTGGATGAACGCAAACATTTTGCTAATGAACGCAAAGTTTCTCGAAGGAAAGCAAACATTTTGTGGATGAACGCAAACATTTTGCTGATGAACGCAAACTTTTGCGAACAAACACAAAGTTTCTCAGGGGAACGCAAACATTTTGTGGATGAACGCAAACATTTCGTGAACGAACTTAAAAGTTTCTCGGAGAGCGCAAACATTTCGCGAACGAACTTAAACGTTTCTCAGGGGAACGCAAACATTTTGTGAATGAACGCAAACATTTTGTGGATGAACGCAAACATTTCGCGAACGAACTTAAAGTTTCTCGGGGGAACACAAACATTTTGCAAACGATTGCAAAGTTTCTCAGGGGAACGCAAACATTTTGCGAACGAACACAAACATTTTGCGAACGAACACAAACATTTTGTGAACGAACACAAACATTTTGCTAATGAACGCAAAGTTTCTCAGAGGAACGCAAACATTTTGTGGATGAACGCAAACATTTTGCAGATGAACGCAAACTTTTGCGAACGAACAAACATTTTGCTAATGAACTCAAAGTTTCTCGGGAAATGCAAACATTTCGCGAACGAACTTAAAAGTTTCTCGGGGAATGCAAACATTTTGTGGATGAACGCAAACATTTCGCGAATGAACCTAAAAGTTTCTCGGGGGAATGCAAACATTTTGCGAACAAACTTAAACGTTTCTCAGGGGAACGCAAACATTTTGTGGATGAACGCAAACATTTCGTGGATGAACGCAGACATTTTGCGAACGAACACAATCATTTTGATAATGAACACAAAGTTTCTCAGGGGAACGCAAATATTTTGTGGATGAACGCAAACATTTCGCGAACAAACGCAAAGTTTCTCAGAGGAACGCAAACATTTTGTGGATGAACGCAAACATTTTGTGGATGAACGCAGACATTTTGCGAACGAACACAATCATTTTCTAATGAAAACAAAGTTTCTCAGGGGAACACAAACATTTTGTGGATGAACGCAAACATTTCGCAAACGAACTTAAAAGTTTCTCAGGGGAACACAAACATTTTGTGGATGAACGCAAACATTTTGCTGATGAACGCAAACATTTCGCTAACGAACACAAACATTTTGCGAAAGAACACAATCACTTTACTAACGAAAGTTTCTCAGAGGAACGCAAACATTTCACGAACGAACTTAAAGTTTCTCGGGGGAACGCAAACATTTTGCAAACAAACTTAAAGTTTCTCAGGGGAACGCAAACATTTCGCGAACGAATGTAAAGTTTCTGAGAAACGTAAACATTTCGCGAACGAATGCAAAGTTTCTCAGGGGAACGCAAACATTTCACGAACAAACTTAAAAGTTTCTCAGGGCAACGCAAACATTTTGTGGATGAACGCAAACATTTTGCGAACGAATGCAAAGTTTCTCGGGGGAACGCAAACATTACGCGAACGAATGCAAAGTTTCTCAGGGGAACGCAAACATTTTGCTGATGAACGCAAACATTTTGCAAACGAACACAAACATTTTGCGAACGAACACAATCATTTTGTGAACAAACACAAACATTTTGCTAATGAACGCAAAGTTTCTCAGAAGAACGCGAACGAATGCAAAGTTTCTCAGGGGAACGCAAACATTTTGCTGATGAACGCAAACATTTTGCGAACGAACACAAACATTTTGCGAACAAACACAATCATTTTGAGAACAAACATAAACATTTTGCTAATGAAATCAAAGTTTCTCAGGGGAACGCAAACATGTGCATGAGAACGCAAAAGCATTGACATAATTTTTCCTCTCATCTCATATTTTTTTCAATCACCATGTCCCTTTAGGGGCTCTGTAGCTTTATAGCTCATCAGACTGAAATTAGCAGGAATTCATAGTTCAGTGAAACAGTAGATGGTAATACCACAGTATTCTGATATATACTGTGCGACTGTACTGTTATATTCATATACTTGGACATGCCTTTATAAAATATACATGTACATATATTAAAATACATTTTGTCCTTGTGACAATGAAATTATTTAGCTGTATTTATTACCATATACAATATTTATTTACTCATTAAGCAGATATACTTTCTTATAATAATCTTTTATTAAAGGTATAATATCTACTAATCTACTATTATAACTGTATTATTATATAATATATCATATCTAATTTTTATTATTATAATAAAATTATTATATACAATATATAATTGACATTTGTGATATTTAATACAACATAAAGTAATATCTAGTTTTCCATGGTATATTTTTAGTTAAAAGGGATATTAGAGACTTTGAGCCAAGGTTTTCGAGAAAATCTTTAAAACAAGTGGAAAAAATATAAACACGTCTGATTTTGTGTGCCGACAAAGTACACAAGTGTGCACGAGTGTGTTTGTGTGTGAAACAGACGTGCAGCGGGGTGTGCCATTATTAGAGTCGGTCAGACTAATTAAAACTCAGTCCAGCGCTGGAACGACACCAGCAGAGACTCAGAGGACACACACACACACACACACTGCTGGATGAATACTAATGACCCACAGCGGCTCTTACACGCCACTGATCCAGGGTCAGATCCTGCATGAGAACACCTCATTACAGTCATCATTACAGCTTCAGAAGAACTGATCCCAGAACACAGAAGTCCAGTAGGTCATTATTCAGTCCACGCGGAGCTCTTCTTTATGATTTGATATAGAGCTTCTTCTTTATGCGGCTGTCCTTTATGGGCAATAATTATATTCTGAAGCCCCACCAGGAATTATAATCTCTCTTATCTTTTCTACCCTCTCGCCTTCACTACATTTCAATCTGAGTGATCTTTATTATGCACACACATCTTTAATATGCAACATAGGCTTGTAATTTATGACAAATTCCCTGAAAACACTAGAAGGAGAGAGAAAATCGTCTCTGAGATCCTCTAAAACTCACATGCACAATCGCAGCAGCGCGTCAGAGGCCCTTCAGAATGAAACACACTGCAGCAGAACATGTATTAAACTCTCCACTCTGCAATTAGATAGCCACTTAACCACAGGTTCAGGCCCAATTAAGTAATTAAGCCACTCTGTGTTGTCATGAAGGGCGTTAATGACTGTGAACTTCCTCCATTCCCACCGGGCCATTAACGCAGGCTATTTATTGTCCACACACACACACGAGTGAGTCACACACACACACACACACAAGCTCAAGTTCAGTCCTGTGGCCTCAAACCATTTGTAAGCAACATAACGAGCAAGAACACTCACTTTATAGTGCATAAATGTGCACAGATTTAACTATGCATAACATGTCACACATCAAACGCTGTATTTTTTTTACTGTATTCAAACACTTAAAATAATTAATAACAAATAGTATGTATAATAATTAAATTATAGTTAAAAATTTATTTAAAACACACACCTGTATATATTATTTATTTATTATTGATATAATGAAATATAATATGATATTGTGTATGTGTGTGTGTGTGTGTGTGTGTGTGTGTAGCTTGAATGCCTCTGCTCTCAACCCCTAGAATATGGATATAATTTTTACTGTATCTTCTGATCACACTGCATAAAAAGTGATGTTCTTCCTCAGTATTTTTGTCTTGTTTTCCAGTGCAATTGAAGTCTTGTTTTCTGTGAAATTGATCAAAACTGAAGTGAGTTTGCTTAAAATAAGAGCAAATATCTGCCACTGGGCTCAGAAAAATCAACAGAATTCAAAGGGAAATTTTTATAACTCATTGACAGATATTTGTTCTTGTTTTAAGCAAAATTTTCATTTATTTTGATCATTTTCTTTTTTTCAAGACTTAATTTTACATTTGCATCTGAAGTAAATGTATCAGATATGTTTAGATATTTGTATTGAAAAAACAGAAAAAACTACTGATTCATTTTTTGCAATGCATGCAACATTTAATGCCATAACTTTATGAATTTATGACTTCCAGCTCTGATTTAAGACCTTCTTAAGGCCTAAATTTGTTTAAGGGCGAATTAAGACTTTTTTAGACCAATTTAAGACCCACGGAAACCCTGACTTATATATATATATATATATATATATATATATATGTATGTATATATACCTGTATATATTTATTATTCATTTATTATTTATATAATATTTTATTTACTTTATTTTACAAGTTTTAATTTTACAAACATATATTAAAATGGATATTATTGGATATAATTGGTATTATATTATTTAATTATGAATCAGTCATAGTGTCACTTACAGCATCATATGCGAGTCTGTGTCTGGCTCTCAATGGAACTGCACCTGTCACAAAAACATCAAGACACATTAAGATTTTCTTCTTTAAATTCTCATTTTGGTAATTTAATATGAGAAATATCCCATGTGTCACCAAGAGGGAGAAAAACATCTAGATATCATAAACACACTTGATCTATTTCTCCACTGGACACTATCTGTGTTTGTCTCTCTGTATTCTGGCCCTGCATCATGCCCTTCCCTGCAGCGGTGTGTGTGTGTGTTCATGACAGATGCTCGTGTGTGTCTGTAGGCCTGACTTAAAGCTCTGTCGCTCTGCATACGTTCACACTGCACCATCACTGGAGGAACAAACGTCCTTCCTCGCAACCTTCCGTTCAACAAACCCAGTGTATTTCGCGCATCATCTGTGCTTTACAACTAAAAGACATCAGATCTGCCATCTCAGCAATCCGTTTCTTTCAAGTTCAACCTTGAATCCAATCAGTTCAAACATGTAATATGGTTATTCATTGAACAAGAAGCTTTATAAAGAGTGAAGGCTGGATTTCCTCCATCTCTCTTTAAAAGATTTTGTTTTAGAGGTTTGTCTGTATCAGTTTCAATGGATCTATACTGCATCTGTGCTCAAGACAAAGACAGAGTCTCTCCACATTTCAAAGCGACTCGAGTGAACACCATTAGGAAGTTCATTTGGTCTCTATATGGAGGACAACCATTTGTTCTGTCCTGACTTCAGGTTTATATTACACACCCTTTACTGACTGCTGAGACACTAGACCTGTGGGAACCAGCGATCGACCGCCTGGCTGTATAGCCAACACACACATAAACACCAGGGTCGTGCCACGAGATCTCGCAATATTAAAACGTGACGATATGCATATGAGAATTCATACTCAGAAAGTACATGTCACATGTCTGTCTGGTTGTTTAGTCTTTCTGTTGTGTTTTGATTTGTCACATGTTCCTTTGTCGCAGTTTCCCGCCACTTGTCTGTTTCCATAGTTACCCTCATTAGTTCATTTGTCCCAGTTGTGTCTAGTTAATCATCTTGTTTCTGTTCTCTATTTAAGTTGCACCCTCACCTTCAGTCTTTGTCTAGTCACTGTTATGTTAGCGTATGTTTCCCTGCCTTTCTGTTTGTTCCTGAGCATCATTATTAAAGTTTGTATTTTGATAAATAAATGGACAATTTCATGTTCCTAGTCACCCAGGTGTGCTAAAAAATGTAAATATTAATGGGAATATACTTCAGAGATATTTTACTCATAAAAAATTCTAGGGGTGCCAATAATTGTGGCCAACGTGTTTTGGAGAAAAGCATTTATTTCATAATGTGATTTACCCCCCACTTTCAATTCTTTTACTTCAATGAAAGGTTCGATTTTTATGAATTTTTTAAATAAAAGATCAAAAGGATAGACAATGCAGATTTATTTTTTACAGCCATATTTGATCATATTTACCAGGGGTGCCAATAATTCTGACCACCACTGTATATTATATAAACAAACTTTTATGTTACATGCGATTAATTGATTTGACAGCACTAATTATGTATTATAACAGTGTTGTTCAATAAAACCATAAAATGACTTGCTTTGATACTTTATTTAGATGAATTATTATTGCCTCATTGTTATTACATATGTATTTTAAGTCATTTTAAAGGCTATTCACTTAAGTCTATTTTTATTACCACAAAAAATATCCGATTACTCGATTAATTGTCAAAATAATTGACCAATTACTCAATTACCAAAGTAATCATAAGTTACAGCCCTAGATTAATTAAATGATAAGTAAATGCACCTGCATTGTTTTGCATTTTGTGACTGTCAGTTGAATAAAAAACTATTTTTCCAGTCATATTTTGTCACTGAAGATTTCTTAAATATAGTGTTTCTTAAAAATATTGTCTCATCTCGTTCTCATGAACCCAATATCATGTATCATCTTGTACCGTCACACCCCTAATAAATACATATGTAGTGGCAAAAACACTTGAAATGCCAATATAAGAGTCTAAAATGTTTTTGCAGTGATGTTACCACAGTAAAATCATGGTAGCACACCAGATGTACAAAACTCACCGGCATGATGTTGGAGGTTGCCAGGGCGTTGCTATGTGGTTGCTAGGTGTTCTCTTACTGTCAAAACAGAAATATTATAGACATTTCAGATATTTATTATTCTAGGGTATTCTGATCTCTAGATATGTTGCTCTGCACTTCTGAATGGTTGTTAGTGTGTATTGTTTGAGGTTGTACAGAGGAAAGAAGAGCCTCTATGAAAAGCGAGAAGAAATGAAATGTGAATCATTCGTAGAACAATGAAAAAGAGGCTGACAAAAGAAACAGCAGGACAGGGAAACAAAGAAAGCAAATAAGAGAGATTGAGACACACACGACAAGTAACAATGTTGGCACAGCGGGCAGCACCAGCTCTGAGCTGCCAGTCTTCTGCACGGCAGGAAATGAGGTGGCAGCTCCGCACCTTTCACTGTGGGTTTCCGTGGCAACACTCGGCACATGCACGGATGCGAAGGATGAGCGGAGAGAAAACTCTGGAAGGGATGACAGACACACTGGATAAGCAGAAGAAAACAGTGCGCTCTGTCAGAGCAATAAATGATTTAAGACTGTTCAGAATCCTCAGGACCGCCGCTCCACTTTCACTGACCCTGTTCTGTCGCCCCTACATTCATCTCATCCAGATGAGAAGATACAGATGAGATAAACTAGGTGTTATTCATACACACACAATTTATCTGCCAAGAACTTATATCATATTTCAACCCAAAAACTAAAGGAATATATAAGAAACTATATTTTACATAAAGGACATTTAAATAATAATGATTATTTTTGAATTGCAACTTTAATTTAAAGACAATTAAGCACATTTTAGCCCCCCGCCAAATTCCCATTAGAGTAATGCAAAAGAAAGTTTTAACGTAAATATATGTAAATATTTTTTTTTTACACCCTGGCAATGTTTGAAGAAAACAAGGCATTTCATTTAATTAAAAAAATACTATAATGCAAGTTTTATGTGATACAATGTGCTTATTTGGCATGAAAATACATGCAAAACATCCTAAGTGTGCTAAAATATCCATAAAATGTATTTAAAGTAAACAGAATAATAAATAATACTATTTTAAGAAATACAAAAATTCATTTTTGAGGATGAAATCTGACATGAGCATGTTTTGTGAGCTTCTCCCACTCTTCTCATTAGACTGCACACTGTCACACGTTCTGTTTAAACAAGTAATAAGCAGCAAAAGCCAGACTCTGAATAACAAACAGCTCTATAAATCACCTTCTTCTCTCTGTCATATACGAATGCTGCGCGCTGAGCCATGGATAAATCACGCTTGCGGTATTCAGATTTTCCCTGCGAGCAGTTTAACAGGACACGTGTTCAGACATCATCAGTATGAATGAAGTGAGGTTCACAGGCTGAACGATCAATTCATTTAGTGGGTTTGTAAAACAGCATCAATCGTGTTGTGTTTGCCACCAGTATGTGACACCAGGCGTTACGGGTTTGGATGCAAATCGTGCACGACTGCAGGCTGCGGTGCATCAAATGTGCTGAGGCCTTTGCAATTCGGAGCCCCAATGAAAAAAAAAACAGACAAAAACATTGCATGCCATGCGACTGCAATTACTTTATTATCTTTTATATTTAACAATGTTATCTCATATTTCTCTCTTAAAGGGGCACGTGTAAATTTTAGCGGCATCTAGTGGTGAGGTTGTGAATTGCAACCGTCCACCGCTCACCCCTCCCCTTCGAAGCACATAGAGAAGCTACGGTGGCCGACGCATGGCAAAAATGTCGTCTGAGACAGCAGAGAGTAGCTAGCGCTCTGTAGAGAAGTTTGTCCGTTTAGGGCTACTGTAGAAACATGACGGTGCAAAATGGCGATTTCACTGTAAAGGGACCTGCGGTACGCTAAAGAGCGCTAGTCACTCTCTGCTCACTCCGACGACGACATTTTTGTCCTGTGTCGGCCCCCGTAGCTTCTCTAAGTGCTTTAAAAGGGAGGGGTGAGCGGTGGGTGATTGCAATTCACAACCTCACCGCTAAATGCCACTAAAATTCACACACTGCACCTTTAATAATCATTTGAAACTTAGCTAACTGGCAGCTCCAGTAGTAATGTACTCTGGAATGGAAACTTTAACCTTACTTAAACAGTTTAACAATCAATTATTAAAGGAATTTATACCTGCATGATATTACGCTGTAGCAACAATGGACCAGTGGTTTGGAAAAAGGATGGATGGATGATTCACCTACGGGTGCCATCTTCTGGTCAAACACATAATTCATTCTGCGCTCGACTCTCACAGTGCATTATGGGTATTCTCTAGCCGTTGAGGGTAGATCGGTTGTACATTCATTATTATGTGGGATTGAATGAGAGTGCCTGATAACGTCCACTATGGTTTCAGACAGCACAACAAATGTCTGTGCTCTATTTAAGGGTATAGGGGGCGATTTCGGACACAGCCCAAGACTGTCTTTATAAGTGAATTGCATCTTCATTCATTAGTCATCACTGCATTATTCATTAGACCGATTCATTCATTAACAACATAACATTACTGTGTTGCTCAGAGACGTGGCACTACTGTGGATTTTCGTTGGCAAAACAGAGCAAAAACAGAAAATATTCTTAGTCTTAAATGTAAGTCACCTAATATTAATTTATTTTATTTTTTAACTGCTGTATAAAACCAATATCACATTTTCAAATGTGCTGATATTCGGGAAACAGCACATTTGTCTGAGTGGTATTGCTAAAACATTATCAAAAAGAACTCATACAGGGACATTTTTTGCCCCGTATCTTCAATTTTGGGGGATTTTTATTAATTTTGGTGCCATTTTTGCCCCAAGACCCCATAATTTTCCGACCCTGGTGTACGCAGCGTGATGATGGGCGACGGACTTTCTTTTTCGAGCCCAAGCAGAGCGCCTGTTGTGATGCCTGTTTCAAGTGAAACGTAGCTTGAATTTTACATCAACATTGATAGTTTTGAGTCTCACTTTTCACCCACATGACAAAAAAAATTATAAAAAATAACTTTTTAATGAATTAATGAATTAAAATATTGCCTTGCAGTCAGAGTCAGTAATGAGTTCTCACACCGAAGTCACTGGTCTCCAATCTCCCAGAATGCCTTGCATGTTTAATTCATGGTGTTTTACAGCACAGCAGTGGGCAAAATGTATTTACCCACTCTCTCTGCAGTTCCTCCCACCAGAGACCGTAAACAGACTTTGAATATCAAATGGCTGTCTTCTCAAAAAGAAAGGGCACAATCTCATATTAATGATGTATGTGCATATTTGAATATGAGCATAAAGTTGTGAATACTAATTTTAGCTTAGTTTGTGAGGTTTGCAGAAATGAGGAAAACACATATTCGCTCAGCATGGTAGAAATGTGTATTTGTCTGCTTTTATGGCCTGCCAGATAAAAACATGTCAGACTAGATAGTCAGATCACTCAGAAATAAACATCTTCAATAAAGAGTTCACAAAATTTGATTTGAAGCAAATAAAAAAAAAGGATTATAAGTATAAAACAATATATTATACATTTATTTTAAATATATACAGTCATGTGAAAATGTTAGGACACCCTATTGAATTCCATGGTTTTCTGTATCAGGACATAATATCGTATCGGCAGGTCTTAATTTGGAAAATAAAACCTTTGATGAACAACAACACATGACATATCACACCGTGTCATTATTTATTTAGCAAAAATAAAGTCAAAAAGGGAAAGCCATGGGTGACAAAGTTAGGACACCCTTACTGTTAGCATAGGAATTAAGAGGGTAAGTAACGGTCAGGCACTGCTAATCAAATGCCTTTGATTAACTGATCACCAGCAAGTGTGATCACCTCTATAAAAGCTTAAGTTCTGGCCAGGGTCGGCCCGTGGCATAGGCGGAATAGGCAAATGCTAGAGGCGCCACTCATCCATAGGGGCGCCAAAATGAGTGATTTTTTTTTCTTCTTCATTTTATTAATATTAATTAAGCCCCCTGACTCATCCCGGTACGCCGCATCAATCTACCCCCGCCCAGCGAGTGCCTGAAGTGCGTCAGATATACAACGCGCGATCAGTTTAACGTTGGGAATTTGTTGTGTCGCGTCGTCTCTCGCCGCATCCAATGCAGACAGGATTGCTTTAGTTTGAGGGTGCGGGCCTGGCCGCTCGCGCCAGGTGTAGACACGGTGAAAGTTGCCTGATTGTGACGGATGGCCGAATTCATGTGAAACAGTGTCAAAAAGACCGAAGCCCTCTGATGAAGAGGAAAAAGGGGGATAAAGACAGAGGTAAAGTGATGTAATGAATGAACAGTTTATCTAATTGCATAGTACTAAAATACTAATGTTCGCTAAATAATTGCAGTTATTTTACCTTAAACTTTATGCAAACAGCTGTTCTGGGTTCTCCAGAAGCCCCAGACAGTGTGATTTTGTAAAAATCATGTCAGTTTTTTTTAAACACATCACTTTTTTAATAATGTTTTTACTCTACAGTTGTGCAGTTTTGGGGGGATATATGACATTTTTACAATTTATTTGCCGAAATTAGTAATGATATTTATATACGGGTTTGTTTAAAATAGCAACATTTTATGTAAAATTCACATTAAAGAAGATCTAGCTACATTTCTCAGTTTCATTCATGGTGAAAACCTAAATTTGCATAGTTTAGTGGAAGATTGCTGCCATCTACTGGAAAACAAACACTTTTGCTAGTTCTCAATTTTGTGCTTGAATGCTAGATGCAATTACTCTTGCTGTTTGTGTTTAGGCTGTATTGTGGCCTATTTTTGTATAGTTTAACAATCATCAGCCTTTAAAAAAAATAATAATATCATGAACACAATGACGGGGTAGAATGGGCTGTGATAATCAATCAATCAAATTTTTATTAGACTCCTGGTCCAATTTTTAAAACATAAACAACAATAACACACATACACACATAGGCTACATCATTGCATTACAAAAATACAACAGTACCAGTGTTTCCACAACTTAGACAACGTGTAGTGCTAAACCTTGATACAAGGGGCACCAGGTAAAATCTTGCCTAGGGCAGCAAATTGGCCAGGGCCGGCCCTGGTTCTGGCAGTTTGCTGGTCTAGAGCATTCAGGTGTGTGTTAACACAATGCCAAGGAGGAAAGACACCAGCAATGATCTTAGAGAAGCAATTGTTGCTGCCATCAATCTGCGAAGGTTTACAAGGCTATTTCCAAACAATTTGAAGTCCATCATTCTACAGTGAGGAAGATTATTCACAAGTGGAAGACATTCAAAACAGACACCAATCTTCCCATGAGTGGACGTCCCAGCAAATTCACCCCAAGATCAGACTGTGTAATGCTCAGAAAAATTGCAGACAACCCAAGAACTACACCTCAGACTCTACAGGCCTCAGTTAATATATAAAATGTTAAAGTTCATGACAGTACAATTAGAAAAAGATGGGACA
Organism: Coreius guichenoti; assembly: GCA_039654105.1. Taxonomy (NCBI): domain Eukaryota; kingdom Metazoa; phylum Chordata; class Actinopteri; order Cypriniformes; family Gobionidae; genus Coreius; species Coreius guichenoti. The sequence goes on along the minus strand of CM077182.1, from coordinate 4,149,594 downwards.
AGTATGGCATTTTTGAAAGGGTTGCCAGGAGAAAGCCTCTTCTCTCTAAAAAAAAACATGGCAGCACAGCTTAGGTTTGCAAAGTTGCATCTGAACAAACCATAAGACTTCTAGAACAATGTCTTTTGGACAGACGAGACCAAAGTGGAGAGGTTTGTCCATAATGCACAGCGCCAAGTTTAGTGAAAACCAAAAGAGCATATCAGCACAAACACCTCATACCAAAAGTCAAGCATGCTGGTGGAGGGGTGATGATTTTGGGCTTGTTTTGTAGCCACAGGACCTGGGCACCTCACAGTCATTGAGTCGACCATGAACTCCTCTGTATACCAAAGTATTCTGGAGTCAAATGTGAGAAAATCTATCCCGACAGCTAAAGCTTGGCCAAAATTGGGTCATGGGTCAAATCTACAACAGAACGGCTGAAAAAGAAAAGAATGAAGGTGTTGCAATGGCCCAGTCGAAGTCCAGACCTCATCCTGACTGAAATGCTGTGACAAAAGGCTGTGCATTAAGAAATGCCCACAAACCTCAACAAACTGAAGCAATATGGTAAAGAATGGACCAATTCCTCCAGAATTATGTGAGCGACTGATAAATCATGCAGAAAATGATTTCTTCAAGTTATTGCTGCTGAAAGTGGATCTACAGGCAGTTGAATGATAGGGTGTCCTAACTTTGTCACTCATGGTTTTTCCATCTTGACTTTATTTTTGCTAAATAAATAATGACAGTGTGATATGTCATGTGTTGTTGCTCATCTGAGGTTTTATTTGCCAAGCACTAGATGATTAAACTTATATCTCATTATATATTAAACATTTTTCAAATATATTATTTATATTTTGCCAAAAGATTTAACATTGATATTAATTATAAGCATGAAAACAATATGTTTTAATATATTTACACGCATACACTATACATATCTATAAGTTGTCTGTGAAAAAAATGTTTTTAAAAACAATTTCTCTATAGAATAAATTAATTGGACAAATCAGTTAGAAAATAACAATACATTTATAAAATGCATAAATGTTGCAGGATGAGTTACATAAGTTTTTGGGGTTTATACTTTATTTATTATATATATTTTTTATTATATAAAAATCTTAAATAAATAAATCTTCAATAAAGAGTTCACAAACTTTGATTTGAATAACTAAGAACACAAACTGAATAAAAAAGAACACAAATGGACATAAAAACTACACAGTGTTGGTAGGGATCCCAATTCGTCGGTCAGTTCCGACGTACGTCTCCGTTCCCTCCTTCAGGGAACGAGGGTTACATACGTAACCGAGACGTTCCCTTTCAGTCGGTCACGTTCGACGTACGTCGGAACTGACCGACGAATTGGGATCCCTACCAACACGCCAGGGATGCTGGCCCTTCCAGCGCCCTGCCTGAGCTCACTGGACCACACCTATGTTGGAGTGGGAGTCAGGGCTCCCGGCAGGGAAGGTCAATCACTGCTGTTCCTGCAAGACCCACTCAGTATGACTATTGGATAACGCTGGGAAAGCGTGCCTGTCTCGTGGAGATGGTATGCTGCGGAGCCACGTCCTTCAATGGAAGGAGAGGTGGCGGAATACACATAAGGACTAACCTATCAGGGTAGTACTACATATGGCAGTCTCTGGGGTGGATCCAACCTGATCCCAGAGGGGAAAGAACACCACCAGAGACGACAGAGCGGGCTCTGTCAAGGGAAAGACACGGGGCTAGCCAAGTAGGGTAGCTGGTACCGTGGAGAATACACATATGGGGTTGCCGTTAGGCAACTGCTACATATGGACCCCAGCCAACACACACGTTCCACAAGCATACGGGTGCAGGCCTGGCGTCAGATGGCCGCAACGTCTGACACCGAAGGGGTGACGGAGGAGCTCGACAGGGTTAGCCGTTTCCGGGGAACACAACTGGAGATAATAGACGCACGTATCCGGCCCAGGGGGCGGGAGTGGCGTTGCAAGCCGACACTAGAATGGGCACTTAGCGCTACTGGCCACTGGGGGCGAGGATGCGGGAAGATACCGGCTCTACACGGAGGCTATAGAATCTAGCGAACGTGTTAGGTGTCGCCCAGCCCGCAGCTCTACATATATCTGTCAGCGAGGCGCCTTGAACCAACGCCCAGGAGGAAGCTACACTCCTTGTGGAATGCGCTCGCACCCCGAACGGGCAAAGCACGTCTTGGGACTGGTAAGCCAAGACGATAGCATCCACTATCCAGTGGGCTAACCTCTGCTTGGAGACAGCCTTTCCCTTCTGCTGGCCTCCGTAACAGACGAAGAGCTGCTCTGAGGTTCTAAAGCTTTGAGTTCGGTCCACGTAGGCGCGGACGGGACAGAGCAAAGCTAGGGCTGGGTCTGCCTCCTCCGAAGGCAGCGCTTGCAGGTTCACCACCTGATCCCGGAAGGGAGTGGTAGGAACCTTGGGCACATATCCAGGCCGGGGTCTCAGGACAATGTGAGAGTTGGCCGGCCCGAATTCTAGGCACGATTCGTTGAACGAAAGTGCATGCAGGTCCCTTACCCTCTTGATTGAGGCCAATGCAGTCAGGAGCACTGTCTTCATGGACAGGATGTTTAACTCTGCAGACTGTAAAGGCTCAAAGGGAGGACCCTGAAGTGCTCTGAGCACCAGGGCTAGGTTCCAAGAGGGTACCGAGGTTGAACGAGGAGGATTCAGTCTCCTCGCACCTCTGAGGAACCTGACGATTAAGTCGTGCTTCCCTAAGGACTTACCTTGATGTATGCAACGGCCGCAGTGCTGTCCGTACGGACCAGCACGTGCTTGCCCTGTAGCGGCTTTTTGAGGCGACCCAGGGCGAGACGTACTGCCAATAACTCTAGGCAATTGATGTGCCAACGCAGTTGGGGCCCCGTCCACAGACCAGAAACTGTGTGCCCGTTGTACGTGGCCCCCCAGCCCGTGGATGAGGCATCCGTGAAGACCACAGCATGCCTGGACACCTGTTCTAAGGACACTCCCACCCGTAGAAACGAAGGGTCCGCCCAGGGGTTGAAGGTTTGGCGACAGTAAGGAGTAACTGAGACCCGGTACCTGCCGCTCTGCCACGCCCATCTCAGGACTCGGTCGTGAAGCGTTGAAGCGGTCTCATATGAAGCAATCCGAGCGGCGTTACCGCGGCTGCAGATGCCATATGCCCCAGGAGCCTCTGAAAAAAAATTCAGTGGGACCGCTGTCCTGCCTTTGAACTTATTCAAGCAGTTAAACACTGACCAGACTCGCTCCTCTGTGAGCCACGCCGTCCGGTTGACCGAATCCAGCTCCATACCGAGATAAGAGATCCTCTGTGTGGGACAGAGTTTGCTCTTCTCTCGTATGACCCGAAGGCCCAACAGGCTGAGGTGACGGAGCACCAGGTCCCTGTGTTCGCACAACTGATCCCGAGACTGGGCCAATATGAGCCAGTCGTCGAGATAGTTGAGAATCCGAACGCCACGTTCTCTGAGCGGAACAATGGCTGCCTCCGCGACTTTCGTGAAGATGCGAGGCGACAGGGACAGCCCGAAGGGCAAGACTTTGTACTGATATGCCCTCCCCTCGAACGCAAAGCGTAGGAACGGTCTGTGTCGAGGGAGAATGGAGACATGAAAGTACGCGTCCTTCAGGTCGATCGCTGCGAACCAATCTCGGGGACGGATGCATTCGAAAATGCGTTTCTGCGTTAACATTTTGAACGGGAGCTTGTGCAGGGCCCGATTCAGAATGCGCAGGTCCAAGATCGGTCTTAACCCACCACCTTTCTTGGGTACAATGAAGTAGGGGCTGTAGAACCCCGACCTCATATCGGCAGGAGGAACCGTAGCTAACTCAGTACTTCAAGTTAGGAGCAATTAACATGCATGAGTACTACAAAACTCAAAACTTGATAGTTCTGCTTACTTAAAATTGGGAACATCATAACTCAAAAAAGTTGATGTAGCTGATTACCTAAAATTTTTTGAGTTAGCCCAACTTATTCGGGTTTACAGTGTACTTCAAATTTCACACACACACACACACACACACACATTTAATTATATATATATATATATATATATATATATATATACATAATTAAAATGTCCACATCACAAATGTTGCAGGACAGAAGTGTTTGGGGTTTGTTGAATTCATCAGCCCTAAATATGAGCAATAATAAGAGTTTAAAGCATTTCCACTTCAGCTTCAACAAAAATAACCGAACACTGTGAGGGCAAAGCAAACAATAGCAAAGTCTGACTCCCGTGATAAACAGGCATACAAACAAACGTGTTTATGCAGAGCAACCATGATCCTGGTGTTGAGCGGGGAGCTTTGAGGTCTGTTCACACATTCATACGCACTAAAATGGCAATTTAACACACTTTATCGTGGGCCTTCTCGAGCATTTAATAAAACAAAGGGCTGTGGCTAAACCCCAGAGTGTGCAGATTTCCATGGCAACCGCATGAATTGCGACTGCACCTGCTGAATCCCGTATTCTAGTGAGCCGAAAAAAGATCCGGAAAACTCCCACCAGCGCACACTATCTCTCCAGAACACACCTGATAGCCACGGATTACCGCTAATGAACACCAAAGTATGGCAGAAAAGCCCTCTAATTCTTCAGAGCATTACTGAAAATTAAATGCAATCACATAAGGTTTTTAAGTTAATTGAATAGCTCTGGAAAGCGTATGGATTGTGTTTTTTTTCTCCAGATGGCTGCAGGTATGGGCTGTAATATCTCAGGGTTCAGAGAGACTGAACAGTGTTTAAATCCAGGCACATCTGTGCGGAGGTAAAGTAATGGCCCTGTGGGAAGAGAGACGCTGAATACTAATCAAAGATTTTGTAGGGAGCTTCTATTTACGAGCTCCAGAGACGGCGGATTTAGTCAAATGTCCTCTAGTTTTCTGATCTCCACAGACAATACTTGCATTGATTAGCTGCATTCACAGAAGAGCTTTATGAGATGCGGAAGATGATAAATGTCACAGTTTTATGAAGTGCCACCTGTTTATTCCACATCACTTATCGCAAAGCCAAGTCAACCAAAATACCCTAATAACCACCTAGCAACCACCCAGAACACCCTAGCAACCATGCATTATGGACTTTTTATAATGCAGACCGAGGAAAAGTTTTCCATGGCAGTACTTCCTATTAGATTAAGATTCATATTCATCTACCTGATTAATTCTATTTTCTATTTCCAGAAGAAGTACATCAGGATCAATGGAGGAGCCCAACCGACTGATTGGATTAGTTTCTAAAACATGTATGATTCTCAGGGACGGACGTTCTGATTGGCTAAAAGGATTAATTGCTGGAATGCTCAGCAGAAGATAGTGACATTCAGCAGCATCGCTTCTGGAAGTATTCCCATAAAACAAGCATAATAACAATATATTTTAAATGTATTGCCACATTTTATTTGTTTATAATGTACATTTTAATAAACACATTTTTCATAAAATATTCTTTAACATTTTTAAAAATATATATCACTTATCACATATTTTTGGCAATAGATTTAGAATTGATATTGAATATAAGCACTAAACAGCAAATTTTAAATGTATTTCCATGCATACTCTACATATCTGTGAAGTTCTTCAGTAAAAAATGTAATCAAATTCTAAATAGAATTAATAATGTATTATTATTATTATTATTATTATTATTATTAAATAGAATTAATAATGGGATTTTATTTTATTTATTTATTTAAATATTATTAGTAAAATATTTAATGTTTAAATAATATTTAAAATTATTATTATGATTAACATTTCACTACATATCTGAAGTTCTCCAGTAAATACAATTTATGTAATTATATATATACTATAATTATTAAAATATTTACACTTTAAAAAAATATATATTTTCTCCCCAATAGATTTAAAATTGATATTGATTATAAGCATTAAACAACACATTTTAAATGTATTTCCATTCATATCTGTGAAGTTATTCAGTAAAAAAATTCTCTATAAAATAAATTAATGCATTTTTACTTATTTATTTAAATATTATTATCATTTCACTACATATCTGTTAAGTTTACTTATATAATATTATTAACATTTTCTAAAAATATATATTTTCTGACCAATAGATTTAAAATGATATTGATCACGTTTTCAATCAATGATATTGATTGAAAACAACGCATTTGTTTTTAATCTGTGAAGTTCTTCAAGAAAACATTTTTTTTCCGAATTGTTCTGCGCTCTATAGAGGAATGAATCTGGTTTTACATCACAACAACAGCACAATTCAGTCTATACGATGAACAGTATGTTCTTGGCTGTTTCTATACCCCGAGCTGTGATCTGTCTTCATTTGCTTTGGCTATTAAAAAGCCGTCCAGTTCAGATGCAAAAGCTGATCAAGGGTCTTAGTGCATAATTCATGTCGTGAGATACTTTAGAAAGAACTCGCCTGCTCCAGAAACATTTCCTTCAAATAGAACTTTTATCAACTTGCTTTCCTCCACGGGGCCGGATAAAAGATCACATCCCTGTTATGAATTAATAACATCAAACGGTTTTATCATTCACGACCCGGAGGAGGGAAAAGCTCCGAGCCACAATTAAAGAGGTGCGGCTAACACTTGGCACGATCAAATTATGTTCAGAAGCGGAAGTCTCAATAACAAAGACAGATTCATGTCCATAAATGTCTTTTTTGTAGTTGCGAGTTGTTAAGAGGAAATGCCAAGTCAAACTATTAAGACCCTCGGGGGAATGGAGGTTTCATTAGTAGTGAATCAGTTGACAACTTCCTGGATATTGATGGTATAGCAGGAGAAAACTGGCACAAAGAATTCGGCCTGATTCCTTCTAACCATTCTGAATCAAAAACAACCATTAGAGATTGTGTAAAACAGATTCTATGGTGTGTCTGAATGTGGGTGTCTATATGACCTATATATGTAATTAATTATAATGCATATAATTAAGGCAAAGATCATACCAGTCATTACACAACACTTGTGGTCCCAGTGGGCTGCTACTTTTCTGTGACTAATTAACAGAGTTGACCAAAGAATCTTCAGTATCATGCTTTAAAAATATTGGGTTTATTAAGGCAATATTAAAATTCTGTCATCATTTACTCACCCTCATGTTCTTCCAAACACGTACAATTTGCTTTCCCCTGTAAAACACAAACATAAATGTTTTATTGAGAATGTTTTATTTAATTCATTTTTTGAATTTGAATTTATTTACTTCGACACAAACGCAATTCATCCACACTGTGAGTGTAACCGCTCTTTACGGCCCTTTACCCGACCAAACAGCTTATAAAAACTCAACAGCGTATTCATATATTTTCGATGCAGAGAACAAATTGCAAATGGCTGTGCAATTAATTGTGCATTGAATTATAGCTGTCACAGGACATATATGTATTTGTGTAACGATGAGCTTACAAAACCATGTGTATTTTGTGTTGCATGTAATGGTAATTTGCAGTTTGACAGGTAGAGTTAACCCAGCAAACAAAAATGTTCTAACAACGTTTTGCTAACGTTCCCATTAAGTTCTAAAAACTATTTCTGAACGTTCTCTGAACCGTTTTTAAATGTTTTGAATTTTTAAAGGAACATTCCATTTTATCATTCTGCAATCAGTATGAGAATGTTACTGTTCTCTGAACATTCTAAAACAAGTAGGAACATTTAAAAAACGTGAGATGAATGTCCAACTAAAATGTTTCAGGAAAAAATGATAATTAATGTTATTATTAAAGACTATTTTTAAAGACTAACTATGAACAAGCGGTCTATGAACGTTACTGGACTGTTAGCTGTGATGTCATGTTCAGGTTTCCAGAGCTTGCTTATATTGCTCGCCGTTTTCCTTATACATATTGGCAGCATGTCTATATAATTTGCTTATTTTAGCTGCTTAGCTCATGTGGAGTAAGTAAGAGGAAACCAGGGCAACATTACAGCCACCACCCAACTTAGACACATCCTCAGACACACCTAGAGACAGTAACACTATCTGAGACCGAACACACACACAGCCTTTCCAGAGGCCTAGTATGGATGATACATCTGATACAGTTACAAGGAAAAAGTTTCTTTTCTCACATTAGCTGGTTGCCAGTCCTGCCAGGCATAAACCAGCCAAGATCTGTGTGTGTGTGTGTGTGTGTGTTTGAAAACAGCACACCAAAGTACTGACCGGCTCTCAGTGGAGAAACTCCCAGTTGTGCGTCATAGTTACTGTTGTCATGGCAAGTACTAAATTCTGACACCCTGTATTTAGAGGATTACCAGAGAAATACTGAGTGACAGTTTCACATTAAAGGAATACACTCTTACAAATAAAAGTTCTTTATGGTTCCATGAACATCCATGGAATCTTTCCATTCCACAGAAGGTTCTTTATAGTGGAAAAAGTTTCTTTAGATTTTTAGAATGTTCACTCTAAGAAAAAAATGGTTCACTGAAAGGTTCTTCGGGGAAACATAAATGGCTCTTCTGGCATCACTGCTGAAACACTCTTCTGGAACCTTTATTTTTAAGAGTGTAATTAGAAAGACATGAAACAAGATTGTTAAGTGATTTCTAGAGTGAAACACCATAAAATCAAAATCGCCCCCTATACCCTTAAATAGGGCACTATTTGAGGGGACAGCCATTTGTAGTGGTGTCCGAAACCATAGTGGACATTATCGAGTGCACTTATTCAATCCCACAATTCACTGCAATAACGAGTGTACAACTGATGTACGCTCAAAAGCTAGAGAATACCCAAAATTGCACTGTGAGAGTCGCGCATCGATTGAATTCCCGCGTCTGACCACAAGATGGTGCCCGCAGCTTTTCCAAACCGTTTTTCCAATGTGGCTACAGCGTATATACAGGTATAAATTCATTTTTTATTGATTATTAAATTGTATAAAAAGTGTTTTATACATGCTAGTTTCCATGAGAGTTCAAGATAAATCTTTTCATTACTACTGGAGCTGCAAGTTTGCTACGTTTCAACTGATTATTAAACAGCAAGCACAAACTATGCAAAACTATGCACACTCAGTGTCTGAATTCACGCACTCGTTTTCATTCACTCCTTCAAGTGGACTATATTAGTGGAGTAATGTAGGGAATAGTGAATGAGGGTATAGGGGGTGATTTGGAACACAGTACAAGTCTTCTGGAGTCATAACATATCTTATATACACTATATTGCCAAGTATTGGGACACCCCTCCAAATCATTGAATTCAGATGTTTCAATCACTTCCATGGCCACAGGTGTATAAAATCAAGCACTAGGCATGCAGACGCTTCTACAAACATTTATGAAAGAATGGGTCGCTCTCAGGAGCTCAGTGAATTCAAGTGTGGTACCGTGATAGGTTGCCACCTGTGCAATAAGTCCATTCATGAAATTTCCTCACTACTAAATATTCCACGGTCAACTGTTAGTGGTATTATAACAAAGTGGAAGCAATTGGGAACAACAGCAACTCAGCCACGAAGTGTTAGGCCACGTAAAATCACAGAGCGGGGTCAGCGCATGCTGAGGCGCACAGTGCGCAGAAGTCAAAAACTTCAATAGCTACAGTCCTTCAAACTTCGTGTGGCCTTCAGATTAGCTCAAGAACAGTGCGTACAGGGAATGGGATGGAATGGGTTTCCATGGCCGAGCAGCTGCATCCAAGCCTTACATCACCAAGTGCAATGCAAAGCGTGGGATGCAGTGGTGTAAAGCACGCCGCCACTGGACTCTAGAGCAGTGGAGACGTGTTCTCTGGATTGACCAATCACGCTTCTCTGTCTGGCAATCCGATGGACGAGTCTGGGTTTGGCGGTTACCAGGAGAACGGCACTTGCCTGACTGCATTGTGACAAGTGTAAAGTAGGGATGCACCGATACCTTTTTTTTTAGAACCGATCCGATCCTATAGCAAAAATTCTATAGTATCGGCCGATACTGATACCAATACCAGTGCAGTTTTGTTTAAAATTCAATGTAGAATTTCTATACCTCAGTGTGTTGAACTGATAATCAATCTTTTGTGCGTTAAAAACAATCTACTAAATACAGACAACTTCATTATAAAGAAAAACAACAAATTAAAAAAATATATAAATCACAATCTATGACAAAAATACTACTATAAACTAGATGGTGGATAAACTAGATTAGTGGATAATTCAGCAGCAAAAGTTACTCTAGAAAGATCATGAGTGCACAATAATTGTATAAAATCTAAACATTTAGTGGAAAAAAAACATTTAGTGGGGAACAAATAAAAGTGAATAAGTGTAGCACTAAATCTGGTAAAATGTTACACGTTGTAAAATACATTCATGAAAAACAAGTATATATATTTATAGAAATAGGGCTAAGAAATTAAAAGACATTTATTTTAAATGTATAGCGCAGCTTTTTTAATGAGGCAGCAACATATTATTGATAGGGCAGAACAAGAAAGGCTATTAATAATCTTTCATTGCGCAAAAGTATTATAATACGAAAGGCTCCAATACAGAGCAGCACAAAGCACTTATGCGCATCCCGTGCGCAGGATGATGCGCTTGAAGCCAAATGGAGTCACTCCGTCCGCATTGAAAAGTTCAAAACACAAAGGGAAGATATATCGATACGTAGTGTATCTATCTATGCAATATTTTATTGAGCCTTTTCTTTTAACAGTTTAAAAATTCAGTTACCGTGCGTGTGAAGAACAATACAATCTCTTGTCGAGTGTTGTGATCTAACAGACACCCGGTAGAAAGTAACACGATTTAGAAACCGCAATAAACTCCAGGCAGATAAAGTCATTTTATGTGAAACCATAGAGCATTATCTACAGATCAAGCATAATAGCAGAAACATTTAATCATCTTAGAGAGTTTCATCGTGTTGACTGTTGTAACCGAAGGCGACACGCAGTTTGAAAGCTGAATGGAGAATGACTGACAGCCGCAGCGGAGGGAAGCATTCACGTGAACTTGAATTTAATGACTTAAATATTCATCTGTACCTCACATTAAACTATGGAATGGCTTCAGAACACTTAATATAGTGCACGAAGCTTTGATGATGCTTTATAATGTTTTTGTGCCTTTTGTGGGGCACTGGGGTTTAACAATAACACAAAATTATACGCACAGTATCGGATTTGGATCGGTCCTGTCTGACCGATACCCGATCCGGCAAATAATGGTGGTATCGGAGCCGATACGGATACTGAGTATCGGATCGGCACATCCCTAGTGTAAAGTTTGGTGGAGGGGGGATTATGGTGTGGGGTTGTTTTTCAGGGGTTGGGCCCCTTCCTGTTCCAACATGACTGCGCACCAGTAAGGCCATAAAGACATGGATGAGCGAGTTTGGTGTGGAGGAACTTGACTGGCCTGCACAGAGTCCTGACCTCAACCCGACTGAACACCTTTGGGATGAATTAGAGCGGAGACTGCGAGCCAGGCCTTCTCTTCCAGCACCAGTGCCTGACCTCACAAACGCGCTTCTAGAAGAATGGTCAAAAATTCCCATAAACACACTTTCCACACCTTGTGGAAAGCCTTCCCAGAAGAGTTGAAGCTGTTATAGCTGCAAAGGGTGGGCCAACTCCATATTAAACCCTACGGATTAAGAATGGGATGTCATTAAAGTTTATGTGCATGTAAAGGCAGGCATCCCAAAACTTTTGGCAATATAGTGTATCTTTTAATCCGGACTGAAAAACAAAAATGATTCATTTAGTTCTGGTTCGCTTAGTGTTCACACTGTCATTTTTAGCACAGAATCTAAAATTGGCTTTTATGACATATTTTGCGACGGAACATCCAAAACATTGCTGAGTTTTGGGCTAAATGGGCTCACTGTATGTTGCGTAAATATGCAGAAACTCAAAAAGAGCTTATAAAATAAAATGTGTAAAGGAGTCAAAACAGCGGCAGGAATCCCTCCGTCACACACACAAACGAACATCTGCTGTGAGAAGACGCGGTTCTGATGCCTGTAACGAACTGTGATGGGTAACATCACGACTATGACGAGAAAAAAACATGTATGGTTGAGCATCTTGTGACATCATGTCCCGTTTTTGGTTCATTTAGATATCTTTGGTCTGTGTTGCATTCATATTTCATTCGAACCGCACCAGAGTTCGCTTGGAAGTACAGCGAGACCCATCTTTTCAGCAGTCTCGTTCCGCTTGTTTGGTGCGCACCAGGGTTCAGATGGCAGCGTTCACACTTACTCAAATGAACCGCACTAACAGAGCAATCGCACCAGGGTTCATTTTAATCGAACACACCCTAAAATAACACTGCTGTTTCATACCAGAAAGAGCACACTAATTGAACTTAACACCCACTTATCTTCCAAAAACAGTATTTGAGGTGTGTTAAGAGGTTCCCCAGTTCATCCGAAATAATAAAAAACATGGTGTACCGTGTCGTCACTTGGACGGTTACCATGACAACCGATCATCTGTCATCTTTGCAACAGCAGTGAAGTATAGGAAAATGCCAGCACAGGTCGAGAGGCGTCCACACCCACCAAATTACCAGCCTGAGAGCTTGAGCAGACTATATTATTTAAAGGATTCATGTTTCTGTGCTGAAAACAACTTCCACATGCACACACACACACTTCAGATGCCTACAAAGAGCTTTTCATTTGAACACACACACACAAACACACGGATGGATAGATGGGTGTGGGGCAAAAAGAACAATACGGACTGATCCAGTGTCACAGTGCATGTCAAACTAGAGCCAGGAAAGATTACTTACTCTGTTCTGTATTGGTTTTCCTAACTGGGAATGCTACGGAATACTGGTTCCTTAATTTAGAACATTCCAGAATCGATGCAAAACATCCTTTAAACATTCCATTAGTTACAGCGACTTTCTGTTTCATTTACATTTATTTTGCTTTAGATTTATTTATAGAGTTTTAGTGTGTGTGTGTGTGTATATATATATATAAAAAACACATTTTATATAATTATGTATTATATTTATAAATATAATGAAATGTATTATTATATTAATTTATTTGTACTATTTTATTAAGTATATGAATATTATATTAATATTACTGTACTATTTTTATTTTTATTTCAATTTAAATATTATAAATATGTATAAACATGTATTCACAAATATATATTTCTTTAATTTTAATATATTTTAATATATTTTATTTTAGTTTTAGTATTATAAACTGAAATTTATGTGCTCTGCGTTATTTTCCACGCTGTGTTTTTGGCGCTCATTTGTCACCCTCACCACTCAGTTCATGCAAATACAATACAATTCAATATATAAAATTACCATCTAATTCCAACTATATTTCCTAACCAGGTTCACACAGTTCATAAAGACACGAAAAGTATAAATATGAATTGAAATGTAATTTCACCATGGAACCCTGAGAGGCACATTTAGGAAATGAATATTAAGTTAATGTGACAGCTGGAAGGAGCTTTTATTGAAACTATTAAACTAAGCTTAACGACTGCATCTTTTATTCATGAGAATGGCGGCGTGTACGGAGAGGCCAGGAAATGAGGTCTTTAAAAAGATGCCCGACAAGGAAGGTGCTTCCCAGACCCAAAGGAAACCTTGACTTTGTGTTGTACATTATTGCATTTTTAAAAATGCATAAATTATTTTCTCAATTCAAACTTACAGGTGGCATACAGAAGACTAAATGATGAAAATGAGATGCTGGCTTGTTGTACAGTATGTATATGTATATACATCGATCAGGCATAACATTATGATCACCATCCTAATATTATGTTGGTCCCCCTTTTGCTGCCAAAACAGCCCTGACCCATCGAGGCATGGACTCCACTAGACCCCTGAAGGTGTGCTGTGGTATCTGGCACCAAGATGTGAGCAGCAGATCCTTTAAGTCCTGTAAGTTGCGAGGTGGGGCCTCCATGGATCGCACTTGTTTGTTCAACACATTCAACAGATGCTCGATTGGATTGAGATCTGGGGAATTTGGAGGCCTAGTCAACACCTCAAACTCGTTGTTGTGCTCCTCAAACCATTCCTCAACCATTTTTGCTTTGTGGCAGGGTGCATTATCCTGCTGAAAGAGGCCACAGCCACCAGGGAACACCGTTTCCATGAAAGGGTGTACATGGTCTGCTACAATGCTTAGGTAGGTGGTACGTGTTAAAGTAACATCCACATGGATGGCAGGACCCAAGGTTTCCCAGCAGAACATTGCCCAAAGCATCACACTGCCTCCGCCGGCTTGCCTTCTTCCCATAGTGCATCCTGGTGCCATGTGTTCCCCAGGTAAGCGACGTACATGTACCCGGCCATCCAAGTGATGTAAAAGAAAACGTGATTCATCAGACCAGGCCACCTTCTTCCATTGCTCCGTGGTCCAGTTTGCTCACGTGCCCACTGTTGGCGCTTTCAGCGGTGGACAGGGGTCAGCATGGGCACCCTGACTGGTCTGCGGCTATGCAGCCCCATACTCAACAAACTGCGATGCACTGTGTATACTGACACCTTTCTATCAGAACCAGCGTTAACTTCTTGAGCAATTTGAGCTACAGTAGCTCGTCTGTTTGATCGGACCACATGGGCCAGCCTTCGCTCCCCACGTGCATCAATGAGCCTTGGCCAACCATGACCCTGTCGCCCATTCACCACTGTTCCTTCCTTGGTCCACTTTTGATAGATACTGACCACTGCAGACCAGGAACACCCCACAAGAGCTGCAGTTTTGGAGATGCTCTGACCCCAGTCGTCTAGCCATCACAATTTGGCCCTTGTCAAACTCGCTCAAATCCTTACGCTTGCCCATTTTTCCTGCTTTTAACACATCAACTCTGAGGACAAAATGTTCACTTGCTGCCTAATATATCCCACCCACTAACAGGTGCCGTGATGAAGAGATAATCAGTGTTATTCACTTCACTCGTCATAATGTTATGCCTGATCGGTGTGTATAGTGTGTGTGTGTATGGTACATGTTGAAGCAGTCTCATGATCAGAAATCACCTTTTAAGGACACAGTGAAGTGCCTGTCAAACAGATCCACAGACATGTGTTCTGCTTTAATGAAGTAGGAGAAATCCACCCCGGGCCAACAACGCCTGCGACTTGCTCCATACAAAAGACTCTTTATGCACACACAGTATGCACACATACACACAAGCACCTAAAACAGCAACGGGCTAAATTTATGCTCATATGAGCTTCTTATTGTCCTGTTCACTCAAAAAAGAGTGAAAGATCTTTGTGTTTTCAAATCTTATGAGCATCTACCCTTTCTATTTGAGTTCTGATGTTTCCGAGAGAGAGAGAGCAAAAACAAAAAGCAATATTTGAGCAGAAGAACTGTAGATGTGAAGTGGTTCATTGCATCGCTGCTGTATTTAGAGATTAATCATCACTATTGTACTTCAGACAGTATCTGGTCATCAGCACAATCATCTTCTTTCATGTCCCGCTGCAGGAGGCATTTGTTCAGAAGATTTAGAGAAGAGGACTGAATCTGAATGCCAACCGATCGGCAGCCAGTCCAGAAATTTCTAGTCAACTCAAATGTGAATGGTGCTATTTACCACCACGATACTGGTGTGATCGGGTGTCTATGCTATTAAGTCGATAATGTGTGAGTCCTAATGCAATGGGATGCGGTTGTTAGGGTGTTGCTTTGGTGTGTTGCTATCCAGTGCAAGTCTAAATTAAATCTGTTCATCATATAAAGCAATTGAGTCTGTTCAGAAAATCTGGACTAAACCACTCGATTCATGTGTTAGTTTAACTCTTTTTTTTATCTCTTTATGAACTTTCTGAAGCGACAAAGTGGTAGTTGCGTGGACTGTCAAAGGAGGGTGACATCTCTCAGACGTCATTTAAAATATCTTCATTCGTGTCTCGAAGATGAATGAAAGTCTTACGGGCATGGGCATCACTAGGCTCTTTTCTTCTGCCCAGCCCCCCTAACAAATTTGTGATTAACTCCGTAATCTGTACACTAATTTGTGATCTCTTCAGTCCCCTTTAAAACACATGAAACCGGCAGCAGGCTTCGGCTTCGGCTTCACCCCGTCTTTAGTCTGCGTTAATCAGCAAGTTCTTCAATCCGCAGCAGTGCACATCAGAAGCAGAGGACAAGGTGTGTGCGTTCATCTGAGCCTCACTGGTCTGTCACCGCTCGTCAATCAAAATATTTGAGATAACCAATCAAATCAAAGTAGGTAGGCTTTATGTTCACGGAATCTGCTGAGCGCAAATTTTAGCAGCACGACTCAACACTTCAGTTAACGGTCAAGTGCGAAATAATATGTAAGTAGCTAAACTAAACATTTCATATTTGACAGCTGTTTTAGGTCAGAAATGTTAAACAAATGACAAAAATAATCAGGCAAACTAATAAACTTTTGTCTAATTTCGCCATGTTTTATTGAAAATAGGCCTATGTAACATGATTCGTGTAATGTAATAATTAGTAACTGTCATTGAGAGGGGACAAGACATATTAACGAAGCCGTTTTCATCAGATTAGGCATAAGATTAATAATGAACGTGTACATATTGTAAATTTATGTAATACAATTTGTAGCCTTCAGTAAATTAAAAAAAGCTCAGCTTTAGGAGGGGAAGAAACAGAAAAGATAAGGAGACTGGGAGAAAAAAAAAGAGTGATGGAGATGAGGAGAGAAAAAGAAAGAGTGATGGAGATGAGGAGAAAGCAGGAACTGACAATTAATCTACTGCCCACTGACATGGTTTTAAAGCTATTTCTTTTCCCTTTTTTTGGCCTTCAAACGTCTTGAAATGCATATATGTAAATCAGAGAAATGAACATTTTCTCAGGGGAGCCCCAGAACCCCCCCAACCTCAAATTTGGGACATCCGTGATTATAAAGCCCTGCCTACGGCCCTGTATTAGGCATAAGATTACAGTAGTAATGAATGTGTACATACTGTGAATGAATTTAATAAACTACCTAGCCATCCTGGTAGCCTTCATAAATATCAGTTGACCCTATGTTTACCTTCTTCACTGAAACAGACGAAAATGAAAAGACTATATCAGTCAAAGCTCGGCTTTAGGAGGGGAAGAGACAGGGCAAGATAAAACAAAGAGAAAAAGAGAGATGCAGTGATGAAGAGAGACAAATAATCTACTGCCCACTGGCATGGTTTTAAAGCTATTGTTATTTATCTTTTTGGCCTTCAAACATCTTAAAATGCACATATGTAGATCAGAGAAATCAACATTTTCACGAGGGAGCAGTCCCCCAAACCCCCCTAACTACCTCACATTTGGGACATCTGTGATTATAAAGCCCTGCCTACGGCCCTGGGTAGGGATGAGGATGTAGAATATGGTCATTCAGAATAAGGCATTAATATGTGTTTTATAAGTACTAATAAACAGCCAATATCCTAGTAATATGCGTGCTAATAAGCAACTAGTTAATAGTGAGAATTGGACCCTAAACTAAAGTGTTACCATTTTTTTAATCATACCCTCATTGGGGCTGAGCCCCCCTAAAATGAAAATCCTAGAACCTTATTTGTCATTTTAATTGTTGGAAACAGAGTGTAAAAGTCCACTTCAAAGATTACTTATCCTATTGCGCCCTCTATAGGCCATGATCAGCGACTAGTCGACGCCAAGCTTAAAGCGTCATGGTAGAGCATTAAAGTCGACTAGTCTGTGCAACCCCTAGTTTGTACAGAATTTTCGTTTTTGGGTGAACCTACCCTATAAATCAAAACTAATGAATTAGTACAACATGGCCATGATTTACTAGAGCGAGGGAACAAATTAATAAGTTACAGTGGGAATGAATTCTTATTTCGTGGCCACAACATACTGCTCTGGTCTGCTCTCAGTATACAGTATGGCAGTTTTCCCTACTGAACACAGTCTCTTCTCTGGGTTTGATTTATTCACTGGCCTCTTTTCTGTGTGTTGACAGGTCACTGTATGCTGCGTTATATTATGGCTCATGGCCATGAGGGCCGCTCCAGCCTGACCCGTAATGCCCTGCTGATAATGGCCGTCATTTAGATCTGTGTGCTTAGCGCTGCGGTTAGCACTCAACTCGCCATGTGACATGGGCACCGTTTCAGATTTGACAGCCTGTGTTTGGAGGCCTCGGATGACGACCATCTGACCCAATTCCATCCCAAAAAACTTCAGAGCGGAGGCCAGGTGCAGTCAGCCTTCATATAATTTGCTGTCCCTCTCTGTAAGAGTTAAAGTGGCACAGGACTACAGTACACATAGTGTAGTGTTTGATAGCCGTGTGCCACTGAGATGGACATGGAGGGATGTAACAGTCTGCTGTGATAAACTCTTTTACCCCGAGGCATCGAGAACAAGGCTCTATTGTGACCACGTGCTTCCATACGCGTGGACGTCAGGCATTGGAGACGTCAGAGAACGAAAGGAAATTAGGGAATAATCGCACTGCAAAAAAATGTCTTTCTTGTTTTCCAGCACAAATATCAAAACATTCTTAAATTAAGATATATTTACAGTAGTGGCCAAAAGTGATGTCCGGCCCAGGAAAATTGACAGCCTCACCCTTCATTCAAATATTATTGCAAGCATTTTGCGTAGTTGTGCTTGGAGTCAATTGTTTTTATTTGTGATGATGCATTGAAAAATGCCAAATTGTGCGGACAATTTTGTCATAATTTAGGCTGTCATACAAAGAAATTATGAACACATGTAAAACCAAGAAAGAACCAACAAAATATTAATAACTGATTATGTTGTAGTCAATGTATGCTTTTTTTTTCCTGTGAGCTTTTTGTTTTTCTATGCATTTTGTTTTTGCATAGAAAAAAATAAAACATGTAGTCTTTTTTTGCCAAATAATTTTGTCAGATAAATACCTTAACCAAGTTTAGTTTTGTACTTTCCTCATATTTAAAATATAAAAAAAAAAAAACGTCAAATATTTTCCTCATATTTTGATGGTTTAATCAAACTTGTAGGGTCATTAAAAGACATCACTTTTAACCACTAATGTACTTGAATGCAAAGTGACTTGAGATACTAAAAAAAAAAAAAACGAATTTATGCTTAAGAAAAAACGTCAATGGGATAAGAAAAAATCACTTAATTCAGAGGGAAAACAACAAAAACATTTTTCTTTTCTTATATTTGCAATGGAAAACAAGTTGACAAAAATACTAAGTAAGAAAATCATTTTTGCATCACAACCTGGATTGATACTGTAGCTTACTGTACAAAAGTGTATTTAAGCTATATTTCTTTAAAATAAAATGCACTTGCTTTGAAATTTACTTACCAGTAACACTTTATTTCAATAGTCCACTTTAGACATTCTACTAACTATATAAGTTACTTTGCAACTACATGTCAACTAACTCTCATTAGATTGTCTGCTTAATATCTGCTAACACTTTATTCTGATGCTCTTCAACAGACATTGTACTGATTATGAGTAACTTTGCAAGTACATGTCAACTTATTCTACTAACCCGAACAGTCTACTAATACTCTAATGAGAGTTAGAGTGTCTAAAGTGGACAATTGGAAAAAAGTGTAACCTGCTTATCTATTGAATGACACTCAGATATTGTATAAATTACTGTATTGAACACTGAACAATACAATGTCTGGGACAGGACAGCTGATGTATCACTGTTCTCCGTCCATCCGGATCACTTGGCCTCGCTTTTGTGAGAGAAAGAAAGAAAATTCAGAGTGATAAAAGTTTCATTGTGACCTCAGCTCAGAGTAACAAAAGAGGAGACGGCCAGCGTCCAGAAGAGAGTCAGATGTCCAACAGATACTGCAGCACAAGAGAGCGTCTGTCTGGGTAAATCACAAATGAGCTATCTTTAATATCTCACTTGTTTCTCCTTGACATTAAGGAGATGGAGAGCAAAGGGGACATAAAGTCAATGTGAAATCAATGTACTTTCTTACTACATTTACTACATCCTGATCTTATTGTGAACAATTCATCAGTGCATGTTATTTTTATGTATTGTAACTGTTCATCTTCATAATCTTTCAAAATATAGTAACTTGATTATCACCTGGGCAGCATAAAAATTTCCAACAAATCAAAACTAGACTAATATAAAATAAAATAAAATAAAATAAAAGCCAAATATCCATTCAGCTATCGTTTTAGTTAACTAACATTCAAAACTGGATACATCCTGGAAGTAACGGCCACTTTTCACAAACAAAACAAAACAAGATAAAACAAAGCAAAACAAAACAAAAAAAACAAGACAAGACAAAACAAAATAAAATAAAAAATGAAATAAAAAATAATAAAAATTTATAAAATAAAATATCTATTCAGCTATCATTTTAGTAAACTAACATTCAAAATTGGCTACATCCTGGATGTAATGGCCACTTTTCGCAAACAAAACAAGACAAAACAAAACAAAACAAACAAGACAAAACTAAATAAAATTAAAAATGTAATTAAATTAAATATTAAACATGAAATGAAAAGTAATACAATAAAATAAAAAAAATAAAAAATAAATATGAATAAATAAATAAATAAATAAAGTAAAATACAAATAGCCAAATATCTATTCAGCTATTGTCTTAGCTCTGGTCTGGAAGTAACGGCCACTTTTCACAAACCAATTAAATCCCTACGTCTGCAATCAAAGGTCAGAGATCTCAAACATTTCTCATCAAATTCTCCGATGACCAAATGATTTGAGCTGCTGAAACATCTGAGACAAAAATGATGCTTAAATGAGATGTAAAGGCAGTGTAAACTGCATTAAGTCTTCTGGCCAGAAACGCAGAAGGGGGGGAAACAGAATTGTGTTTCTGCACACATACACGCACACAATAATATCCAGCAGTCTTGACCTTGAAGATCTGTTGAATGGCTCTCGCTTTTTCCAATAAAATCTACAGCCAGCAGCTCACACAACAACACCAGCCACAAAAACACACAGTCTTGTCTCCAGACAGCAGACAAACAATTCATTGTTGCATGTGGAGACAATGGAAACAGCCAATTTGCAAATCTTAATTATTCAGCTGCTTCAAACACGCTGAAGATAAAGCATCAATAAGAAGAAGAATGGAGGTTCATTAGCCATTAGTTAATGAGGTCTAATCGGAGACGGCGCAGGGTTAAGAATCTAAACAAAAACGCAGAATGAGCATTTGTTCAGCCTGTCGAGGAGTGTTGTGGAAATGAGATTTCAGAGATACTAATATCTCCATGTGTATTTAACAGATCCTCTTCTGAGCTCATGAATATAAAAATGAGCAAGTTTACATTCTCTCACCGCTGGCCGGATAAACCCCGTCTAATCGCTAGTCATCACGCATCGCTGAAACAATGGGTTCATAAATTATTCCATGTCATTCATCACCCAGAGGCTTTAATTGCATGCAGATTAAATAATTGCATATAACTAATATCAGGAAAGATTTTTGACAGGTGTCAGATCTCTAGAGGATATTTCGTTTTCCCAGCATCCTTCAAACACACAGCATAACATATCAATCATGTTGAGTGGGAAAGATCACACGCCTCCATAACCGAGTTTAACGCAGGCCGCACAACAGGAAACAAAAGAATTGAACTTGACAAGAAGTGATGGAGTGTGATGAGATAAAGACAACGGCTATGCTCAGAATTGCACACAATTCTTGCAGTATGGAGTATGTGTAGTGTTTTTGTACGCATGGAATACCTGCAGAGATGGTGCTGCACACACTACAGCACGCGGTAATGAATGTGACGCTCAATACGGCTTCATCCGTTCAGCCTGATGGATGATAATGCTGCGGAAGATGCTGCAGGAGACACATGGAGAACATCAACTTTATTAATGCAGACACACACACAGATTCAATGACGTTACACATGACGTTAGACTTACCGCGCAGTATACTGCATACTGCCTACTATTTTAAAAAAGTATGTATAATCTCTGGAGTTTCAGAAGACATCTCCACAATAAACAATAAACATAATCAAATGATACACAAATGAAATGAGAACTGGGGAAAATGAAGGTTAATTAACACAATTACATCGCTGGAATGAAATACTGTGCTTCTTCATTCCATGCTGGCAGCGATGGATAAAACATCTTAGACACTTCACTGAGCTGCAAACTCTGTTAAAAATGCATCATACAGAGACAGGGAAGCATGGGGAGTGTTATATGGTCAGGTTTCATTCCTCTGAGCCCTGTGGAAAAACAGACATTAACTGAGAGATTCACCAGCCCTCCTGCATTAAGACACGGCTCACTTCACCAGAACATCCCTAGAGATCCAACACGCTTCTCTGTGCTCCGCCATATCTGCAGACCATAACATCACAGAGACTTGAGGTGGGCTCTATTGACTTTTGACTACCTAGAACGCCCTAGCAACCACCTAAACACCTTAGCCACAATCTAAAAACACTCTAGCAACCACCCGAAACACCTCTAACAACATAGAACACCCTATAAACCACTTAGAACACCCTAGCAACAATCAAACACTCTAGCAACCACCCAAAACACCAGAGAACAACATAGAACACCCTAGCAACAATCAAACACTCTAGCAACCATCTACAATACCTTAGAACATATAACACCCTACCAACCACTTAGAACACCATAGCAACAATTAAACACTATAGCAACCACCCAAACACCCTAGAACAACATAGAACACCCTAGCAACAATCAAACACTCTAGCAACCACCTACAATACCCTAGAACATAGAATACCCTAGCAACAATCAAACACTTTAACAACCACCTACAACACCCTAGAACAACATAGAACACCCTAGCAACAATCAAACACTCTAGCAACCACCTACAACACACTAGAACATAGAACACCCTAGCAACAATCAAACACTATGGCAACCACCTACAACGCCCAATAGCAACCACCCAAAACACCCTAGAACAACATAGAACACACTAACAACAATCAAACACTCTAGCAACCACCTACAACACCCTAGAACAACATAGAACACCATATAAACCACTTAGAACACCCTAGCAAAAATTAAACACTATAGCAACCACCTACAACACCCTAGAACAACATAGAACACCATATAAACCACTTAGAACACCATAGCAACAATCAAACACCATGGCAACCACCTACAACACCCAATAGCAATCACCAAAAACACCCTAGAACAACACAGAACACCCTAGCAACAATCAAACACTCTAGCAACCACCTACAACACCCTAAAACAACATAGAACACCATATAAACCACTTAGAACACCATAGCAACAATCAAACACCATGGCAACCACCTACAACACCCAATAGCAACCACCAAAAACACCCTAGAACAACAGAACACCCTAGCAACAATCAAACACTCTAGCAACCACCTACAACAACATAGAACACCCTACCAACCACTTAGAACAAACTAGCAACAATCAAACACTCTAGCAACCACCCAAAACACCCTAGAACAACTTAGAACGCCCTACCAACCACTTAGAACATCCTAGCAACAATCAAACACTCTAGCAACCACCCACACCACCCTAGAACATAGAACACCCTACCAACCACTAGAACACCCTAGCAACAATCAAACACTCTAGCAACCACCCAAAACACCCTAGAACAACATAGAACACCCTACCAACCACTTAGAACACCCTAGCAACAATCAAACACACTAGCAACCACCTACAACATCCTACCAACCTCTTAGAACATCCTAGCAACAACTTAAAACACCCTAGCAACCACATACAACACCCTAGAAACCACATAAAGACCCTAGCAACAATATAAAACACTGTAGAAACCACTCAAAACACCTTAGAACAACAATAATGGCAGCAAGTTTAATGGGCAAACAGCACACTTGTTTATTCAGAAAATGCAAAAACCTAGTAGTAACCAAACAAATTCAGCAGTTGGTGTTTTGCGAAGGTTTCCTGGCACTGAATCAGAAACAGGAAGCCAGTATGTGCCAAAAGTCTGTGTTTCTGAGCAGTGAAAGACGCTCCTCAGGAGGACAGAGCTCCCGCTGCACCTCCTCCGTCTCACCTGTGGAGAAAACTCACACAAAGGAGTGATAATTATCTCCTTCATCTCGGACTAAAACACAGCTGCAAAACAACACTCACTTATCACTCAGCAGAAGCAAAAATAAAGAACAAAACAAATTGCACATTTAAAACAGACAGCTAATCAACGCAAGAACTTTAATTTGCTTTCTGCTCAGACGCAAGGTTTTGGAAGGGAAACTGATGTCACACTGTCTGTGTTTTCTCATTATGTGCTCTGATTGTCTCTTCACTTCCAGAAAACGTGTGACAAATTACTTTTATTGTCTAATAGGGTGAGTTGTCTGAGCGTTTGCGTGTCTGGTAAGACAAATGAACAAAGAAATGACATGTTCTCATCACCCAATGTTTTCATAAATCCTCAAAGCTTTCAAAAAAAATTTAAAGTAAGAGAAAAAATGAATAAAAAACTATCAGCATTATCACCTAAGAAATTACAACCATTATCAGACTAATATCTCAAAATCTGTTTGTTTAGAGAGAACAAAGGTTTATAAACCAAATAAATGAACGTTAACATGCATCTTTGCTTCATTTACAGTTGTTTGCTGATCTATTAGAGCAGTGTGTCTATGTAAAACTGAGCCATAGTTAACAAGAGAGTGTGTGAAGATGAAACTTCTGAAGGCGTCTAATGTCTGCCGTTTATGAATTTACAATCCAGCTGATCCACCGTACAGCAGCTGTGGGCTGAATGTCATTTAAACACAGAAAAACATGTGGTACACGGGCCTCGGGCTCAACAGATACTCCAGTCTATTAACACTGAAGAGGAAGTGGATGATAAATGGACGTTTCTGTAACGTAATTATTGTCCTTTAACACAATCGGTCTCATGGACCGTTCCTAGTATGCGTGCACTGTGGCTTTAAGCTCCTCCATTATCTGCCCTCTTACTATGATAATGTATTTCAGAAGGGCATTTTATTGCTCAGATGTTGCTTTTTCGTAGCTCAAGAGACATAATGGAGCTCTCATTTATCATTAAACTTTGTCACAGACGTTTCACAGAGTATTTTTTAGGCTCCTTGACACTAATTGTGTTGATATAAGGAGTGAATCTCATACAAACTGTCAGGAACATGCCGAGTCATATTTCACCTCAAAATCACAATGCTAGAAAAAACAATTACATTTTGCATAAATAAAATTAAGCCAATTTTTAGGTCCATTAATTCTCATTGCTGTAATGCAAAAAATAAATTTATGTTTCTTTTCAACATATTAAATCAAATTGAAAGGTTTATTGCTTTGGAAAGGGTTGATATAATATAAATATGAAAAAAATGACATGATATATACATATATATACATCGATCAGGCATAACATTATGATCACCATCCTAATATTATGTTGGTCCCCCTTTTGCTGCCAAAACAGCCCTGACCCGTCGAGGCATGGACTCCACTAGACCCCTGAAGGTGTGCTGTGGTATCTGGCACCAAGATGTTAGCAGCAGATCCTTTAAGTCCTGTAAGTTGCGAGGTGGGGCCTCCATGGATCGGACTTCTTTGTTCAGCACATCCAACAGATGCTCGATTGGATTGAGATCTGGGGAATTTGGAGGCTAAGTCAACACCTCAAACTTGTTGTTGTGCTCCTCAAACAATTCCTGAACCATTTTTGCTTTGTGGCAGGGCACATTACACTGCCTCTGCCGGCTTGCCTTCTTCCTATAGTGCATCCTGGTGCCATGTGATGTAAAAGAAAACGTAACCAGGCCACCTTCTTCCATTGCTCCGTGGTTCAGTTCTGATGCTCACGTGCCCACTGTTGGCTCTTTCGGCGGTGGACAGGGGTCAGCATGGGCACCCTGACTGGTGTGCGGCTATGCAGCCCCATACTCAACAAACTGCGATGCACTGTGTATATTGACACCTTTCTATCAGAACCAGCATTAACTTCTTGAGCAATCTGAGCTACAGTAGCTCATCTGTTTGATCGGACCACACGGGCCAGCCTTCGCTCCCCACGTGCATCAATGAGCCTTGGCCGCCCATGACCCTGTCGCCGGTTTACCACTGTTCCTTCCTTGGACCACTTTTGATAGATACTGACCACTGCAGACCGGGAACACCCCACAAGAGCTGCAGTTTTGGAGATGCTCTGACCCAGTCGTCTAGCCATCACAGTTTGGCCCTTGTCAAACTCGCTCAAATCCTTACACTTGCCCATTTTTCCTGCTTCTAACGCATCAACTTTGAGGACAAAATGTCCACTTGCTGCCTAATATATCCCACCCACTAAAAGGTGCCGTGATGAAGAGATGATCAGTGTTATTCACTTTATTTGTGAATTCGTGTGAACTGTGCCGCGATTCATGTGAATGTGAAAGCAACACGGACAGGGGTGCGCATGAAAAGTAACCTGCGCATGTGTTTTATCAGATGACGATGTATTTAGTTCAATAAAACACATTTCTGTCAGGACCACTATTGTCAAATATGATAGACAAATAGTTTAGATTGGCGGTATGGTTCTGTTCTGGGCAAGAACTCCCTGCGCATCCATGCAGCCTAGCATGGATAAGAGCAGGGAGAGCAGTGATAAACCCCCCTAGGGTAAACAGAACAGAAGCAACGATGTATTCCAGATAGCATTAATGTCAATTTAGTCTGATTCAGGGGGAATTAGAATGCCAAATCCTGACTGACGAGAGGAGGAGCTGGGGATGGAGGAGGGTAATTAGATCCGGAGAAACGCGATAGCAGCTGATAATACTGAAGGAGCTTATATATGCATGCTGTGATAGGCATCGTATCCCTATAGGTAGACGTGATCAGCTGATGCGAGCTTGACTAACGTGACCTGCCAGAACTAACGCTATACGCTTGATGTAAGGGATGATAGTATTGATGATTTACCTTGGATATAAGCGAAAGGGAGCCTGCAGTGTATTCGCGCAGAGCACCGGCGGGAACAATCGCGCTCTGACGCAGACGAATTTTTGCCTCATATCTTGAATTTTAGGGACATTTTAACTGCATTCTATAGGCTTCATCACACAGTGAGTTGTTGCCCTGCATCATATTCTTCATCAGTCAACTGTATGAAATGTAAGATGACCTAAGTAGGTCTGGGGCGGGGCAAGTGTGTTAAACGTGTTAATAATTTTAACGCGTTATTTTTTACAGTAACTAATTAATCTAATTGACGCGTTAAATCGACAGCCCTAATATATATATATGTGTGTGTGTGTATATATATTGTTTTTTACTTTTATCACGATTAATCGATTTGACAGCAATATGCACTTTATTTACTTAATTTTTAACTGAAATATTTACAATTTACAAAATAATAAAAAAAAAATTTTAATTTGTATTAAGAGTAAAAACATTTTGCTTTATTTACATGCTTCATTTTAGGACATTTCTTTTTGAGATTCACCCACAGACTTTAAAATAAAAAAAAAAAAAACATGTAGACAGCACAGCACAGATAATTTGATGAGAATTTCTTTTGAGATATTTAGATCTCTGACTACGGGATCTAATCAATCTGAGCACAGTTTGACATCTCTTTTCAAACTATCAAAAAGATATGCGATTTCTGGAGTTTTTTTGCTCAGGAGAAACATCTCCATTTAATCTGATATAGCAGTCGAGGAGAAACATTTAAGATATTTGCTATATTCAAGTGTTTTCTGGAAGATTCTCAGAATCTGCGACCCCTGGATAAAACTGAAACCCACCGTTGGAGGTTGTGAGCGAGATGGAGGTGCTAAAGGAGAACCGGCTCGACGAAGCACTGCTTCTTCTGGAGTTTTAACATTTCCACAGAGCACAATCCTCAGGATCCCTCTGGGCCACACACAAACACACACACGATCCGACCTCCCCCTCGCTGTCTGACAGCGCTCCATCAAACCCAGGCCGGCCTCTTGCTCTTTGTTTCCATAGAAACGGCAGTCTGTGGAAAAGTACAAGGGAAAAGATGGAGTGAAAAAGAGCAAAGACAAACAGGAAACAATAGTTGATGTGACAGGAAACACTGTGATATTATACACACACACACACACACACACACACACACTGACTGGAAACACTGTACTGAGAGCCTGATGCATCTTGTGGAGACAGTTGAGGATTGAGCCTCAGATTTATGAACATGAAACAGAACTTAAATAAAATAGACATGACGTGGACAAACCAAAAAAATTGGTCACACAGCTTCATTTTCTGACTTGAAAGTTCTAGCAAATTATCTCAGCTGTTCATTATTTAACCAGACTAGATTTTTGCATATATGTATTCAGTACTTTGTAAATATCACAATAATAAACAACTATACTACCTTAATTAAATCTCTGAATATCACTTAAAGGAGTAGTTCACTTCAGAATCAAAATTTCCTGATATTTTGCTCACCCTCGTGTCATCCAAGATGTTCATGTCTTTCTTTCTTCAATCGAAAAGAAATTAAGTTTTTGGAGGAAAACATTCCAGGATTTTTCTCCATATAGTGGACTTCAACGGGGAACAACGGGTTGAAGGTCCACATTGCAGTTTCAAAGAGCTCGACACGATCCCAGTCTTATCTAGTGAAACCATCGGCCATTTTCTAAAAAAAAACAAAAAAAAAACACATTTATATACTTTTTAACCACTAATGCTTGACTGCTCTGCGATGTGCCACGCATTACATAATCACATTAAAAAGGTCACGCGTGGCATAGGTGGAAGTACCTATTTCACCATCATTGCCCTGCAGTAGTAACAATAAATTTCTGCACTTCTTTTGGGATTTTAGATCTTAATATCTATACATTTCTCTATTTCACCATCATTATAGCATAAGCAATATGATAACAACATAACTAGATGCCACTTGCTGAAATGAACATGCAAAAAGAGATGACTTGCATTCTACTGTTTGAAATGTTTGTCATTGCATATGGTAAACTGTTTCATTTACATTATATACCGAACAGTATAGTACAGTATTCCATTGCATTTCTGTTAAAGCTAATGAAATGAGTGTTAGACCCTAAACATACTCCATACAAGTATGGAAAGTATGTCTGACAGGACTGGGCACTTGCACAAGTCTTTGTGTACTTGTATAAAGTACACAATGTAAAGTATGTTTTCTGGCCTTAGTATATTTAGTGGCCACATTATCTGCGAGTAAGAACAACAAGTGAAAAAAAAACCTGTGTGAAAGGTGGAGGAGCAGAAGTGAACTTATTGCTGCTGTTCATGGGGCATCTCTCTCTGTGCTGAATGGCGCCTGAGATTGTGCTGAGAAGAGCCACAAATCTCCTCTCGGCTCGGCACGTCTGACAGCAGGTGCTGAAAGTGTGTGTGTGTGTGTGCATGTGTGTGTGTGAACTTGCCAGTTCTTCAGAAACACACACTCTCTACCAGGACACTGTGATATTGAGAGCATGCATGTGTCGTCTTTCTGTTTCACAGTGGATCTCTGTTTAAACCACTGCAAAAAAAAAAAACACTTTCATAGTATTTTAGACTTATTTTACAGTACAAATATCAAAACATTCTTAAATCAAAATGCATTTACTTGAGAAGCAAAGTCACTTAAGGTATTAAGTATTGTGTTCTAAAAAATATCAAAATTAAGTAAGTTTATACTTAAAACAATCCCAGCTAACGGAACGTTCTCAGAACTTTGGCTAACGTTGTGACAAGGTTATGAACAAACGTTCTTCCAGTGTTGTTAATAGAGCGTTCATTCAAAGTTATCTGGTCTTTAATAATGCTCTCAAAATGTTAGCACAAAAACTTTACTTATACATAATTTACTTGTTACGGAATGTTACGGAATGTTCAGAGAACATTCAAAAGTAACGTTCCCATAATGTTTGTAAAATGATCAAATGGAATGTTCCCTTACTGTTCGCATAACCAAGAAAAAATGTCATTTTAAAAACTTTTTGAACATTCAGAGAACATTCAGAAATAACGTTCCCATAATCTTCTCAGAACATGTAATTTTTTAGCTGGGAAGCCACTTAATTTTGATGAACTTTTAAGAAAACATGAATTTATATCTTGCCATTTTGCTTCTCAAGTAAATGTATGTTGATTTGACAATGTTTAGATATGTTACAGTAAACCAAGACAAAAATACTTGTTTAGAAAGTCATTTTTGGTGTCACGTGTGGGTATGTTGATGCTGTGAGGTGGCCGGATGTTTGGTTCGGGGTGTGAATGATCTAACTGTCCTAAGGAGCATGAGACTATGTATTTGCAGCTGAAAGTGTTGAAGTTTTTTATGGGCTCTTGGCTGAGGCACATCATGCCCTCTAATCTCCCATCATGCCTCTAATCCACTTCCTGCGCTTTGATCCCTGATTGGCAGCATGTGGTGCGTCTGAGAGAGTTTCTGCTCCGGTACTGCCAGTTTACTGTATTTCACAGTGTGACTATTTTTAATGGAAAACTAAACAGCTGTTCCGAACACTAGTGAGCTGCCTGTCTGTATACTGCCTATATATGAGCTAACTGCAACAACATGCCCTTTTTATCTCTAACACATGAAATGTATTGTTGGCGCGTTGCTATTTTGAGGCAACTGAAAACGACTGCGCCATTGACCAACAAAAACCTGGTCTAAAGTCAATAGGGCAGTATTTTTTGTGTTATTTAAAGGGTGCGTTAGTAATTTGCGCCTATAGGCGGGTGCACAACGCGCGTACACTCTGCTTATTACACACACAGGGACGCGCCGCAGCACACAAACATTTTTAAATATTAAAAATAAAAGATTCCTCTCTGGAGAAGCGTTCAGTCTTTCTGCTCGCAAATTCCACCATGTAAATAGCGAATCCGCCATGGCGCAAGCGCAACTGGCTTTTAAAGGGAATGGGAGATGAGACTCTGATTGGTTTATTGCACGTTACGCCCAAAACACACCCATTACTCTTTAAGAGACTAGGTACAACCCTTTTGGACCATGCGTCTGGCGCGCCGATCGTTTAGCAAAAGTGGATTCTTTTACATCAGGTGGACGGCCGTGTACGTGTGCGCCGTTTACCTGGGTAAGTGATGGTACCAGGATACACTGTGGGACGACGACAAGCCGGTGGAGGGAGTGTGATGCTCAGGGCAATGTTCTGCTGGGAAACCCTGCAGACACGTGCAACCAACCTAAACACTTTAGCAGACCAGGTACACCACTTCATGACAATGGTGTTCCCTGATGCCAGTGACCTCTTTCAGCAGGATAATGCACCCTGCCACACCACACACATTGTTCAGGAATGGTTTGACGAACATGATAAAGAGTTCAAAGTGTTGCCCTGGCCCCCAAATTCCTCAGATCTCAATCCAGTTGAGCATCTGTGGGATGTGCTGGGCCAACAAGTTCGATCCACGACTCTTTCAGACTTATTATTTTCCTAATTATTTTTGTGAAGCTGCTTTGAAACAATCTGTATTGTATAAAGTGCTATATAAACAACTCGACCTTGACCTTAGAAACCATATAGCAACAATACTGGATTTTCTGGAACAGTCTTCACATTGGGAGTGATGCCGTCTAGTTAGGCTGCTCATTGCGGTTTGGAACAGAGTCACAGTCTCGTAACATTCCGTCGGAGTCACTTCCTCACAGTCAGACGGCTCACACCTTCAAAACAAACACGCTTCTCCTGCAGAACGAGCAGTGAGTCAGCTTTATGACCATTTCCACAGTATATTCACCCGTATCTGCTCATCTCTGACTGCTTATATGAACACAGATCTCACAGCGCGAAAACTATCAGTCTGCTTATGACAGAGCAGCGTTATCTTCAGATGATCTGAGGTCATCTGACTCTCAACAAAAAGCACATGATTCCTGTTGATGTTTCCCCTTAAGCGCAGATTGAATTATGATGTTCCACATTACTTTTAAAGGGATAGTTCATCCAAAAATTAAAATGCCCTAGTGGAACAGTGAATTTATCCATGTTCATAAAAAAAGTATTTTGGTAACACTTTACAATAAGGTTCCATTTGTTAACGATATTAGTTAACATGAACTAACAATGAAAAATACTTCTAAAACATTTATTAATCTTAGTTCATGTTCATTTCAACATTTACTAATACATTATTCAAATCAAAAGATGAATCTGTTCATAATAATGGACCTAAGCTTACATGAACTAACAATGAACAGATGCATTTTTATTAACTAACATTAACAAAGTTTAGTAAATACTGTAATAAATGTGTCATGCATTAACTAACATTAACTAATTGAACCTTATTGTAAAGTGGCACTAGTATTTTTGTCTAATTGTTCAGTTAAAATATCTACAAATCCTCAAAACAAGATCAATTTACTTGTGAAGCAGCACTCCATAAGATATTAAGACTTGTTTTATTACTATCTTTTTAAAAAGTGTATTTTGGCAGATATTTTTCACTTATAGACTGTATACATTCAAGTCTTAATATTTTATCCAATGTTGCTTCTCACATAATTTTGTTGCTTTAAGATATTTTTTACTAGAAAACAAGTTCAAAAGGATGACTTGAAACTCATTTTTTGCATTGTAAAGGATGCTGTTGGTCTTTACGAACACACAGATGAATATACAGTATCTATCCTCTAAGGGCTGAGAGGTACAAAGCAATGAAAGAACAATTATCATAGCCAGCGGCCGGTGTTCTTGAGAGGTGGCGGTTATGAGTGGGAGGAAAGGGTGGGGCCGTCCCGCTGAGGTCACACACCCCTCATTCAAAACAGTGCTAGACTCCTGTATAAACAAACCGCTCATCTTCCAACTGACTTTCACAAAACCAGTGACCTCCACACATCTAAGAAATCACACTCATTCCTTGAAAAACACTATTAAAATGTACTTCATTCATGCACTCTTGACTTGGTTAGTATTTCCATAGACTTGGGTCAGTAAGAAATCGCACAGAAACGACCCAGAATATGCTGGCAGCCACATTCTGACACACTAAAACCACTCAGAGCATATTTTGGCTGCACTGACATGGAATAGAGAACAAAACATGAACTGAATATTGACACTTTTGTCTTCTGTAGAGCTGCTTCATAGCTGAAATTTAATTTGTTTCATATTTGATGAAGTTTGCAACATTGACATTGGGCCCTATTTTAACGATCTAAGCGCATGGTCTTAAGCGTATGACGCAGGTGCACTTAAGTCCGAATCCACTTTTGCTAGTTTAACGACGGAAAAAACGGTCGGTGCACCAGGCGCATGGTCCAAAAGGGTTGTACCTAGTCTCTTAATGAGTCATGGGTGTGTTTTGGGCGTAACGTGCAATAAACCAATTAGAGTCTCATCTCCCATTCCCTTTAAAGGTGCATGGCGGATTCGCTATTTACATGGCGGAATTTCCGAGCGAAAAGACCGAACGCTTCTCCAGAGAGGAATCCTTTTATTTTTAATATTTAAAAATGTTTGTGTGCTACTGCGCGTCCCTGTGTGTGTAATAAGCAGAGTGTGCGTGCATTGTGGACCCGCCTATAGGCGCAAATTACTAACGCGCCCTTTAAATAACACAAAATATACTGCACTATTGACTTTAGACCAGGTTTTTGTTGGTCAATGGCGCAGTCGTTTTCAGTTCCTCAAAATAGCAACGCGCCAACAATGCGCCTGAACACACCTGTTTTTCAGACCAGCACGCTCATGGGCGAACACATGGGCGCAAGTGCATTTGCTATTTAAACAACGTGGCGCTGGACGTGAAAATGATAACTGCGTCGGGCTGATACTAGCAAAAAACACTTGCGCCGCGCCTGGCGTCGCATTGCGCCGGGTGTATGATAGGGCCCAGTGTCACTGAACTGAACTGAATCAACATTAAACTAAATTGAGCTGAATAACAACACTTTTCTCTTCTGTTGAGCTGAATCAAATTCATTTCACACACTGTAAACAATGATTTTTCAAAGTTGTAAATAAAACAAAGACTATTAGAGTATGTTTTACAGAGAAAATACTGTTTCAGACTTTGTACATCAAAATTTCATGTTTAATCCAATGTATTAATTGCTGTTTCTTTGTAATTATTTGTGAACTTTACGAGCAATTTCTGTGTGAAAATTGTCACATTTACTCAATTTTTCTTTGTCAAGTTTTTGCACACATTTTTTAAAGGCCATTTCATGCATTCTGATTATTAACACTGTTAAAGAGTTGATTCTCATGCAAAACATGGCCAAAATTTAAAAAAAACGAGTTGGACGTATGAGTAGAGTATTTTTGTGCCAAATACACTCCTTCAGGATTCGAATACGTTTCGGAAAGTTTTTTTCGAGTATGGTCCTGTATGACGTCATAAAGGGCAGAATTGCTTGTATGGGCACTTCTCCCGGATGAGCGCAAGCGCACATCAACCAGAGCGAGAGTGCGCCCCATCATCAAGTTTCGTTCGGTTACGGAAGCCGTCGGCAGCGCTGCCATTTTGCTTTTAGACCACGAAATCAACAATGTCACTAAAGAAGTGTGTTTTTGGTCGTGAGGGAAAGATCACCTTGTTCAGCTTCCCAAATAACCCAGCGATAAGGAAACAGTGGATGCAGTTTGTTTTTCCGGAGCAGCAACGGTGTTCTGCAAGTGTGTTTGTTTGTTCCCGGTCATGAGTGGAAACCGCAGGCGGTGAGTGAAACTGCATCAAATGTCTGTGTTTTGTTGGCAATCGGCGCATAATTGCATATAATATCAACAACATGAACGTATAGTGAATCGAAAGTTATCCAGGGATAATGCGATGATGTATTTTTTTTGTGTGTGTGTGCTCGTGAGTCTTTAGCTCCGTCCACTGCACGCCTGCACGAGCTCGGCTGTTTTCAGAAAGAATCGGTACAGTGTATCTGTCTTTTATAAATATGATAAAACTAAAGACTCTTCAGAGATATGAAGGATGCAATACTACTCTAAAGGTACTCAAGATTAACATAAGATGTTATGTACCCTTTAAGTAAATTTCACATATGGAATTAAGTAAACTATTAAACTAAGTTAAGTAAAATTAACAAAGTGAATAAGTAATTTTAACTTGGCCAGTAAAAGGTTGAGTAATTTCTACTAAGTTGAAGTTTCCTTTGAAATATTTTTTACTCAAATAATATAACACTGAATTAAACCACGCTTTTAAAGTGTATGTTTTACTTAGAAACTTCTAAGTAACATAATAGATCCATGTAATAGTGGTGACACGGCACTTGAACACAGAGACCTCAGTACTTGGTACGCAATACACAGTGACGGTAACATTCAATGGATCGTTTTTAAGTACAAATGTATCATTTCGAGTAGAAATGTCACAAAATGGCAAGTTACTAAACCTAACAACAAAAGCAATGATAAAACAACGAAAAATCAACCTCATTAATTATTCAAACCCCAGTGCATGATGGGAAAAGTTGAGTAATTTTACTTAATTTTATACCTAATTTAATTTCTACAAGCTTGAATTGAGTACTAATATAGAATTTACTTGCCTGAACTAACTTTTTCATGTAGAAATTACGTTTTTTCTGTAGTATTTACTTCACCACGGAATCATTTTTAATCCTACATTTTGATGCAACATTTACACTGTTACACTGCACAGTGAAATGTGCTGAATCAACTTTGAACTAAATAGAGCTGAATAATGACACTATTGACTTTTGAAATTGAAGCTGTTTCACAAATAATGAATTCTGCAACATGAACAGTTATTTTCCTGATTATTTTTGTATTGTATAAAGGGCAATATAAACAACTTTGCAACGCATTGCACAAAGAGCACTTGTGATTATAATTAACAAGTGTAATTATTTATTGACCATTCATTGGTGCCTTTTATTTTATATTGCTGTTGCTGTCATCAAACAGCCTTTACTAAAATCATTGTAACTGAGAAAAACATTCCCTTATGAGTGTGTGAATCCTGTTGTGCATGCAAAACGATCTTCAGGATATTGATAATCCACTTTAACGCACACTAACATACAGGACAGCCGGCTGGCAGGTTTTCGTAGGTCTGTTATTCAAATCAGTTGGGCGGTACTGAGGGGAAACCTCGGCTGATTTAAATGTCAAAAGATAATTTGAATGGGTATGTTTGGGAGTTATTTAATTACCCAGAAACCTTATAGGCAGAGAGAAGCTGAACATGAGTAATATTCTGAAATGTCAAGCGCTCTCGCCTTATTTCAGAGCTGAAACTCTGTTGGATGTGAATCGGATTTCGTTACTCTGTCCGTCCAATGTGCTTAGTTGGTAATTTCAGGCTTAAAAAAAACGGACAGAATCATTCCGGATTGTTGTGCATGTATCATTTGGGAAGAGACACAGTTGATTTTCTACGGCTACAGGGCCTTGTCCGTGTTTCCAGCGTGTTCCTCTCAGGCGCCACCTTATCAGTGACCTTGAGCGGTTTGCTGTGAAATACGACGGACTCGTGAAGTAAGCAACACCTGGGCTGTGTGGGTGTGTGAAAACACTGATACTAAACACACACAAGGAAGCACTTAAACTCACTTCTGCTGACAAACGCAGAACTAAAGTCAACAACAAATCCTTGAGAGTTTTTCTAAGGGCAATGAACACACATTCACAAAACTCTGAGCAAGCAAATCAAGCGCTTTGAATTTTGAACATGAAAACTATGAAACATGACAGTTTCCTCAGTGGTTTCTCCGAGAGAGGAATACTGAACAAACAGACTCCCCTGATTCTCCAAAGAAAATTATCCCAGTAATCTTACATGTGCCTCCTCTAGAGATCTCAACAATGGCTCAAACTGTGCCTGTAACTAAAAGTCAAGAGCATTTCTCATCAGTTGATCAGATACTCATACTGTATTTCAACAACATTTGTCAGTTTTAGGAGCAAAATCTGAGATAAAGGTGATTCTTAAATGAAATACATTCCCATTAATTCTCCAGAGATACAAAAGAGCAGCTTCTGAACAATAGACTCTTACTTTGGATTAATTTCCCTAAAAGTATCCAAAAACGTTTTCTTCTTTCATCCAGTTACAACACTTTGATAACACTTTACTTGAAGCCTTTATATAATGCATTATAAAAGTATTTTAATCACCTTAAAGTACAAAGTATGACCTGTAATGTAACTACAGTTATAATACATTAAGGTAGCACTTTACAAAAAGGTCTCATTTATTAACATTAGCTAATACATTCACCAAATTTTACAGCATATACACCGATCAGGCATAACATTATGACAGGTGAAGTGAATAACACTGATTATCTCTTCATCACAGCACCTGTTAGTGGGTGGGATATATTAGGCAGCAAGTGAACATTTTGTCCTCAAAGTTGATGTGTTAGAAGCAGGAAAAATGGGCAAGCGTAAGGATTTGAGCGAGTTTGACAAGGGCCAAATTGTGATGGCTAGACGACTGGGTCAGAGCATCTCCAAAACTGCCGTTCCCGGTCTGCAGTGGTCAGTATCTATCAAAAGTGGTCCAAGGAAGGAACAGTGGTGAACCAGCGACAGGGTCATGGGCGGCCAAAGCTCATTGATGCACATGGGGAGCGAAGGCTGGCCTGTGTGGTCCGATCAAACAGACGAGCTACTGTAGCTCAAATTGCTCAAGAAGTTAATGTTGGTTCTGATAGAAAGGTGTCAGAATACACAGTGCATTGCAGTTTGTTGTGTATGGGGCTGCATAGCTGCAGACCAGTCAGGGTGCCCATGCTGACCCCTGTCCACCGCCGAAAGCGCCAACAGTGGGCACGTGAGCATCAGAACTGGACCACGGAGCAATGGAAGAAGGTGGCCTGGTCTGATGAATCACGTTTTCTTTTACATCATGTGGATGGCCAGGTGCGTGTGCGTCGCTTATCTGGGGAACACATGGCACCAGGATGCACTATGGGAAGAAGGCAAGCCGGGGGAAGCAGTGTGATGCTTTGGGCAATGTTCTGCTGGGAAACCTTGGGTCCTGCCATCCATGTGGATCCATGTGGTTGACGCATACCACCTACCTAAGCATTGTTGACTTGGCCTCCAAATTCCCCAGATCTCAATCCAATCGAGCATCTGTGGGATGTGCTGAACAAACAAGTCCGATCCATGGATTTTAGGGGTTTAGGGGTAGTATCTAGTTATTACCCAAATATTGTAATAACTATAATAAGTACTAGTATGTACATGGGGAACAGGACTGTAAAATAAAGTGTCAAAAATGTAATGCATTTAAACATTGAACTATTTTCAGATTTAACAAATCTGCAAATATAATGCATTTTTACAGTTATTTATGAAAATAATGCATTACAATACCTTTATAATGCATTATACATAAAGGCCTCAAGTAAAGTGTTACCAACATTTTTAATAGAGGCATATTCCTCTAAGTAAAGTCTGTTTTTACTCCTAGATAAGACTGCATTTTCTGCAGTGTTTACTCACTCACTGACTGATGTAAATCACCAGCATGATCATGTGTCATGTGTCTTATTCTGGTCGCCAGCGCTTGATATGGGCAAGGTGACATTCCGTATCTAATCTGACTTCCTGTCTTGTGGGCTGAGGGGCGGCAGCAGCTGTGCTAATGAAGACTGGAGTGACTGGCTTCAGGGTGAACGGGAACAGGTGCAGACCGGGGGGGAGAGAGAGAGAGAGAGAGAGAGAGAGAGAGAGAGAGAGAGAGAAAGGGCCCTCTGTTCCAGAGATCACTCACCCATAACAGACACAAGGGCCAAAGTCAAGTGTTTACGACAGGAGATTTAAAGTTAGCTGTTTAAGTGGGCACCATTTTATGTCTTTCAGCTACAATATTTCATAGTATTTCAAATACATTTGAAATGTTAGATTAAAGGAATGTTCTTAAAGGGATAGTTCACCCAAAAATTAAAATTCTGTCATCATTTACTCACCTTCAAGTTGTTCCAAACCTGTATGAATTTCTTTCTCCTGCTGAACACAAAAGAAGATATTTTGAAGAATACAGGTAACCAAACAGGCCCAGGGCTCCATTGACTTACATGGTATGGGAAAAAATAGGGACGTTTTTTGGGTTAACTGTCCCTTTAAAGCCACAATATGTAATTTTTCGCCGCTAGAGGTCGCTTATTCAAAACAAAGGCGTAGCTTGATGACGCCTTGATTTCGCAGAGCTTTTATTCTGCCGGAGACGACCGCTTCTGCTCATGCGTATGTGGGGTAACGCAGCGCTGTTTTATCAAATTAGATACATTTGAGTGTGTTGAAATGTATCTAATTTGGCTATTATGAGACACTTGTTGCACACTGCAGTAAGCGAGATCAATATTAGGCGTGGTAAAACATGGTACTCGTGGTAAATCAAGAAAACGAGATTTAAACAATAAGACTACCTGTGTTGAGCTATATAACAATGATTCATTTTCTGTCGATGAATGTATCCAAACAGTTGCTGACCTGTCTAATAATACACTTAATATATTAACGCATCTTTGGTGTTTCCATGGTTTCTACAAAATAACCAAAATTGAGGGTAACACGAGTATGATGTCATTGATAGGCAGTCTGTGTCCTGGTTAAAATTGCTTATTTCTCTGGATTTAAACATTCTTGGAAACATCTGGGATAATGTAAGTACACAAGTCAACGAAATATATAAAATTGTTCTAGTGGTTCTTAGATATTTTAATCCAAAAATCTTACATATTGTGCCTTTAAAGGACCATTTAGATTATAGACAGTTTAAATAATTATTTTGCACTGAAGAGGTAATGTTACTATTATTAATAATACAAGTGCATTAACAAAAATACAAGCTTCAGGTTTCTGCATTTCACAATGTTTTATTTGTTTTCACGAACTGAAAGCTGCGGCCGCGTTCACACAACTGCAGTATTTGACCGTTTAATACGGTTACGTTTATACACAGTTCAGTTATTATTATTCATGACCCACAACCGCATCTGTAAAAGTGCTGTAATTACTCTAAACTGAACATAAATGTGTGTTTGTTGCTTGTTTTCGGTAACTTACATAGACGTGGACAGGCGTCGTGTGTGAAGTGACGGTTGGATTCAGTTAACCGACGCTCTGCAGTCGATGGATAAACTCACAATTCAACCGAAATCGTGTTGCTCAACTTTCCAGTGATATGGACGTACGTAACACTGATATTTACATTAGTCATTGTCACAACAATGGTGTTATTCACGGCTATGCGATTACACAAAAAATGCGATTGACCTTGGTTATTTGAAACGGTTCATTGAGCCGAATTGAGTGCGATTCACTTCAACTAACCTGTAATGATTCGACTAGATTGATTCATTTCAACGAACCTGTTCCTTCAAACAATTCGACTCAATGAACCGGTTAAAATAATCGATTTATCTGTTCTTTTTACATCACATGCTGTTACGTCATTGCGTCATTTCTACTCTATGGCCTTTTATCCCCTCAAACGCAATCAAATAAAGTTGAGGTCGTATATTAGGCTACTTTATATTACAGTTTTGCACCTAAAGCAGCCAATAAGGGCAGTGACAGAATTTACATCTCTTACCTATTCTTTTTTTTTTTTTTTTGCATAATTCCATAAAATGCTATTTAATCAAAGAAAATCAGTCATAAACATGTGACCCTGGACCACAAAACCAGTCATAAGGGTCAATTTTCTTGAAATTGAGATTTATACATCATTTGAATAAATAAGCTTTCCATTGATGTATGGTTTGTTAGGATATGGCCGTATTTGGCCGAGATACAACTATTTGAAAATCTGGAATCTGAGGGTGCAAAAAAAAATCTAAACATTGAGAAAATCTCCTTTAAAATTGTCCAAATGAAGTCCTTAGCAATGCATATTACTACTAATAATACATTTTTGATATATTTACGGTAGGAAATTTACAAAATATCTTTATTTAACATGATCTTTACTTAATATCCTAATGATTTTTGGCATAAAAGAAAAATCGATAGTTTTGACCCATACAATGCATTGTTGGCTATTGCCACAAATATACTCGTGCAACTTATGACTGGTTTTGTGGTCCAGGGTCACATATTTCCATCACATTTGTTATTGTGATTAAAGAAACCATCTCCTTTAGTCAAATACTTTTATTGGCTCTTAACATTTCGGAAATGTTCATTAGAGATTGTTAGTCAATTCGGACATGTTTGAAATCACATGCTTGTTTTTTGGGGCAAATGCTAGACACTGTTTATTAACGTTGTTCCTCATCTGACAGGCAGCTGACTGGAAGACAACATACCCAATGTGTCTTTGTCAGCTCTGAAGTTAATAACAAATATCCTTTTAATAGCAAATAGCTAACTAGCTACCCAGCTGGGGGTTTCACTTGGTTAATCTGACAATCATTATCATAAACTGACATTCACAAGGTTTTGTAACAGTTTGGCCCAAGACGTATGAACAATATTGACTGAAAACTGAACAATATTAATAAAAAAATAGTTCCATTTAATTTAGAAATGCACTTTTAACCAATATTTGTGTCATATATCTTTGTGTTTATTAGATTTATGCCTCAAATGCTTAAAGTGTATCATCATGTCATTAGCTTACTTAAACTGATTCATCAAACTGAATCGTTTGGGAGTTGCTTTGCCCGTGTGCTTCAAATATGGAGCACTATTTGGTTTCAGTTAGGATGCTGCCTTAGGAGATATAGCTACCTACGTAGACAGCAAGACAGTTCACACGGTTCTGGAACAGAGCTTATGTCTTACACAAGAAAACAAACGACAAATACATAAATAAAGCAGTCGCTGAAGGTTCACTGCAGCCCTCCGGCTCTGTCATTGGCTCGTTTTCAGCACATCTCTCCATCCTACACCTCCTGCTCTGATAATTAGCTTTCGTTTAATTCCACACGACTGCCGGAAGGAGTAAATGATTACATGATTAACTGGCAATTAGAAAATTACAATGATTTTGTAGCAGAAACACTGCTGAAGCCCCAGCCAAACTACAAACTTAAGTAACAGGCCAGTGATTTCTGTTGCAGTGATATCAGAATCTAACGTGGTGCATGTTTGATCATTTTAGGAATGGATAAACTTATACAAGAGGATGTGTAAATGTCCAAAGAAACAAACAATAACCCTGGTTTGTAGTCCAGAAATCAATACAGCACAAAATTCAAATCACAAAGTGGCCTGACATCCAATTCAAATCTGATTTTTTTTTTTTTTGGTATAGGCCTATGTTTCCATTTAAAAGCCATAATGGTTCAATAAATGCCATTTATGATACTGCACTCTAAAAAATCTTGGGTTATTTTTCTACCCAAATCCTGGGTTGAGCCTTTTGGGTAATTTTTGGGTTATTTTTTCAGTGTTTGGGTAGTTTTTGTGTTACCCAGATCCTGGGTCAGACGTAACAACCCAGTGTTTGGGTGGTTTTTGCGTTACCAGATCCTGGGTCAGACGTAACAACCCAGCGTTTGGGTGGTTTTTGCGTTACCAGATCCTGGGTCAGACGTAACAACCCAGCGTTTGGGTGGTTTTTGCGTTACCCAGATCCTGGGTCAGATGTAACAACCCAGCGTTTGGGTGGTTTTTGCGTTACCCAGATCCTGGGTCAGACGTAACAACCCAGCGTTTGGGTGGTTTTTGCGTTACCAGATCCTGGGTCAGACGTAACAACCCAGCATTTGGGTGGTTTTTGCGTTACCAGATCCTGGGTCAGACGTAACAACCCAGCGTTTGGGTGGTTTTTGCGTTACCAGATCCTGGGTCAGACGTAACAACCCAGCGTTTGGGTGGTTTTTGCGTTACCCAGATCCTGGGTCAGATGTAACAACCCAGCGTTTGGGTGG
This sequence comes from Coreius guichenoti, assembly GCA_039654105.1. NCBI lineage: Eukaryota > Metazoa > Chordata > Actinopteri > Cypriniformes > Gobionidae > Coreius > Coreius guichenoti. The sequence goes on along the minus strand of CM077182.1, from coordinate 4,106,777 downwards.
TTTTTGCGTTACCCAGATCCTGGGTCAGACGTAACAACCCAGTGTTTGGGTGGTTTTTGCGTTACCAGATCCTGGGTCAGACGTAACAACCCAGCATTTGGGTGGTTTTTGCGTTACCCAGATCCTGGGTCAGATGTAACAACCCAGCGTTTGGGTGGTTTTTGCGTTACCCAGATCCTGGGTCAGACGTAACAACCCAGCGTTTGGGTGGTTTTTGTGTTACCAGATCCTGGGTCAGACGTAACAACCCAGCGTTTGGGTGGTTTTTGTGTTACCAGATCCTGGGTCAGACGTAACAACCCAGCGTTTGGGTGGTTTTTGTGTTACCAGATCCTGGGTCAGACATAACAACCCAGCGTTTGGGTGGTTTTTGTGTTACCAGATCCTGGGTCAGACGTAACAACCCAGCGTTTGGGTGGTTTTTGTGTTACCAGATCCTGGGTCAGACGTAACAACCCAGCGTTTGGGTGGTTTTTGTGTTACCAGATCCTGGGTCAGACGTAACAACCCAGCGTTTGGGTGGTTTTTGTGTTACCAGATCCTGGGTCAGACGTAACAACCCAGCGTTTGGGTGGTTTTTGTGTTACCAGATCCTGGGTCAGACGTAACAACCCAGCGTTTGGGTGGTTTTTGTGTTACCCAGCTCCTGGGTCAGACGTAACAACCCAGCGTTTGGGTGGTTTTTGTGTTACCCAGATCCTGGGTCAGACGTAACAACCCAGCGTTTGGGTGGTTTTTGTGTTACCCAGATCCTGGGTCAGACGTAACAACCCAGTGTTTGGGTGGTTTTTGTGATACTCAGATCCTGGGTCAGACGTAACAACCCAGTGTTTGAGTGGTTTTTGTGTTACCAGATCCTGGGTCAGACGTAACAACCCAGTGTTTGGGTGGTTTTTGTGTTACCAGATCCTGGGTCAGACGTAACAACCCAGTGTTTGGGTGGTTTTTGTGTTACCAGATCCTGGGTCAGACGTAACAACCCAGTGTTTGAGTGGTTTTTGTGTTACCAGATCCTGGGTCAGACGTAACAACCCAGTGTTTGGGTGGTTTTTGTGTTACCAGATCCTGGGTCAGACGTAACAACCCAGTGTTTGGGTGGTTTTTGTGTTACCAGATCCTGGGTCAGACGTAACAACCCAGTGTTTGGGTGGTTTTTGTGTTACCAGATCCTGGGTCAGACGTAACAACCCAGTGTTTGGTTTTTGTGTTACCCAGATCCTGGGTCAGACGTAACAACCCAGTGTTTGAGTGGTTTTTGTGTTACCAGATCCTGGGTCAGACGTAACAACCCAGTGTTTGGGTGGTTTTTGTGTTACCAGATCCTGGGTCAGACGTAACAACCCAGTGTTTGGGTGGTTTTTGTGTTACCAGATCCTGGGTCAGACGTAACAACCCAGTGTTTGGGTGGTTTTTGTGTTACCAGATCCTGGGTCAGACGTAACAACCCAGTGTTTGGGTGGTTTTTGTGTTACCAGATCCTGGGTCAGACGTAACAACCCAGTGTTTGAGTGGTTTTTGTGTTACCAGATCCTGGGTCAGACGTAACAACCCAGTGTTTGGGTGGTTTTTGTGTTACCAGATCCTGGGTCAGACGTAACAACCCAGTGTTTGGGTGGTTTTTGTGATACTCAGATCCTGGGTTAGACGTAACAACCCAGTGTTTGAGTGGTTTTTGTGTTACCAGATCCTGGGTCAGACGTAACAACCCAGTGTTTGGGTGGTTTTTGTGTTACCAGATCCTGGGTCAGACGTAACAACCCAGTGTTTGGGTGGTTTTTGTGTTACCAGATCCTGGGTCAGACGTAACAACCCAGTGTTTGAGTGGTTTTTGTGTTACCAGATCCTGGGTCAGACGTAACAACCCAGTGTTTGGGTGGTTTTTGTGTTACCAGATCCTGGGTCAGACGTAACAACCCAGTGTTTGGGTGGTTTTTGTGTTACCAGATCCTGGGTCAGACGTAACAACCCAGCGTTTGGGTGGTTTTTGCGTTACCAGATCCTGGGTCAGACGTAACAACCCAGCGTTTGGGTGGTTTTTGCGTTACCCAGATCCTGGGTCAGACGTAACAACCCAGCGTTTGGGTGGTTTTTGCGTTACCCAGATCCTGGGTCAGACGTAACAACCAGCGTTTGGGTGGTTTTTGCGTTACCAGATCCTGGGTCAGACGTAACAACCCAGCGTTTGGGTGGTTTTTGTGTTACCAGATCCTGGGTCAGACGTAACAACCCAGCGTTTGGGTGGTTTTTGCGTTACCAGATCCTGGGTCAGACGTAACAACCCAGCGTTTGGGTGGTTTTTGTGTTACCAGATCCTGGGTCAGACGTAACAACCCAGCGTTTGGGTGGTTTTTGTGTTACCCAGATCCTGGGTCAGACGTAACAACCCAGCGTTTGGGTGGTTTTTGTGTTACCCAGATCCTGGGTCAGACGTAACAACCCAGTGTTTGGGTGGTTTTTGTGATACTCAGATCCTGGGTCAGACGTAACAACCCAGTGTTTGAGTGGTTTTTGTGTTACCAGATCCTGGGTCAGACGTAACAACCCAGTGTTTGGGTGGTTTTTGTGTTACCAGATCCTGGGTCAGACGTAACAACCCAGTGTTTGGGTGGTTTTTGTGTTACCAGATCCTGGGTCAGACGTAACAACCCAGTGTTTGGGTGGTTTTTGTGTTACCAGATCCTGGGTCAGACGTAACAACCCAGTGTTTGGGTGGTTTTTGTGTTACCAGATCCTGGGTCAGACGTAACAACCCAGTGTTTGGTTTTTGTGTTACCCAGATCCTGGGTCAGACGTAACAACCCAGTGTTTGAGTGGTTTTTGTGTTACCAGATCCTGGGTCAGACGTAACAACCCAGTGTTTGGGTGGTTTTTGTGTTACCAGATCCTGGGTCAGACGTAACAACCCAGTGTTTGGGTGGTTTTTGTGTTACCAGATCCTGGGTCAGACGTAACAACCCAGTGTTTGAGTGGTTTTTGTGTTACCAGATCCTGGGTCAGACGTAACAACCCAGTGTTTGGGTGGTTTTTGTGTTACCAGATCCTGGGTCAGACGTAACAACCCAGTGTTTGGGTGGTTTTTGTGTTACCAGATCCTGGGTCAGACGTAACAACCCAGTGTTTGGGTGGTTTTTGTGTTACCAGATCCTGGGTCAGACGTAACAACCCAGTGTTTGAGTGGTTTTTGTGTTACCAGATCCTGGGTCAGACGTAACAACCCAGTGTTTGGGTGGTTTTTGTGTTACCAGATCCTGGGTCAGACGTAACAACCCAGTGTTTGGGTGGTTTTTGTGATACTCAGATCCTGGGTCAGACGTAACAACCCAGTGTTTGAGTGGTTTTTGTGTTACCAGATCCTGGGTCAGACGTAACAACCCAGTGTTTGGGTGGTTTTTGTGTTACCAGATCCTGGGTCAGACGTAACAACCCAGTGTTTGAGTGGTTTTTGTGTTACCAGATCCTGGGTCAGACGTAACAACCCAGTGTTTGGGTGGTTTTTGTGTTACCAGATCCTGGGTCAGACGTAACAACCCAGTGTTTGGGTGGTTTTTGTGTTACCAGATCCTGGGTCAGACGTAACAACCCAGTGTTTGGGTGGTTTTTGTGTTACCAGATCCTGGGTCAGACGTAACAACCCAGTGTTTGGGTGGTTTTTGTGTTACCAGATCCTGGGTCAGACGTAACAACCCAGTGTTTGGGTGGTTTTTGTGTTACCAGATCCTGGGTCAGACGTAACAACCCAGTGTTTGGGTGGTTTTTGTGTTATGCAGATCCTGGGTCAGACGTAACAACCCAGTGTTTGGTTTTTGTGTTACCCAGATCCTGGGTCAGACGTAACAACCCAGTGTTTGGGTGGTTTTTGCGTTACCAGATCCTGGGTCAGACGTAACAACCCAGTGTTTGGGTGGTTTTTGTGTTACCAGATCCTGGGTCAGACGTAACAACCCAGTGTTTGAGTGGTTTTTGTGTTACCAGATCCTGGGTCAGACGTAACAACCCAGTGTTTGGGTGGTTTTTGTGTTACCAGATCCTGGGTCAGACGTAACAACCCAGTGTTTGGGTGGTTTTTGTGATACTCAGATCCTGGGTCAGACGTAACAACCCAGTGTTTGAGTGGTTTTTGTGTTACCAGATCCTGGGTCAGACGTAACAACCCAGTGTTTGGGTGGTTTTTGTGTTACCAGATCCTGGGTCAGACGTAACAACCCAGTGTTTGAGTGGTTTTTGTGTTACCAGATCCTGGGTCAGACGTAACAACCCAGTGTTTGGGTGGTTTTTGTGTTACCAGATCCTGGGTCAGACGTAACAACCCAGTGTTTGGGTGGTTTTTGTGTTACCAGATCCTGGGTCAGACGTAACAACCCAGTGTTTGGGTGGTTTTTGTGTTACCAGATCCTGGGTCAGACGTAACAACCCAGTGTTTGGGTGGTTTTTGTGTTATGCAGATCCTGGGTCAGACGTAACAACCCAGTGTTTGGTTTTTGTGTTACCCAGATCCTGGGTCAGACGTAACAACCCAGTGTTTGGGTGGTTTTTGCGTTACCAGATCCTGGGTCAGACGTAACAACCCAGTGTTTGGGTGGTTTTTGTGTTACCAGATCCTGGGTCAGACGTAACAACCCAGTGTTTGGGTGGTTTTTGTGTTACCAGATCCTGGGTCAGACGTAACAACCCAGTGTTTGGGTGGTTTTTGTGTTACCAGATCCTGGGTCAGACGTAACAACCCAGTGTTTGGGTGGTTTTTGTGTTACCAGATCCTGGGTCAGACGTAACAACCCAGTGTTTGGGTGGTTTTTGTGTTATGCAGATCCTGGGTCAGACGTAACAACCCAGTGTTTGGTTTTTGTGTTACCCAGATCCTGGGTCAGACGTAACAACCCAGTGTTTGGGTGGTTTTTGCGTTACCAGATCCTGGGTCAGACGTAACAACCCAGTGTTTGTGTAGTTTTTGTGTTACCAGATCCTGGTTCACCTAAACGAGTGTCGTGTCACTCTTTTTGCGTGATGAAAACACCTGATGCCTTGCAAAATGTTATGGTTTAATTAAAAAAGATACAGAATATAAATACTTAGGATGTTAAAATATATTCTCAGAACTGCACACTGATTGTTTATGAACAGGTTATGGAGTCAGTCACAGCATATTTCGGCTACGAGAGAAACGCAGGGCGGCGGTCTGAAGCTAGAAGTTCCCCCGCTGAACACGATACAAGAGATCGGGACAACAGAGACAGAGACTGGACGATTGCACTTGAATTACTTCTAAATGTTTAATTTTTACTTCTAATATTTGTTAAACAAGCTTAAATGTTGGCGATATGTATTAAAACTATATATATGCTATATTGTAAAATATGATCAAAAATAAAAGGAATTATGCAAACCATTGGTTGTGTGGAGTATTTTTTTTAAAAGATTAGAGGATTTAAGTTAATCCGTAGACATTAATTCATGTGAAGTAAAAAAACAAAACAAAAAAGCCAGTATTATAGTAAAAATTAATCAACTATGCTGGGATAAATAAACAACCCAATTTGCTGGGTAAAATTAACCCTATATTTACCCAGCCCTTGGGTTGAAAACAAGCCAAATTGGGTTGTCTTTAACCCAGTGTTTTTTAGAGTGTGTGACAAACGGATGTGGTTCGTAAACAGGAGATCAGCATCTATAAGAGTGACATTCCTGGAACACGACTCAGATTACACAGAGGTGTACAGGCGTAAAAATAGATAATCGGGGTGTGCGCGCATAGGGCAGAGAATGAGGCAGTCTGCCATTTTTACACACTCTCACCCATAATGCCCTGCGAGGCCTTTGAAAGAATCTCAGCCATGTACTGAAAAGCACACATGCATGGCTTCTTACGCATCTACCACCCACACTTGCTGATCACATCCCAAATCCACACAGGAACTATTACATGACACTAAAGTACAGTAGTGTGATGTAATGAAGCCGTCCTAGTCTACAAAGGTCATGTGTATCCAATAACACACACGGTGGTCCTGCATCGGGTGCTCGTTCTGATTTAGCGTCCGGGGTTTTAATTAAGTTAGCCGGGTTCTCCGGGTGCGTTCGGAGGCATAGATGTGTGGCCAGCACTTCGTCTTACTGACAGCTCTGACAGTGAAATATTATTCTAGGAAACGGCTTCCACTTATAGCTCAGGAAGACGGGCGAGTGCATCACAGAGCTGACGACACGAGACACACTGGAAACGTGAACGATAAGGCCTAGAACACGAGCATGTGACTGCAATGAATGCGATTCATAATGCAATGCAAATCTTCTATGACTAGTTTTCAAGTCAAGGCAGAGCAAGAGTTTGAAGAAGCAACCTAGTTTAAGTTAGTGTTGACATTTGACATGTTTCAGTGCATACCATTTGTTCGTTCTGTACCATGAAATCCCCAAAAACACAGCACTAAGCAAAGACAAAGATGCAACATTCATTTGAAATGGAATGTATATTTCAAAGGTATGAAAGTGGCATTCACATCAGCTTAAGGAACGATGCCGTTCCATCAGAAAATGTCATTGTCACACGCAGGACTCGACAGCAGATCATCGGGCATTTCTTGATGAATCAACAATATCCAGTTCAGTTCTGTCGCCGTGCATTCGACTGAGACGTTTTATGTAATGCACTATCGATCAGAATACACAGATCAACATCCCCAGTCAGGATAGAGGCCGCATTTCATTTTGGCTGTGATGAGAAGACATTTTCCTAGTGTTTTTGCCCACTTCCAGTGGGACAAAATGAAAAACTGCACATCAGTCACGGCATCAAATATGGCGTCTACACTGACTGAGGTCAATGGCACAGTCAACGTTCATAGTTCAAATGAATGAACCTTAACAGAGCATGAGTTACATGTCAACATGATGTAGAATGTAGAAGTGCATTCTTTGGTTTGATTATAGCAACAAAAAGAACAAACAATGCACCGTTAAAACCAGTGTTGGTCAAATGTGAATCTTCCATTCAAACCAGTTCTGTAAAAAAATGAAAATCAAAAGACATAACCCAACATTCAGATATGCAAATGGCCTGTTACAAAATATATGTACAAATAAATATATAATCAAACGCAGAAGAGATTTAAACGCTCCACTGGTGGAGGTTCTGATTCTCAGGTGGTCTCTTTAAAATCCCTTCACATGCAGACTGCAATCTGGACCGTAACAAATTGGCCTTTCAGGCCTCCTGGAAGATATTGATTGCACGTCCAGAGGCGCACAAGACTGACAAATGAAACTGTTCAAGACGGACGATGATGCACTAAAGGCATTTCGCATTTACAACCCAAGAACATGTAAGAGAGACCGGGGTTAGTTGTCACACCTTTCATGCAGTTTCTGTATAAATACAGACTTTGCTTCAGAAATCAAACGAACATTTACATCATGGTACAGTTCATTGGGGCATGTTGTCACAAGGGGAACCTTTCATTTTTGGACACTAAATTTAGCCAAATAAAATAATTCTGGAAAGAAAAAAAAAAAAAAAAAAAAAAAAAAATCAGGTCATTTTGACCAACATAGATTTGAACTCATTGCATCATGTGACAGCTTGCCCCAGCCTGGCATTTCTGGAGAATACAATCTCAAATCTACCTTCTAGCTCCCTCTCACCTTATATCCCAGCGTGATTTTACAGATTACTGAAAAACAAATTATTTGGAGGGCAGAATCCACACAACTGATCCTAATTGAAGACTAGATGTTTGTTTGCACCAGGCATAACCACTGCTAGACAATAGGAGCGTTCATACAAATGCACTTCCGACTCAAAACCACAGTGAGACAACTTGCCCCGGCCCCCCCTACAGTCTCAGAGGAGATATTCCCGGCTCGTATTAGAATGCAATTCAGCTGTGATGTCCTTCGATGCATGAAGAGCGTCTGCGCGTCCAAGTGCACAAGGTGACACCGAACCGACGTCCGCGAGCTCCGCTCTGCTGTAATGCGCATCCCATGGAGCGTCCCTTGATCTCGAGCCCTCCGGAGAGGCTCCGCGGCTCTCCGGCGTCCTACTGCGCGTTTCGGACCATCTTCTGCGAGGAGACCACCAGCAGCTGCTGCTGCTTCTGCCGGCTGGACTTGACGGCCAGGATCGCCTGGCGGTTCTTGTACTGGACCATCTGGAGCGTGATCTCCGCGTTCCAGCCCTCGTCCTGCGGGCACCTGAAGTCGATCTCTCGGCCCTCAGACATCACCACCGTGAAGTACACGTACTTCCCCTTGCGCTCCACGCAGTCCACGGTCTTCATGTTGGCGAAGTGCAGCTCCTTCACCTTGCAGCCGGTGTCGTGGTGGTGGTGATGTTGGTGGTGGTGTTTGGGCGGGTGAAGCATCAGTCCGTCCTCGGTCAGCACGCAGCGCTTCTTCTTCCACAGCTGCAGCAGCCCGTCACTGCGCTTCTCCAGCGCGCCCTCCTTCAGCACGCGCGCGCCGCCAGCGGACTCCAGCATCGCCTCAGTTCGCGCATGAAACGAGCCTGTGTTCGGGTTGGGACTGGGGTTAGGTATGCGGACGGACGGGTGTCCCGGGTCTGCGAGGACTCTGATGATCGGGACAGAGCGCGCACGGGGGTTTTCTTTCACGCGCGGACCGCCCACTGCATGAGTGAAGCACGCGCGCTCAACTCGGCAACATCAGCACGCGCGCACATACACAATCGAGTTCATCATGCTGTCTCAAAACCAACCGAGGTGTCTACCTAGGCATCATAATCTTAATGTTGTATTATGTAATTTAACATACATCACAAATGCCTAAAATATGACAATACCATTGTAACATTTAATGTCGGGAATATGTAAATATTTCAATTCAATAAACTATCTGTATAAATATTGAAATACAATGTTATGTAATACCACAACATGTGAAATGCAAACATTAAAACGTGAAAGATTAAAACAGACATTAAATGACTAAAAAAAAAAGATTTTAATATATCCCATTTAAGTACAATATAATAAAGCAGTGAAATACTTGAATTTAAATAGGCCTATTCATTTTAACATCTCCTAATATACTTTTGTAATGTCTGAATCAAATAAGCATATTCAAATATCCTAAGTCTGCAAAGAAAAAAAATAAAATAAAAATAGCAATAAAAAGCTCATTTTTTTCTCTTCCGCTCCAGATTTAAACCATCAAGTGAGATGATCTTGCTAGCAACATTAATATGATTTATTTGTTACTTATAGGCAACATTTGTGAGATTCATAATCTTTGTTGCATTATGCAATTTAATGCAAACATTTAGGAAGAGATCATATAAATGCCTAAAATGACAATAGCATTATGTAAAATGTAGCGTAGTGAATGTAAAATTTCAATTAAATAAACTAACATCTGTATAAATATTCAAATACGTTATAGTAAATACCAAAACATTAAATGAAAACATTAAAATGTGAAATATCAGATTAAAACATATTGAATGACTATAAAGAGCATTTTAATATATAATTACAATATGTACTAATAAAGCAGTGAAATACTTGAATTTAAATATTCATTTTAACATTCAAAACTTGGGATATAAAACTGTCCTAATATACTTTTGCAGTGTCCGAATCAAATGAATAAGCATATTCAATCTCTTAGAAGTTGGCAAGCAAAAAAACAAAAAAACAAAACAATAAAAAGTCATCAAGGACAAATGCAAAGTCTTTTTTCTCTTTCATTACGGATTTAAACCAAGAGAGATGATCTTGCTATCAACATTAAGTAAATATGGTTTATTGGTTATAGGTTACTTTGAGTTTGATAAGTAATAAGCCTATTTTGATTACTTAAATGATTGCACGTTGAAGTGAAAATTGATCATTTTGATAACTGATAATTTAAACTCAACGCTGCCGCCTAGTGGACTCCATGAATGATTACAAATATTTCACAAAAATTGCCACAGACCATAACATTCAGAACGTTTAAATGACACGGTTAAACTTAAAGTTGCCATATTTCAGAGATTTCCAGTGAGAACTAGCTTTAAATCCAGACACCTGTATTGAAAAACATGGCATGCCAAAAAAAAAAAAAAAAAAAAAAAAAAAAAAAAAAAAAAAAAGACCAAGGCGTGCACATTTTACAATTTATTTTTCATGAATATACATCCACGTACAGTTATTGAGTACATTAGTATTTTGTAGCATGGCATTTTGCTTTGACAACAGCTGCTGAGGGGAACCAGAAAGACCCCTGCTGCTAATCGACGAGCCAGACGCCCTGCGCTAGACGTGTGCACAGAGCCGGGGCTACGAGACACGGGATACTGTGGCGTTTGGGGTTTCTGAGTGAAAATATTGCTCTATCTGCTTCAGACCTGCTGGGCTGCGCTACGAGTGAGAGGAGACGTCGAAGACCTTCCTCTGAGTGCACACACACATACACACAGTCACACACGCAGACGATCGCACCCCTTCACAGTGATAGGCCTGCCAAACAGAGGGTGGCGTGTCACCACAGACTACTCAACAAACATCACTCAGGGCCGAGCTCGGAAACAAACCAGAAACTGGCTCCTCCAATCAGGTTCTCGCATTCAAAGTCTAATCCTCCAATGAGGTCGGGATCATTATAAGTGCATTCTGGAGAGATGCATGGAGCAGAGAACCCACCTGAATAACGGCAAGCCAGCATAACGTTAAGCGCTTGGTCTAATCGACGTTGGAAAGAGACGCTACCAATACATAACAAAAAGTACAAAGTGCTCGTAGGAAAAAGAAAAAAAAAACGACAGTCATGCAGCAGAGCGTCTACTGAAGGACGAACCTTCTCACAGATGTGGAATGTACATCAGCCACCACCGACGGAAAACACAGTTTGCAACTTTGAACCTATAGCGGAAATGGTGGAATGTTTCAACTGATAACTGATTTAGCCGGATTACACAGAGGGGTTTAAACAATGAACGAGCACCTTCGTGCCACCCTGTGGAGACGGACGCTCTCTGTGACGCCGCCGCTTTGGTTGCTCAGAGCGTAAAGGAATCACTTTTCCTGTAAACGGGACAGTCTTTCCACAGCTGTTGTCTAAGAGCAATACAAAAGACTTCACGAGAACCCAACTAGTTTAGCAGTGAAGAAACAAGTGTCATGCTTTGAGGGATTTTCTGCATTCTAACCATTTATACAGAGAGAAAAGGAAAACGAAAAGAAACCGGTCTAGTAAAATACTATGCGTCATGAGCAACGGCTCCCAATAGGAGTTGTTTTTTTCTTTTTTTGTAACAAAAATCTTGAAACCCTTTTATTTATTCTTCAATTATTTCTACCAAGAAAAATACAAAACATTGTAAGGCGGTAAGTAACTATGTTTGTTTGAAGCCGTTACAGTGTAGGGGATCCTGAAGGAGGTGGGCGCCGCCATCACTGCTGTTTGCACTCCTCTGGGGGGTTGGCATCCTTCTGTAAAGCACCAAAAGGAGGGCGGGTTACTTCTCACGCGCTCAGAACACATTTCAATTGTAAAACCAACAGCTGGGTCTTCAGGTCATTCAGCCAATCAAATCACACAGCCACAAACTGAGGGACGGAGGGCTCTATGATTTACACGATGCGGAAAACACGGACTGAATCGCCACAAAAATGGAATTTACAGAATAAAATTCACAAGCATTTTACCATTTCACTTGATAAAACGATCATCATGCCATATACACACACATTCAGAGGTCTGTGTCACAATTTCGCCAAACTTTTATTTTCACGGGTTGTCAAATACATTACTATTGTATACCAGAATGTACTTTAAGGAATAAAGGAATAAGTTTTTCTAGTAAACCTATGATGTGCAGTGTTTTTTTTTTGATTGCATTTTAAAATATTAATTAAATTGGTAATGTTTCATATCTTCATGCATTTGATAAATTTGTGTTAAACAATAAATCTAGAAATATTAAAACCAACATTTCATAAATAAGTTCCTATTATTATTATTTAAATTCTCTTGACAAGACATGCTTTTTGATTATTAAAATTGAATTAAACCATTAAAACAAATAAAACCATTTCATAGGGCCCTAAGGATATCAAATATATTACTATTGTATACCATAATGTACTTCTCAAAGTAATAATAATTTAAGGAATAAATCACATTTTTCCTCCATGTTTTAATTTTTACAGTAAACCTCTGATGTGCAGAGCACGTTATTGCATTTTAAAATATGAATTAAATCGGCAATGTTTTATATCTTCATGTACTTGATAAATTTGCATTAATAAATCTAGAAATATTAAAACCGATTAAATTAAAGTTGAATGAAAAAAACCATTAAAACAAAATCCAGAAAAATGTAAAAAAAAAAATGGAACAGAATTTATAAAAATGGAGAGAAAAAAAAAAGGAATCCAGAAGAATTAAAATGGGGAAAATTGTGTCAAAAAATAAAACATTTCATAGGGCCCTAAGGATGGCACAGCAATGACTGACACTGGGCTCCACCAATGGCATGATGGAACGAATACGGACAGTCTTTTCCACCCTCAGCGTGAAAAGACCCCAGCAGACAAGTCAAATCAGGGTTTAATTTGGAGAGCAAACCGGATGCTTCAACATACAGAAACAATACAGATGCTAATGCCAACTCACGATGGTTAAAGAGTGGGAAAACAAGCACAACAACTGAGCTGAGTGTGTTAGTGATTAGTGTGGAATGATGGGAAGGGATTCAAAACGCAACAGGAGGGTCAGGGAGGGACACATTGATTCAGGAGCGTTACCTACCAGGGCAGGGTTACTACAGACATCACTTATACCTAGTGAGGAGAAATTTAGAGAGGAACTCACAAGGTGCCAGAGTGCTTGAAAAGTTAACATGTTAATTATGTCGTCTCTTACAAAAGTCAATATTTTTTTCTACTCTAAACGACTCTACATTGATGTTTGATTAGTCAAGTGCATGCTTTGAGAAAAAGATAAGATGCACAGGCACAACTTGGACATGCTGAGAGAAGTTCGTGAAAAACGCCTCAGGTGCCGAGAAGATAAACGTGCAGTGATGCTTCAATCTCATCCAGAACAGCGATTCAGCTGAACAATAAAGTGATTTGTTTGATATTCTAGGGAGGCAGATCTTCGCGAATAATCGGAAACGTCAAAAATCGCAACATGGCTTAATACTTAAAGGTGCAGTGTGTAGTATTTATGAAGATCTATTGACAAATGCAATATAATATACATAACTATGTTTTCAGTGGTGTATAAAGACCTTACATAATGAACCGTTATGTTTTTATTACCTTAGAATGAGCCATTTCTATCTCCATACACCGCGGGTCCCCTTACAGTGAGATCGCCATTTTGCGCCGTCATGTTTCTACAGTAGCCCTAAACGGACAAACTTCTCTACAAGAGCGCTACCTACTCTCTGCTGTCTCAGACGACGTCATTTTTGTCCTGTGTCGGCCCCCGTAGCTTCTCTACGTGCTTCGAAAGGGAGGGTAGGGGTGGGTGATTGCAATTCACAACCTCACCGCTATATGCCACTAAAACTTCACACACTGCACCTTTAAGTATTTCACAGTAAAGGCTTGTTCACACCGGGACGATTAATCGCACACGCTTATCGGCGACGTTTAACGTCATGTGACTAAACAAAAGGCGCCAAATGTGAGTGTGCACACCGACACTTGTGCAAAACGGCATGCATAAAAGCGCCTTGGGTTAGAGATTGGCACTTTTTTTTTTTTTTTTTCACATGCCTGGAGCAGCTGAAGTTACAGTAAAACACGACTTGGTGGTGCTCAAGCACAAAACGGTCTTGAGCACACATTGATACCTAAGAAGACGACAAAGAACTTTGACAAACACCACAGCGACTACAAAAATCTCGATGAGAGGGAGTTATGGAGAGGAACTGCAGATCAAATAGGATTCGATGGTGAGTTTACATCGAATCCTATTTGATCTGCGATCAAATCAAAAGCACCATCTACTGTCAGGGAGTGAATCTGCATGTTCACTAGGCGCAGCGCCAGTGAAAATCGCTTTGGTATGAACAGATGCATCAAAACACTGGCGATAAGCTCGCGCAATAAATCGCCCCGGTGTGCACGAGGCTTAAAGCATTTAAAAATTAAGAAAGCAACAAATTACAATTTAGCAAATATTGTAATTTGTTTTTTCAGTAATGTATTTCAGTAATGCCAGAGGAAAACCATCCATTAGAACTCCCATCCTGAACCTTGACCTCTTGAAGCAAGTACTGATACATTACTCAACTATGCTCAGAGTCACTGAAAAATTGGAAAAGCACTGTGCAAATGGCCCTTGTAGGGCAGCGTATATTCAACATTGTCGCATAAAGTTTTAGAGCTGCACTTTAGATTAAATCAGAGTTAAAGGTCTAAACGCTCCTGCACTAACAGCCAAACCGATGTTCACACAGAGATGACGCCAAGACTGCAGTCATTCATCTACTCGGCAAGAAAACGATCAAGTGTTTTCAATTGGATTTCTTTCTTGAATGTACCAAAGACAGCTGTGAAAAAAAACGTAAACAATATGATTTTTGCCAGTAGATTTAGCATTTGACAGGCGGAGATGCATGAGTGGAGGTGACAGTATGTATTCTGTATGTTGAGATCTCAGTATCAGACTGCCGTGAGGAGCACTGACGGACATCTGGACTCTTACCTTGGGCTCATAGTCTGGATCGTTTTCTTCGTCGGCCTCCTCTTCACCCTCCTGCAAATTACAAACACAGTTTACAAACAGACGAGGGCATTAAGATGATAAAAACAGACAAAGCAATGAAAACTAACCTCATCGTCAGCTTCCTCTCCCTCCTCATCATACTGGCAAATGCAACAGAAACACAGGTCAGATGTTTGGAAAAAGCATCTCGCTTCATGAAAGGATGTGTGTCATACACTCACGTCATCATCGTCGTCTTCGATGGCCTCTCCAGTGAAGTACAGCACCGCTCTGGGAACAATGCGCTCGCGGATGAAATGACCAATCTCAAAGTCTGCTGCTAACACGGCCTCTGAGTCCTCATCCTAAACACACAGCAAAAACAAACCATCAGACACTGATCTATAACCTAGAGAGTTCATGGTTACTTGCCAAAATATCAGATTATTCAACAAGATGAATCACCATGCATGCACGCTTAAAAATAAAGGTTCCTCCATGATGCTATAGAAGAATTTTTGGTTCCCAAAGAATCTTTCAGTAAACCGTTCTAAACGGAACCTTTTTTTTTTAAAATTAGTGTAAAGAACATTTTAAAATTCTAAAGAATCTTTCGTGGAATGGAAAGATTCCATGGATGTTAAATTATTCATGGAACTAGGGGTGTGCGATATTGACAAATTAAATTAATATTGAGAACGATAATGAAACAATATTTTGCTGTGTTATTGTGCTGGTACCTTTGGCAGGTTTAGGACTGCCGTGGTCAGCTGACTACTAAAGTTTTTGATATTCATATTCTGTGTGTTGGTCAGTTCACAGCAGTGACAAACCATCTTTTCCAATAAATTTTAATTTAAAATATAACCTATTATATGCATGCATCATATTTTGTCAATTTAATAAATGTAATCAAATTTAATTATAATAAAGACACAATAAGGCTATTACCAATCAAATTTGAACAAAAATTCATCTTTGCAATTGAGGGGGAAACAGAAGCTGCATTTGAAGTGGCATTTGCACAGACTCTTTAATGCAGCTCAGAGGTGACAAATTAATAACCTGAAGCTACAAATGCATAAATGTTTTGATGTTTTAAACATAAAATGTTGAGAATTGATATTTGAAATGATTTAAAACATGAAAAGATACTTTAAAATATGAAATTAAAACCGCCAGTAGGTGGCAGCAAGTCAACGTTAATGAGTGAGTCATTGAGATTGAACCAATTCATTCAAAAAGCTGATTTATTCAGTAAGGAAACACCTCTGTGTTACTCAGAGACGCAATTACAGCTCTGAGGCTTTGTTTTGAACTTTTTGTTGGCAAAAAAAAACAAAAACAAAAAGGCAATATGGTATCTAAAATAAATCTTATCTTTATCTAAGATAAAGTCACTTAATATTAACTTCTTGTTTAGTAAACTAGTATAAAATCAATATCACGTGTTATGCTGATACCTGGAGAAAACGGCACTCTTCGTGTGATATTTATTAACTATATTAAATTATATAAATGTAGACTACATCACGTAGTGTATGCATGCACTCTGGGTGTGTGTGTGTGTGTGAGGGATATAGTCAGATTGCACGTCGTTAAAAAAAAAAAAAAAAATTACGATATCGCAGACCCCTACATGGAACCATCAATGCCAATAAAGAGCCTTTTTGTTGTAAGAGTGTATCCAAATTTAGAATAAAAAGATACAAAATGTCCATGAAATTCATTGCTAGAAAAAAAAACAAAAAAATAAAAAAAAACTCACCAGATCACCACTTTCTGGAACTAAAACGAAAGAAGAATGTTTAGACCATGTAATTATCAGCAAATACTATTCTCTGATTTACTAATAGAATGATGTTCACATGCATTAAAAAAAAAAAAAAAAAAAAAAAGCCATCTATTTAAGAATTTTCTACCTTCAGGTGGTGAGAAAAAGTTGAAGAATGAATCATTGGGGACCGTCTTGGTGACCGTCCTAACTGTGCCACGTCCCTTATGTTTCTGTTTCTTCTTAATGGTTTTCAGTGTGACGTTCTTGCCCTTACTCCAGTCGATCGTGCATCTGAAAACACAGATATTCAGTCTCCACACTCACAGGTGAACACTGGCATATCAAATGGAGTAGAAGTCGAAAGTTGAGCCGTACCCTGTGCAGCCCATGATCTCTGGCCCGTCGAATGAGAAGGGATCGGACTCATCCGGCTCAGACCTCATTTTGTAGGTCTTTGTCAGGACTGTATTTGTGAAGAAATCATTGGGCTCGAAGTGGAACTCTAATGTGAAACTCTTTATAAAAAAAAATAAAATAAAAAAAAAAAAAAAAAACAGTGAGTGAACTGTGAGATTAAGACGTCACACAGAAGACAACGACTTTCAGGCTCACCATTGGCTGGCCGGCGTCAGAGAATTTGACTTTAATGTCTTGTAAGTGCTTGAGGATTGGTTCATCGTGTTCCTGGACAGGGGAAAAAAAAAATAACCACTTAAATTAATCTTGTCTATTTGCTTTAATAAAAAAATAAAAATAAAAATAAAAAAAGCACATTATAATAATTAAAATCATGAATGCAAGTGACATTAACCATGGTATTCTTTTAGAACAGGTTCTATTACAGTTTAATATTTTGAATGTCATTTTTGCATTTTCCACTATCATTTTAATTTTAGTTATAGATTTAGTAATTGTTGCATTTGCCTTTTTTAATAATGTCTATATAGCTTTTATTCTAGTAATAATCGATTATAAATCGCATCCAAAATAAAAGTTTGTTTACATAATGTGTGTACTGTATAATTATATATTTTTTTATATTTGCATTTATATACTGTATATACATTTATACAATTTATCTATGAATATAAATATTTTACATACAAATAACATCTCTTAAATATATACATGCATGTGTGTATTTACATATACATAATTACACCGTACACACACACAAACTTATTTTGGATGCAATTATTTTATTAATTTATTTCAATTTTATTTACAAATGAAAATGAGAAATGTTGCTTTGGCAACTACCTGAAATAAAATGGGTTATTTAAAAATATTTATTTTTAGTTAACTATAATAACCCTGAATAACTAGCCTAAGTGTCATGTTCTAATAAAACTGCAATAACCAAATTATATATTAATTCCTGAGATAAACTGAATATTTGGAAGGAAAGAGTCATTATGAAACTGCTGTTTCATGAGGCCTGTTTAATTATCTAAAAAAAGCTGCAAGGTGCACTTTCACATCACTAGATGGCAGCAAGGACCAGACCTACATTTCCCAAAGAGAAATCGCCCGCTGTAAATACCCATGTTGCACGACCTGCTTTTAAACTCGGTCTACGGTCACAACCACTCCCTCGTGAGCCCACGTTTGGCCGTCCTCTCCCTACCTGCAACATTTCACTGAGAAGGTCAACGTTCTTGAAAACTGTGAGCCAGAACTCTGGGATTCCTTTAGGGTCTTCCTTTTCTTCATCTTTCTTCTCTTCCTCCACTTTGGCCTTTTCCTTCATTTCCTCCTGATAAAGGCAAAGAGCCAGACAGAGTCAAGTTATGACCAAATAAATCATTATACAAGGATGACAAAGGAGGTGGCATTTGAAGAGCATGCAGGTATGGATCACCTGTACCTGCTTACTTACTGTCAGCTCTTCCTCTTCATCTTGTTTCCACTCGCACTCCTCATCTGTGGGTTCGTATGCTGCTCTCACGATATCACTCCGCTACAGACAAATGTTCAAATGCATTTTTAGAAGTCAAAACAGTAAATTTACAGAATATTTAGGTCCAATTATGGTTAACTAAAACACAAAATATAATGTGCATGTATAATAGCATATGGTACTAAAATGACACTGTCCAGTGGTCAGTAATTGTCCAAAATAAACTGCAAACTTATGCTGATATTTGTACTCTAAGTAGGGCTGAACAATTTTGGAAAATCGAATTGCAATTGCGATGTAATACGTGATTATTTTTTAAGCTCTTTATCTTTATTATTCAACAAATACAAGCAATAATTCATTGTATAGAATGACCAACACTTCTTCAGACCTGATAATTATTTTGGTATATAATCATATCAATATTAAAAAGTATTTTAGCTTATTTTCTACCATATAGCCTACAACTGAATAAAATTGGCTTCGTACTTAGCTCTGGTTTCACCTCAATCCAGTCTAAACTAAATTATTTTATTTTATATGTAATTTACTACACATTGTCAATATAAATAGCCTGAAAATACTGTGGATTATTAAGGCTAAATCTTACTAACCACTCTTTCTAAATGGGGTAAGCACACTTGCGTTCTCATTTCAGATGTGTTTCGAGTAAATGATTATACACCGATTCAGACAGTGACGTTTCATGAGTTCAGTGTTGGACAGATCAGTTGTTTTAACCATTCATTAAAAATAATTGGTTTAAATGAGTCATTTTGTCACATCGCAGACGCTGTTAGGATAACTAATCCCGGCTGTTAGGACATCGCAAAAGATTTGTCTCAACACAGAAAACACTTCACTTAGTTTACTGAAAGTGTGGTTTACGTCAGCTGCATGTGCGGAACACACACGTCAGAGAAGAGGTGATGTTTAAGCACAATTCACACCCAGCGGTAAATCAGGGAGGAAAAAAAAGAAAAAAATTTCCCGAATGCGCCACATGCGACATGGATTGCTCATCATCAGTTGATTATGTTATTATGAATTCAATGAAGTAGCCTACTATTTACTGGTAAATATTACAGTATACAAACACCACAGACCGTGACCAAGGCAGGTCTGGCATAATGTCAATAACACTTCTATAAATTACTTACAGTTACAGTTATTGAGGTAAACATCCCTAAAGTACCGAAAAAAGGTACCGGTACGTGTTAAAATGTGAACGGTACCCAACCCTACACGACCAGAGTGTAAATCGCACCCTTTGCGGTTTAAAAATCGTGTTTTATCGTATCGCGATATCGCAAATGCAATTAATCGTTCAGCCCTAACTGTAAGATTTAAATAGTTTATGCAACTAAAGCCATGTTCTCAGGCATTAATATCTAGAAGGACCCTGACTTTTAATTGAGCCTCTCAGACATCACAACTCCACTGGGAGAGAGAAAGTGCTATGAGAGAGAATAAACAGCTACAGCTCAGGTTAAATTTTCTGTGAGACATCTCTTTGGCTGCTGTTTGTCTCTCGTGTCCTTGATTGACCACAGGATCTCAGCACTGGAGAACACTTTGGTGTTTGCTGCAGTTGGAAACGCTGAGGCAGCAGGTCAATATAACTGCTTTAACATACTGTACTTTCTTCTAGTACACAACAGCAAGTTGTTTCATCTTAAACTGCACCTTTTACAAGAACAAAACCAATGTTACTCATTCTGGAGGAAAGAAATGGACAGTAGAAATGTGTCTCACCTTGTCAAAGAGAGGCTGATACAAAGCGGCGTATTTTCGCTCCAGTTCGTGGACTTCTTCATAGAACTTTGCTTCGATGTGGGCGCATTTGACCTGGAGGTTCTTGAGGGCATTAACACGTCTCTTCACCACCTTTGGTAAGCTGTGCAGACACCAAAAACAACATGCGGTCACAAGGGGCAAATGACACACTGCTGGTGATTCATGAATGACTCAGAAAATGAACTTCTCCATGATGCAATATCGGTCCACTTAAATAGATTTTTTTTTTTTTTTTTAACCTTTATGGGGCAATTTTTACATTGTTAAACGCATGCGTCATGCCATGGTTAATGGTTTGTGGTTGTTTGGAGATGTGAAAGTTCTGCTGTGGATTTGTTTGGAACTACTATCATCTGTAAAAGAGCCAAAAAAAAAAAAAAAAAAAAAAAAAAAAAAAAAAAAAAAAAAAACTATTGACATTAGGTGCTTTCACACCGGGTAGTTATAGGAAGTCCGTTATACTAGCCACCAGTCCTGTGGCTAAACTAAATTTTCCCTTAGGGCCATTTTCCTGGCCAGCAGGAACTCTGAAGTAATGCAAGTTGGCTGACAACAACTGGAGGATGAAGGACACCAGAGCTGTGTTTTTGTTGTGTCGTGGGTTTCATGATAACGGAGATGGAATGTAGTCATGTAAGTTTTGTGACTGAAAGTGCAAAAAAAGGAGGCTGAGACGAAACCGAAACGACAACTTGCAGTGCTACATATCATCGAGGCTGAGAAATGAACAACGGCACAGACAAAAGGCGACCGGTTAGGGCTGCACGATTATGACAAATCAATTGTCACTGAATGATGTTTTGAAAAGCTTTATGCCATTGTTTGAAGAGACTGCATGCCATATTGTTATAAGTAAAAAATAAAAAAAAATAAAAAAAACACTTCCTTTTCTTCCTGAAAAACTTTCATTGCTTTTCTATAGCATTAAGCCTCATGTCAACTATACATTGGTTTGGTTTCTTTAAATTACATTTTTTTTTTATTATAAATATGCATGGTATCAATGTTATACTAAAACTAAAATTAAAACAATGGAAGAAAAACCCTTAAGATAACCTGTAGAAAGGAAAAAACAAAAACAAAAGACATCTTAAGCACACAGAATAATGTAAGTGGACCTTTTTTTGTAATTGCACCTTTGAACGTTTACATAGTTGTGGCATCTGTAATTGTAATCACGATTACAAATTCGATTAATTGTGCAGCCCTACGACAGGTAAATGCCATTAACTTTAGCTTTCTGTACGTTTAGCCTATGTCTTATCACAATTTTCCATGTTCGTGGAGTAAGTATATGGAAACTGTGTGCTCGCACAGCTTTTTAAAAATGGCGGGTGGCGGTGTTTCGTATGGCATGTGTTTGGCCAACCAACGTACACTTACATGATGGGTAGTTCCTGTTGTCCTGTGTTAAACACTACTCTTGAAGTAGGAGCTAATTTAGTCCCTCAAAAAGGCATTCCTATAACTAAAAATCGCTCCCAGTACCTGCAATGCGAACACACCAAAAAGCGGGTACATCTGCCAATAGTTATAGGAACTATGAAAACGTTCATCTGGTGTGAAAGCCCCTAATATTGTCTAAAATGTAAAAAATATCCCTCAACTTCTTATTGATTTTATACGTAAACTCAATCACATTTGCAATTGTGCTGATGAAATCTAAAAAATAAAAAAAAATTAAAAAAAGGAACTAATACAGGGGCATTTTTTGCCCCCATATCTAGAATTTGTGGCATTATTAATTTTGATAGCATGTCAAGCCCCCGTTAATTTCCAACCCTGACGCAAGATAGCAGGAACAGGATATGCCCAAAATTAGAAACATTTAATTCAGTCTGTGTTAGCAAAGTGGGGAAATCAGATGCAGCCAATGAGAAACAAGGGAGCTATTTGAAGTTGTGCTCTGCGTATGTGTGTGGGTGTGTTCACACGTACCTCTCCATGTACCCTGAGGGAGATCCCACGAGTCCGTCCAACCGCTCCTGCAGCGCTGCAAGAATCTGGGGGTTCTGCATCATCTGCATCGTCAGCTGACGTGCTAAAATCAGAGCAAACAAACGTAATTGTTAAATTACAGCAGGAAGAACCAAACAATGAAAAGGGGTGGAGTGTGATGCCTATATAATCCAATCAACAACTCAGAACTAGGGCACCTTCTTTACACCAAGGGTCAAAAAAAAAAAGATGCTCTTTTCATCCCAAAAATAAAGTGGCAAACACAGGCGAGGTCAGTGCGACAGCGCAGCAATCTTTAGAGAGCGAGCGCACATCTAATGCCCGTATCATTTCATATTAAACACACTTTCAGCTGTGCTAATACATGACAGCTCAGTCCAGCTGCTAAACACAGCTAAGGTCACTGAGGTTACTGATTGATATCATGTTACCCAACACAAAAAGTGCCAGTGCAAACGTACACACAGCCTCTTCCTAATGACTGTGACGACTGTCAGCGATAAGCATCCATGACAGACGCATTTCGTTTTCCTCCACAGCAGCCTAGTGAAGAAAAACAGCAAAGACGCTCTAAACAATAAAAACACACTAAAAGCTCAATGATGAAGGAAGTGTTTGGGAACTCGGATTCATTTTAGCAAATCTGTTGAAGAAATTTGAGTTGTTGCTTTAAAGTACGTTCCTCTTGTACCTACTTTTCACATCTTTTGCGATACAATCCCACTGTATTTGACTGTTACATAATTGCTTTATGCTTTCAAGAATCAGACATCACTGCAACATGTGACGCTCAAACCTGGTCTGGTTGTGATGATTTGTAATGCAAATGCCCAAAGTGGACCAGTCAACCTGCCCTTTCAAATGGTAGTAACACTCAAGTATATTGTTTTTACTGATTAATCGGCAGATAGTGGCTTTGTGGAGCTATTGGTTATCAGTAAACATCAGTGTCGATAGTTTTTAATTCCTTTGTGAACCGTCACGAGTATACTATAATTCTCCAAATGTTTTTCTGCTCTTAAAAAAAATAAACTTTGAAATGGTTATGCACAAAAGAAACAAGAGCAAGCAAAAATATATACACATCTAAAGCACAAGCATAGTATAACGTTCGTGTGAGGGCACAAGATATACAGCGCCATTAAAAAATTACATTTAAAAAGTTGATTTGTCCCTTTTTCCCCCCTTTCTATTTCTTGCAAATTATACATTTCATATATTAGTAGTGATAAAACATACCTATTTTTAATTTATTTTAATAATTATGAAATATTCATTTACTGATTTTGAACACTGCCGCCGATTAATTGGTTAGCCATGTTTTTATCAGAATTTAAAATGTCTTGACAAACTTTCCTTTTCTAGTCTGCTCCTGTAGTTGATAAACAAAATTCACTATTGGTCCACCTTTAGTTTACACAGGAAATGAAGAAGAGAAAAACATGCATGAAAGAATCAAAGGTCATACCTTTACTGTTGTCTTCCCCAGTCTCCTCTTCCTCCACCTCTTCAACATCCTCCATATCTGCTGGGTCCATTTCAGTTTGGTCTTTACTGCAAATACACATTAAAAGAGGTCCTATTATGCTTGATGTTCACCTTTCTTCAGTGTGTAATGTTGCTGTTTGAGCATTAAAAAGGTCTGCAAAGCACAAAGTCACTCCAGCGGGAATTATTCCCTATATCAGTGTCACTGTTTCTGAACTCCCTGAAACGCCTCCATTGTAGTCTTGAGTTTTCTTCCGGGAATGAACACGTCACAATATTCCTCATTTAAATAATTCCCGCCCAAGGCATATGCAAAATAAATGGGTGAGGCCTGGTTGAGTTAGTAGTGTGTTGAAACTCGTTGTTGTGGTTATGGTAAGGGCGGGACATTTCCCAAACACACTCGAATCACTTGACCAATCAGAGCAGACTGCGCTCTTCAGAAGGAGGGGCTTCATAGAGACAGGAACTAAACCGAGCGTTACTGACAGACTGGGAGGAGAGGAGCTGCAACAATGTCAAATATGGCATAATTGTGTTTGAACATTCAAGTATGAAAACCTGTTCTAGCAAAAAAAACTAACTTTGTAACTCTTGAATATTGTGCTTGCATTTGCTTCTACCGAGGTTAACATGACTTTCTCCTAAGAGATCTTTTAAAAGAGGTCATATGAGGATCTTTAAAGTTAAAAGAGCTTGGCTTAGTATTAGAAAATAGCCAATGAGAAAATGCATTCTAGCTTTTATGTACAGCGTTAAAAGTTAGGCAGGGCCTGAATCGTTGAGCCCATCCAGTTGTCATATTTCAGCTGAAATAAATAAACAGGTGCATGCGAAACAGCATCACATATATACGGCGCTCGAGAGACAGGAAGTTCCTGTGGTGAACAACAGGTGTATCGCAGCTATCGCTCGTATCACAAGTGTCGAGTGAGTGAACCCCGAGCTGCAGAGTTGCAAACACGTGTTTGGCATTGCAGAGATGCTTGGGATGCCACACAGAAGATGTGTTGCTGGCCCCTGTGTCTCTCACAGGGAAGAGAGAGGTTAGGACCGCACAGGGTCTTCACTGGTTCACTGGTCATGTGAAGGATAAATCAATAATCAGCCAAAAGGGGCGTTTATGTGCCATTTAATGCACGAACAACAGCCATAAAGAGATTTTAGCGTCAATCCAATAAGCTGTCAAGCTGTCAAACTGTGCAATGATACATGATCAAACAATTACTGACGAGTCTAAAAAGCTCTTTAATAGACAAACAAGCACTTACTTGTCAAGATCTGCCATGTTGTTTCACCGTTTTGATTCCTAGGGAGAAAGAGAGAAAGGATAACGTTAATGCGGTCCGTTCAACAGCCTCAAGCCAAATTCAGTCGCTGATGGCCTTATCTGTCAGGTGATAGTTTACCCTAATGTGATTCAGACATCCAATATGCACAAGTTTAACCATTTACGTAACAAACATGTGTCAAAAGCATAAAAGCATCCAGATGTGTCAAAAAGGCCAATCAGACCAGAATATTGAAACTTGCACGCTGCCATCCTTGTGCTAGACAACTTCAATGGCAGAAATTCAACCCCGGGGGGGTTTATGAGATAGATTAGCTACAAACATCAAAGGTGTGAACCCTCTTTCTTCAGCTCTGAATCTGACTGGATCCATTTGTCAGGGCCCCGGCCTGCATCTGAGCCAGTTCCAACGCCCCCAAATCTGAAGTCTATGAGCCAGTCGAATCAAACACGGCCTCAGACGCCCACGTCCAGACCTCCAGCGGCAACTTCATTCATTCCAGAGCCGATCGCTACAGACAGGATGTTCTCAACCTACTCTGCTCTTCGCCTGTAGAAGATCAATAACATGAAGACCTGACAGCATCCATTCTTGACAGATTTGAAGGTTAATCTCTTCCTCTTTCTGTCTGCGTCAAGATCAGACTGAGCTGAAACCCGTCAATACAGACACACAAGAGTTTCCCCAAACAATAGAAGCAACGGATCACAATACCGGGACAAAGTTCCTGGCAGGTTTCCTCCAGACTCTGATAACCGTTCTTCAGCAGTGAAAACTAACAGCAAGCCTTTAAACCTAATCAAATCCATCCGACCTGGGGGCAAAGGTTAAATGCACTTGTTAAAACCTCTCCAAGGTTCCCAAAACTTATGACCGACACATTTCCAAGACTTGCCATGATTCACCACAAGACTTTTTCATATAAATAGCAATTTACTGTCTACAAATGTAGACTAGCAGTGCATGTGCACACCTAAAAAACACAATTCATTGTTATTTCATGACTGTAGAAAGCCCATCATCACTAATTAATGCACGAGTTAATAGGAAGCAGAATTAACATTTACACTTTTCTACTAAAATTATGTTCATTCTAAATTTTATTGCTAGTGAAAAATAAAGGAACCTGTCTGAAGGTTTTGACTGACATAGAAATGTCTTGATTTTATTATTACTGATAATATATGATTTATATATTTTGTTATATTTTCTATAAATCTAGAGATCAAGCTCGAATGCAAAATCCCATAGAAATGTGTCAACAGAATAAGCCAGAATGAAATGCAATA
>CM077182.1:4033117-4075617 GCA_039654105.1 Coreius guichenoti | reverse complement strand
TGTGTGTGTATAATAATAAAAAAGATATATATATATCAAGATTAGTACACACACACACACACACATATATACTAGATTGTGAAATTTTATGAAGCGCTTCTCACATTGTCATATATGTAAATATGTTGTTATATGCATAAATTAAAATGACAGAAAAAAAAACAAATAAAAATAAATAAAGCGTTATGGCAATGACTTTTGCAACTTCAAGTTCTATAGTAAACATGAAAAAAAATGAATAAATTAAAATCAAATTTAAATAAATCATTGGGTTTAGTAAATGAATGGAATGCATGCACAATATTTTATACAAAGAAGATATATTACAAATAAACAATTAGCATTGATAATCTCTAAATATGTCCAGAGATACTATTAACGTTTTTTATGACCCAAGCATGACGCCTGCATGTTTTTCATTGGATATGATGATGCTGACGGTTGATTTGCACTGTTCTGTACATGACCTGGTTGTGGGTTAAAGATTTGACCACAATGTATTAGTCAGGATGGAGCACATCTGGCACAGTAATAGCAGACTCAGCAGAACCCTTGTGTTTGATTTGTCAATGTCACATGACCCTCACTGCAACATAATCCAGCGGTCTCCTGGCACAGGACATTTAAAGATCAGTGTCTTCCACTGCAACCAAAACACGGGACACAGAGCGCCCACTGCAAAAACACGGCAGGAAAGTCTCCATCCACCCCCTTCTGAAACGTTTCCAGGGGATTTTAATGCACCGCAGGTGGGAGGTGTGGAAATGATACTCTTTTGTGTGCATCTGCAAAGAAGCAAAAAGAGAAAGATGGCATTACATGTGCCCTCCAAAAAAGATCTAGAGCGTAAACAGGATCCCCCACCCCCCCCCCAGACGGGACCATGGGATAATCTTAGTACATTTAGAGGACTGGTAGAGTGGTACTGCGCCATCACCATGGCAACATGCCCGTCCTATAGAGCCAGAGGAGAAATGAGGAAACCTGACATCACTGTTACAGGAGGTTATATGAGAGCAAATCACTGAAGCTGACTGGACAGAGTTAAAATATACCTTGTTATTTTGAGAGGCCAAACCTTTTACATGTGAAATACAGTTCCCATTGTGTTATTTGCGTACTAATTGCATCATGTTTGCGTTATTAATGTGAATACAGCAGCAGCTGTTCACCAACTCACTAATGACTCAAGAGGAGGAGATGCCATGTCTCTGTTTTACTGAAGAATTTATTACCACCAAAATATAACACGCACAGAGAGGCATTTTTGCCTGCCACAGATGTTACAAAAAATATGAATAAGTGCAAGAGCATGCAAACATACACTGCCAATCAAAAGTTTGGGATCATTATAATTTTTCAAAGTTTTGAGAGAACTCTCTTATTCTCACCAAGGCTGCATTTCTTTGATTAAAACTACATTCTATTTGAATATATTTAAAAAAAAACAAAAAATTAAAAAAAAACATGGATGGATGGATGGATGGATGAGATTCTATATGGATGGATGAGATTGGATAGATGTATGGATGGATGAGATTCTGGGTGGATGGATGAGATTCTGGGTGGATGGATGAGATTCTGGGTCGATGTATGGATGGATGGATGGATGGATGGTTGAGATTCTGGATGAATGTATGGATGAATGAGATTCTGGGTGGATGTATGGATGGATGAGATTCTGGATGGATGGATGGATGAGATTCTGGATGAATGGAAGGATGAATGAGATTCTGGGTGGATGGATGAGATTCTGGAAGGATGGATGGATGGATGAGATTCTGGATGGATGTATGGATAGATGAGATTCTGGATGAATGGATGGATGAATGAGATTCTGGGTGGATGGATGAGATTCTGGATGGATGGATGGATGAGATTCTGGATGGATGTATGGATGGATGAGATTATGGATGGATGGATGAATGAGATTCTGGGTGGATGGATGGGATTCTGGATGGATGTATGGATGGATGAGATTATGGATGGATGGATGGATGGATGAGATTCTGGATGGATGGATAGATGGATGGATGGATGGATGGATGAGATTCTGAATGGATGTATGGATGGATGAGATTATGGATGGTGGATGGATGGATGAGATTCTGGATGGATGGATGGATGAGATTCTGGGTGGATGTATGGATAGATGAGATTCTGGATGAATGGATGGATGAATGAGATTCTGGGTGGATGGATGAGATTCTGGATGGATGGATGGATGGATGGATGGATGAGATTCTGAATGGATGTATGGATGGATGAGATTATGGATGGATGGATGGATGGATGGATGGATGGATGAATGAGATTCTGGGTGGATGGATGGGATTCTGGATGGATGTATGGATGGATGAGATTATGGATGGATGGATGGATGAGATTCTGGATGGATGGATGGATGAGATTCTGAATGGATGTATGGATGGATGAGATTATGGATGATGGATGGATGGATGAGATTCTGGATGGATGGATGAGATTCTGGGTGGATGTATGGATAGATGAGATTCTGGATGAATGGATGGATGAATGAGATTCTGGGTGGATGGATGAGATTCTGGATGGATGGATGGATGGATGAGATTCTGAATGGATGTATGGATGGATGAGATTATGGATGGATGGATGGATGGATGAATGAGATTCTGGATGGATGGATGGATGGATGGATGAGATTCTGAATGGATGTATGGATGGATGAGATTATGGATGGATGGATGGATGGATGGATGAGATTCTGGATGGATGGATGGATGGATGGATGGATGGATGGATGGATGGATGGATGGAAGGATGGATGAGATTCTGGATGGATGGATGGATGAGATTCTGGGTGGATGTATGGATAGATGAGATTCTGGATGAATGGATGGATGAATGAGATTCTGGGTGGATGGATGAGATTCTGGATGGATGGATGGATGGATGGATGAGATTCTGAATGGATGTATGGATGGATGAGATTATGGATGGATGGATGAGATTCTGGATGGATGTATGGATGAGATTCTGGATGGATGGATGGATGGATGGATGAGATTCTGGATGGATGGATGGATGGATGGATAGTCAGACAGACTATTAGACAGACTATTAGACAGACAGACAGACAGATAGATAGATAGATAGATAGATAGATAGATAGATAGATAGATAGATAGATAGATAGATAGATAGATAGATAGATAGATAGATAGATGGATGGATGGATGGATGGATGGATGGATGGATGGATGGATATATGTTAACCCTCCTAATGCATTAAAAAACTGTACACACATTTTGTATTCCCAGTCATAACTTAATATTTTTAAACTAAAACCATATTGTATCTAATCAGTAACTTCTCATTAATGAGTGAATATGTGGATCTTTCCTCCTCGACATTCTCAAGTGTATAAACTTCATTTGGTAACAGACTTCAGTGTGGGCTGGAGCAGAAGTGTGTTTCAGTGGGTGAGCACAGATGAGGGTTCGAGTGTGTGTTGTTATTCCTGCTGTAGATGGTGTTTCCCCGTAGATGCCGTTAGATGTCAAACCTGCACTCACCGGCCAGCACCTCATGACTTATTCATGCAGATTTTGTTTTTGCACTCTCACACTCTTCTTGCTCTGGCAGAAGGTTTCTGCACCACAGAAACTGACCTCATTCACGCTAACTTCCTTTGTTTTTCTATAAGACACCATAACTGTTTTAAAGTGTGATTGCTTTAACAGTCAGTGTTATAATTAACTAAAGCTAAAACCATAAGAGTGTGGGCGGTCTGTTCATGCATGAGCAATCATATACCACACTAAATATGCTTCACAAACACTGATCTATTTGATGAGGCAGCGCACAGAACTTATACGCAGCAGCAGCGTATGGAGTTCGCCGGCTGAAAATAGCTGTCAGCATCAGCATGAAAGAGCTGCATCACCGTTCAAAGAGTCCTTCACATCGGAGCGGTTTTTTGTTTTGTTGGTCATGAATAATTCCTTTAGCCCAGAGTCTGCAAAGTCCATATGCCACATGAATTAACACATTTCTGTGGTGTTAATTATGAACTAATTAATCAACAAATTGTCGTTTTCTGCACAGCATGTTAATGTCACAATGTACTTGGATGACTGGGAGTAAAAATATCATCAATGGATCAAGTGGCAACACAACCATACCAGATTTTTTAAAATGCAAAATTAAACAAAAATTATGTTAAAAATAAACAATTTGGGCTATTATTTTATCACGTTATTTACTGTAGTTTTTGGAAATGAGGGGATTGTGAGTAGGCCATTTTCACTTTTTTGAATCTTTTACTTTATTGAATTGCAATGTATAATAGTTGTGAAAATCGTGATACATTTCTTCAGGATTCTTTGATGAATAAAGTAAAAAAAAAAACAGCATTTATTTGAAATAGAAATCTTTTGCAACATTATAAATGTATTTACTGTCACTTTTGATCAATTTAATGTGTCCTTGCTGAATAAAAGTATTGATTTCTTTCTTTAAAAAAATTACCCTATGTTTGAATTAAAATTCTTTGTGTTTCCAGGAAAAACGTTTTCAACATTGATAAGAAATTTTGAAGTTTTTTGAGCACCAAATCTGGATGGATGGATGGATGGATGGATGGATAGATAGATAGATGGATGGATGGATGGATGGACGGATGGGCCTATGTATTGAAGCGTGTATGTGGCCGCTTGTCAAGAATGGAAAACAAAAGTTTTATTCAAATTCTGATTATAGGACTATTAATTCTTTTTTTTATATCGCCTAGATAGCGCGCAAAGAGCGCTTCCTTTATAATCACTAAAAGCTGTCACTCATTCAATGAACGCGATCTCACAAAGTTCCGTTATATTAATCAGTGAAGCTGACTACACAATGAATCTCTTATTTACATAATGTCAACACTTTGTTAGAGAGGATTAGCGCACGTGCAGAACTCAGCACTGGACAAACACTCGAGCGGTGAGTGGATTCTAACTTCAACACCTGTGATTGGCCATTGCGTTCAAGAAATCAACAAACATGTCTGTGATTGGCTACATTACTCACCGAAGCGAAAACACGTTGGAAATTGAATAATTTGACGAGTGCAAATACAGATACGCACTGGATCTTTTGACAACTCTTTTTTGCTAATAATATGCTATTACGAAGAAAACAGATCCTAGACCAGCAGTTATGGGTAGCTTTTTCCTCTAAAAGCAATCAGTAGCAGAAGCAGCAGGTGGCAGTGGTTTGAGTGAGAAAATTACACACTATTATCAAGTCAGTCTCCCTCGATCTACAGGGATGTCCATGGGGGGGGACAGCCGACCTCATTCCAGCCGACAGCGGCGTCACGTGCATACCGTCTATTGCTGCGTCCCATTTCAGAGGCTGCATCCTTCGAAGGCTGATTGCGTCACCGCGGCGTGACGAAGGCTGTCCCAATTCAAAGGCTCCTTCAAACGCAGCATTCTCATTTTAAAACACCACAGCACACCACTGATAATAGTGTACTTTTTACATTTGAGAAAATATTGTTCCTGTTTAGTGCGAACTGAAGAAATCGAATGTCCAACTCGTGAACGAATCATTCTTATGAGTCGACTGCTATAGGTGAACCTTTTGGATCGGTTCACACAATGCACTGAACGATTCATTTGCGAATTGGACTGACCCGATTGCAGCTGCTATCGAGTGAACAACTCACTGATTCGTTTGGAGTGAGTCTTCAGTTAACAAATCGCTGAATTGGTCTTATCTGACTCAGAATGAGACCAAAATCGGCAGAAACACAGTGCAAAGTGCTTGAATGTTGGGACGATTTGATTAAGTTACTAAAGTTGAATTTTAGTATTGTTTTAGTATTGTGAATGAGAATTATATTTTTGCTAACCAAGTTTGTGAACTAAATCTGTGGTATTACACATTTTAGAGTGGCCTTTTATTGTGGCCAGCCTAAGGCACACCTGTGCAATAATCATGCTGTCTAATCAGCATTTTGATATGCCACACCTGTGAGGTGGATGGATTATCTCGGCAAAGGAGAAGTGCTCACTAACACAGATTTAGACAGATTTGTGAACAATATTTGAGAGAAATAGGCCTTTTGTGTACATAGTCTTAGATCTTTGAGTTCAGCTCATGAAAAATGGGGGCGAAAACAAAAGTGTTGCGTTTATAATTTTGTTCAGTGTAGGTATTTTGAGCAGAAGGATGGAGCATCTGCTAAAAGATTATGAAAAATATGATACATAAAACTAGAAAACACTAAAAAACATTAACTAGCACACTAGCATATATAAGCTCAAAGACATCAACTAAATGCCACAAAACTCTCATTTTGATATCATGAGCTCTTCCAGAGGTCTTAATCAACAGGCCGTAACAGTTTGAACATGCTAAATAATAAATGTATTCAGATTCAGAGTTGTTTTTTTTTGTGGGCAGAATGTGCAATATTGTGCGTTTCATGAGAGCTGCCCATGGAGATTCGCTCTCTCTTGCCATCTTATCTGTGCCAGCTAGAATCTGGCTCTTCTGTGGATATCTCTTTATTTCTTTGTGTCTTTCTGGCTCACCCACTCTCTCTCTATTCCTAAGAAAAAGGTGGGGGAGAGACGAATGTGAAGTGACACAGGAGAACGCTTTGCTGTCCTTCAAGTCTCCGTGTCATCTGAAGAGCTGAAGGTACAGCGAGTCATCCAGCAGCGAAATGAACAAACCAGGTTGTTCAGTCACACTAATTCACTCGGTGAACACAATAAAGCCCAGCATGCAACTCGAGAGAGAGAGAGAGAGATTAGCAACGTGACTACAACTGATTCACAAGACGAGGAAAACATCATTAGTAAGAGACGTCTTTTTGGATCTTGAGAAATTTTGCCTCACGTTGAAACATAAATTTGAACACGAGCATTGCTCAAGCATGTAAAAGTTGCCGTCATGAGGTTTTCAGAGCATTTCTAGGTGTCGAGATACGACTCATCTCCTCAAGGGTTAGTTCACCCACAAATGAAACTCACCCTCAAGACATCCTAGGTGTATATGACTTTCTTCTTTCAGCCAAACACAATCAGAGTTATATTAAATGAGCTTCCAAGCTTTATAATGGCAGTGAATGGTACCTTAGATTTTGAAGCCCAAAAAAGCGCATCCATCCATCATAAAAGTAATCCACACGGATCCACAGGGAGTTAATAAAGGCCTTCTGAAGCGAAGCCATGCATTTTTGTACGAAAAATATCCATAATGGCCCGACACATTTGTAGGTGCTGGTTACCTTCGAGAAAAGCCCAATAGGATTTTCCCATAGGCTTTTGGATTATCGCTAAAAACAAGCTCTGATATCAACAAAAGTTTATGATACTTGCACGTTTTGTCCATCAAGATAATTTTCACAGATGAACACAACTTTTATGAATTTTCGAAGTCTAAATGCAGTCGCCAGAAGTAAAAAGCTAAAGGTAGGCTATAAACGGACTACACCACAGTCGCTAGACTTCAACGTCACCATCACTAAGCTTCCGACAACTCTTCCAGTTTTTATCTCAAAACATTTTCCCAGAACGTTGAGTTAGAATAGTTTATAAGAGCACAATTATGAGCATAATAAGATTGTAAAAGCGGAGCGTGATGATGTTTAATCTCCTCGACTGCATCTGTAGTCCCATTAGCCACGTGTTAGCAACCGCCTTTTTTCAAGACACGTAACAGCTTTAAAACTTACGAGTGGGATAATACTGATGTATGTTGTAGAATGAAACGTGAAAGTGTCTTGAGCTTCACCACAGACCTTATTTCAGCCATTTCACTAAAACCACATTCAAAAAACCCATTGACTTCGGGACGAGAGAACTGGAAGTGCTAAAATGCTAACTCGCTTCCGCGTTTTGGCCTACAAAGTGATGTCATACCTGCAGCGCTCTACTGACGAACGCAGAAGCACAGAGGATAGAGCAAAACAACACACCAGTCACAAATTCGAGTGTAAAAAGAGACTTTTTTAAAGAGAAATGTCGGAAGAGCTTGAGTTTGGTGCCCAGCCCTATGAGTTTAAACTGCGAGAGGCGTCTACTCTTACCTGAGCTTATGCACAAAATAATGAATTGGTTTGAGTAGGGTGAACTTAAATTAAACAAATTAGTTCAATCAAATTAACTTTTATGAGTATTTAGAGTATTTTTTTTTTCTGAGTTCACAAAACTGACACATTTTAAGTAATCTGAATTGTTTCATTGTTTTGAGTTCAATGCACTTGTTACTTTTAATTTAGATAAACTTAAATTTAACTTAAACTAGGCTGGGATTTTTATTTCCCAGCATGCTTTGCCATGGCACTCGAAAAGGAGAGTAAATGCTAAAATTAAGTGTTATATAATGTACAAGTTTAATGTTAAGTGGGAGATTTAGTAGTGTTTAATGTTTTGCTATGCTAGAAGAGTTTCTGTTATGTGGTTTTTTGGGGGGTTACCATGGTCACAAGTGGAGCATGACCTTAGATTAAGATATGTGTTAAATGTTCTATATTGCCTTATTCTTCAGCAAAAACATTGTGTCACCAATTAGCAAGTTAGCATTTACTGAATTAGCTAGTTAAAGATAGCCAAGATACCACTACTAAAAATATTTAAATTGAGATTACATAATACATGAATTGGCTTCTTGCCAAAAGTATTGGGACACCCCTCCAAATCATTGAATTCAGATGTTTCAATCACTTCCATGGCCACAGGTGTATAAAATCAAGCACTAGGCATGCAGACGCTTCTACAAACATTTGTGAAAGAATGGGCCGCTCTCAGGAGCTCAGTGAATTCAAGCGTGGTACCGTGATAGGTTGCCACCTGTGCAATAAGTCCATTCGTGAAATTTCCTCACTACTAAATATTCCACGGTCAACTGTTAGTGGTATTATAACAAAGTGGAAGCAATTGGGAACAACAGCAACTCAGCCACGAAGTGTTAGGCCACGTAAAATCTCAGAGCGGGGTCAAACTATTGTGGCTGAGACGCACAGTGCGCAGGAGTCGCCAACTTTCTGCAGAGTCAATAGCTACAGACCTCCAAACTTCATGTGGCCTTCAGATTAGCTCAAGAACAGTGTGTAGAGAGCTTCATGGAATGGGTTTCCATGGCCGAGTAGCTGCATCCAATACATCCAATGCATCCTGCATCCAACCAGTGCACAAAGCGTCGGTCCATAAAGACATGGATGAGCGAGTATGGTGTGGAGGAACTTGACTGGCCTGCACAGAGTCCTGACCTCAACCTGATAGAACACCTTTGGGATGAATTAGAGCGGAGACTGCGAGCCAGGCCTTCTCTTCCAGCACCAGTGCCTGACCTCACAAATGCGCTTCTAGAAGAATGGTCAAAAATTCCCATAAACGCACTCCTAAACCTTGTGGAAAGCCTTCCCAGAAGAGTTGAAGTTGTTAAAGCTGCAAAGGGTGGGCCAACTCCATATTAAACCCTACGGATTAAGAATGGGATGTCATTAAAGTTTATGTGCATGTAAAGGCAGGCGTCCCAAAACTTATGCCAATATAGTGTATTTTAAGTTAAGAGCAATTAAAATGTATGAGTACAAAATAAAAATCTGCCATGCTGCTTACTTAAACTTTGAATTTCTTAAACATTTTGATGTAACTGATTACCTTATATTTTTTGAGTTTTGCCAACTTATTCGGGTTTACAGTGTACTCTTACATCCCATGTCATGCGTCGGGTCAGAGGTCACTCGTCCGCCGGAACTCGACTCGCGTACGGCCGTTACCGGAAGCCAGTGATTATAGTTTATAAAGTTATAAATATGGATATTTTTCTTTCGCTTCAGAAGGCTTATTAACCCTCTGGAGCCGTATGGATTACTTTTATAATGGATGGATGCGCTTATTTGGGCTTCAAAATCTAAGGTACTGCCATTATAATGCTTGGAAGAGCCAGGATATTTTTTAATATAACTCTGATTGTGTTTGGCTGAAAGAAGAAAGTCATATACAGCTAGGATGGCTTGAGGGGGAGTAAACTATGGGATAATTTTCATTTTTGGGTGAACTAACCCTTTAATCTTATAAAGCCTACTGTATCACATTTGATACACACATTTCTAACCTCTAAATGATCAAAACTTTGCAGATAAACCCACTGCACACAATCTACTACAGTCCTTCTGTCGTCTGATTGATAGTTTATACTTTTTTATCAAGTAAAAGGCCTTTCGTGCAATTGTAAAAACTTGTGGTTCATGTTTCTTTTTGCTGTCTTTACTGATTTTTATAAACTAAACATAAGAATAACTTTATATTTTAAGATGAACACTTACTAGACTGAAACAGCATAGGTTTACTTGATTATCCACACATCATTTTTTTTTTTTAGAAAAATCTGCTTTTGAGGAAGGTTTATTTGTTCATCTCTCAATCATCATTGTATTGCATTGCATTGTATGTTTTAAAACCACAGAGCTTTGATCATAAAACTAAGCATATAATCTAAATAAGACATTATTGACGACTGATATTTATATGCATTTTATGTAAGTATACTGTTATAAAGATCTCATTGATTTACATTACAAGCCATCAGAATTTCATCTGACTTTCTGGACATATAAATATCAGCACCTGCAATAAATGTGTGTTTTAGCTCCGTTTGGTCCTCTGAATAAAAGTGAGGTGTTTTAGGAGTTTGAGCTCCATATTCTCACTATATGAGCCATAAAAGCCTGATGTATCAAATATGATAATCAACATAACACACATATGCAACCTTTAGGTTCAATAAGCTGTTCCTTTCTAAAGATTCAGTATAATATAAAAAATATTATTATTTCATATGTCAAGCTTTACAGGGTTAGTTTTTTATTGTTTACAGTCAAACCAAAAATTATTCAGACACCAGATATAATTTTTTACTAGTGGGTGCAGGACACTATAGTTCATTTATGTAAGTGAGGATAGCAAAATAAAGTAAACTGTGACATGTTATACCCAAAAATTCTTCATACAGTGACTACCAGTAAAATTGATAAAAATTTGGGACCAAAATGATTCAGACACTTTGACCTGACCAAGTGTTTTTTCTTTAATTGCTAATGCGACCTTTGACACCACAGACTGAACAAAATGAAGCATTGCTTGGTCATTGGTTGACCTAAATTGGTATTATCTAATTTAACATCTGACAGCTGATTGGTTGATTGTAATCCATTACATACCTTTCTATCAAAGTTATCTGACATTATCAAGATGAATTTGTTCTGACACAGTTTAACTCTGAGTTCTTGTCATATTTTATGACCATTTAGCGAATAAACTGTGATAATGTGAGAAAATGTTGAAGGTGTCTGGTTTGGTCAAATTGATTTATTTATTTATTGCCTGTTGAATGACAATCAATCATGTCTTTTGCACAAAGTTGTAATGCTTGTGTTCAAATCACTAACCCCAAGGAAAAAGCTTCTGGAAATTAGATGAGGCTGACACGGATGATTGAGCATGACTGAATCAAAAGTGGTTTAGTCACCTACAATATAATATTAAATAAACCAAATGGACGGCGGTTCACATCCTGCTCATTTCTACTAGGACCGCAGAGAGAACGAAACCTAATATATGACCTCATTTAACAACTCAACCGCTATTTATAACCATCACAAGAGCCCAGCACAGCCAGAATATATGTTTAATAATCACAGACTGAAGTAGATGCGTGCGCGCACACGGTGCGGAGCGGTCAAACAGGCGCTATTGTGACAGACGTCCGTGTTAATGCTCTTTTAATCCCTGCGTTGAAAGAGAGCTCGGCTACAGCACTTCTTTTATCTGCTGCGATTCCAGCGAGGATAAAGACTGCGCTGAGCCAGCGCTCTCACTGCCAGCACAAACACTGCAGGTCTCGCCGTCACCCCTTTATGACGGCGAGGCCGTTCCTGCCTTTTTAAGAGACGCGTGTGTGCGCGTGCTCTGGGTGGGAGAATCCACGCGCTGAAGTCTTTTCAGTGTCAGATAAAAGAGAAGACACAGAAAAGGTCAAACCTGCTGACCTGTATCTCTAAATGTCACACATGTTGGTGGGTTGCGGGTCGGTTCTGATCACAGATAGAAATAATGCAATTAACCCTGAAAGGCCTGACATATGAAATATAGTCAATACTTCAGTTCACTGAACCTTAAGATTAGGGGAGAGCGGGGCACAACCTAACGCTTTTTGACTTTCTCAGTTTGTGTAAATCCACTTGGGGTTCAGAGTATTTAATTTTCCCCCACATTAATTGCACACGTCTAGTACAATTATGTGGTTTTGTTTCAATAATACAGTGTATACTTTTTTCTTGATTTTCCCCCGAAAGAATGAAAGTGAAATGTGACAACATGCCCCATACACTGAAAAAAAATATTTTTACTGCTTGTTCAAGTTGCTTAATTAAAATGAGCCAACACAATTGCTATACAGTTTGTCCTAACTTAATTTGATTGTGTTCAATCCACTTAAATATGTCAAATTGAAGTTTACTTAATCCGTTTGTGTTGAGAATACATGAATGATTTGTGTTGCATTAACTGAAACGGGGCGGGGCTTGTTAATTCCCAGCATGCTTTGCATATGGCTAAATCAAGAGAGAGTAAATGTTGTTATTTTATATGTAAAAGTGTTATTTTATGTATTTTTGAGCAAGATAAGAAAGGGGGAGACTTGATTGTGTTTAATAGTGTTTAATATTCAATTATGTTGGAATTATTAGAACAATTTAAATGATTAAACCATTGTGGAGAAGAGTGGAGCATTTGCTTAGGCTGTGGACTAATACAACTAATGTCATAATGGCCAATGTCAAAATGCTTAGCATTTAAGATGCTAATGTGTGCTATTGCTAGCTAAAAGTTTGTCAACTAGCTAATGCAGTATTATAATTCAATTGTGTAACATTAAAATATATGAAATTGAAGTGGATGAATGAATATATTGAATGCCTGAATGATGTCAGGAAGCCATATAAAATTCATTTTGAGACTACTTAATTGGGTCACTTAAAATGTATTCATTCCATGATGTTGAAGTTACATGAACAAATTATGTTTGTTTAACTTAATTGATTCATGTGGGACTGATGTACACAATTAAATCATGTAAATCCAACACACTTTTTTTTCAGTGTACATTGTAACATGACCTTATGGCAGCTTAAAATGTTATCTGATATAATCAAAAAAATATCCATGACAAACTAAAATATTTTGTCAATAAAATACAATTATTAACTTTTTCGAATAAAATTAATGGCGTTTTTTAATCATTAAAAATAAACTAATTTTTGAGTTTGACAACAAACACACCTCAAAACACAGCTATACAGCATAGTTAAAAAAATAATAATAATTAAGCATTTCTGATCATTGACTCACAGTCTTTATTCACATTTTTCTGATGGTTTCTCAATAGAATTCATAAAAGTATAGAATATAATAGCATATTTCTAATAGGGACACAATGTAATGCAGTGTGACAACATGCCCCATCCTGCGCAACTGGGATTTAAACCCGGCTGGTGTCTTCTGCTGGTTAGATCAGCATTAAAGAATGATCTCAACTCTTAAACAACAGATATAAGATTAAAATAATATCAGATTTGTCTTATTTTAAATAAACACAAAAAACAGAGATGAAAAATTAACGCAAGTAAGAAATTTACTTTTGCTATGATTAAATAAATGTTCAGTGATATCTTCCAAAGATTTTTTAATTTTGACGCAATTTTATCTCTATATAGTGTTGATATGGCAACTAGTAAATACACTAAGTTTCGTCATCCTGCATGTGTGGAAAGTGTTAAAAACTGTGTGTTACAAACTAACCCCCCGCGTTAGGTTGTGCCCCGCTCTCCCCTAAATATATATTTTTTAAAGTTTGTATGTGTGTTTTTTGGTGAGTTTCATATTTGAAACATCAGGCTTTTATGGCTTGTAGAATATGAATATGGAGCTCATACTTGAGGAAAAAAATGCCTTAATTTAATTTAAAAATATGCAATTTGGCTTGTCACGAATGGCTGTAGTGAAGTGCACAGTGAGAGTAAGGAACAAAAACACTGAGGAGATCGCAGGAGAGTAACGTAACACAACCACATTATCACTGACGATACCGGACACAGAACTAAGGAAACTCAAGAGCTTAAATACAAGGGGAGAGTAATCAAAGTGAACAGGAACAGGACTAATGCTGCATCCCAGTTTGCCTACTTATACTGTGCCCTAAAAGTATGTACTGTTTTTGTGAAGAAAAAATACATACTTTTGAGTGTGTAACAGAAGAGTAGGAAAGCTTTGGGACATACTACTTCATCATAATTGCGTCTTTAACGGGCAGTTCTGTCGCTTAGTTACGTGCATCCTGTCAATCATCTTGTCACAGTTAAAATCCTCCACATTTAGTGTAATTTAATTTCCTACCGTTTCGGAGACAAAAGTAGAAGCACGTTGACCTGCCAGCCGTGGGTTTTTCATGAGGAGACTCTCCTCATGTGTTTGCATAATGATGGATTTAAAAGTTAATGGCCAAACTTATCATTACAAAAGTTTACAATGCTGTTGCAGATGAAATATAACGCGGATAACATTGAATAAATATCTTTTCGTCAGGTTAGATACTGATTATTAATCACTCAAACCCCTTTATCTACCGTCGGACTCGCACGTCCGCCATGTTTGTAGTTTTTTAACACTTTTTGTTTGTTTGTAGTTCTAATCGAATCCTTGTTTAACGCGCAATGGGTTGTGGGCAATATCAGCCGTTAGAGTGTGACGCGATGACTTTACTAATCAACGATTGGCTCTTTCATTTAGAAGTGCACCGCCTTCCTATATATAAAGTCTTTGATATAACGCAATGCAATATAATGATGATTGAGAAATGAACAAATTAATCTTCCTCAGAAGCCCGATGCATCTAATTTTATATTTACATTTTAAAATGTGTTAAATAATCAAGTACAAAAATAAATAGACTAATCAACTTTTAAGGCATATTTAGACATAATAAGCCAAATAAGACTCAACTGTCATCCCAAATATGAGGTAGACGAAATAATATTTCACAGCAGTTTGCAATGAGAATAAATGTTTTTATTTTTTTTAAAGTGTGTTTTGTGCTGGTGAGAACATGTTTTCCTTGTCTTGAGAGGATGTAGCTGCATTTGTGAGTGTTATGCTTTATGATTATATAACAACTTTAAAAGGTGTAAGTGAGTGCCACAATTTCTCTCTATCAAAGTGCACTCAATATTACACATAAAAGAGCATGATTTTAACATGTATAAAACTTCTATTTGCATTTGGAAAACTCTGAAAGATTAGATGATCAGATTACGCCACCCCGAAGGAAACTGTGATATAGTGTATTTTATTCGTACGCATGTGTTATGTAAAGCATATGGCAGAAGTTGCCCGTTTGCTGCTGTGTAAGTTGCAGGGCTGCATGTAGTTGCGTGTGTGACGTGATTACATAATAACGCGGCTGCATCCCGCTCATCCTCTCTCTCTCCGCTCCACTTTCATCCCAGCACGTGCAGGACAAGCTGTTTTGGTCTGTTTCAAGTCTCCCTACGTCCTGCAGGATTAGACCAAAGCCCCAACATCTCAAGATGCTGTCGGAGACGGTATCTTAGCAACGCTGGCACTGAAGACAATGAGTCGCGCGCTCCAAATATGGACGTGAAGGAAATCCATTTATTCGACTGGCAAGGATTCATTGATGACAGACGCACGGGGCTCGGTGTGACAGCGGAGATCAACCCAACCGCATTTCTATGCCACGTCTCTCGCCTCGCTATTAATAATTGAGTGAAGATTAACTTTCAGGTCTGAGGGAAGCACATTCGACTCTGTGGCGCTCACTACAGCTCCAGCGCTCTCATTTCACATATTTATGTCAGCGTGATAAAGCAAACACACTGGTTTTGCACAATCACTAACCTGAGAGACCTTCAAGCTACATCCAGTCAGCACAGACCTACAGCCTGACTTACTACACTGTGTCTTAAAGGTGCAGTGTGTGAATTTTAGCGGCATCTAGCGGTGAGGTTGTGAATTGCAACCGGCCACCGCTCACCCCTCCCCTTCGAAGCACGTAGAGAAGCTACGGTGGCCGACACAGGACAAAGATGTCGTCGTTGGAGACAGCAGAGAGTAGCTAGCGCTCTGTAGTGAAGTTTGTCCGTTTAGGGCTACTGTAGAAACATGACTGCGCAAAATGGCGATCTCACTGTAAGGGGACCCGCGGTGTATGTAGATAGAAATGGCTCATTCTAAGGTAATAAAAACATAACGGTTCATTATGTAAGGTCTTTATACACCACTGAAAACATAGATCCTCATAAATACTACACACCGTATCTTATGATTTAGACCACCTAACAACACCCTAGTAGTTTTATCTTCACAGACTTTCTTGAAGTGTATCATCACTTTTTCTACAGAAAGAAAGCTGTCTGTTTCATCTCTGCATCCGTTACGGATTTCATCTCTCTGAGACGGCAGATATAAGTGAACGTGATCAGTCAGAGCAGAGACTGTCACCTGCGTTCACACATTCAGTTACACATCGTTCTCAGTGTTCAGTTCTAAATCAGGAATCCACTTCACGCATTGTGTGGACAATACAGCCAGAATGAACAGCATGATTCATTCTTTGTGTTCATTTATCAAAGGCCGTTCGATGCGCAACACTCACATTTCTAACCCAGTAATTATTATGTTTATACATGAAAAAGTACAAAAATTATCCTGTTAGCCATAGTTTCACTCAAAAAACAATTACTGCATATATAAGTGGTGTTTGCCAAGTCAAGCATGTGACGTCACCAGGGTTATGACATCACCATGTTAAGTCACCAGGGTTATGACATCATGTGAAGTCACCAGGGTTATGACATCTCCATGTTAAGCCACCAGGGTTATGGCATCATGTGAAGTCACCAGGGTTATGACATCATGTGAAGTCAGCAGCGTTATGACATCAACAGGGTTATGACATCACCATGTGAAGTCACCAGGGTTATGACATCGCCTTGTGAAGTCACCAGGGTTATGACATCTCCATGTTAAGTCACCAGGGTTATGGCATCATGTGAAGTCACCAGGGTTATGACATCATGTGAAGTCAGCAGCGTTATGACATCAACAGGGTTATGACATCACCATGTGAAGTCACCAGGGTTATGACATCGCCTTGTGAAGTCACCAGGGTTATGACATCGCCTTGTGAAGTCACCAGGGTTATGACATCGCCATGTGAAGTCACCAGGGTTATGACATCTCCATGTTAAGTCACCAGGGTTATGACATCATGTGAAGTCACCAGGGTTATGACATCATGTGAAGTCAGCAGCGTTATGA
Organism: Coreius guichenoti; assembly: GCA_039654105.1. NCBI lineage: Eukaryota > Metazoa > Chordata > Actinopteri > Cypriniformes > Gobionidae > Coreius > Coreius guichenoti. Next base: position 4,058,235 of record CM077182.1, on the reverse strand, counting down.
CATCAACAGGGTTATGACATCACCATGTGAAGTCACCAGGGTTATGACATCGCCTGGTGAAGTCACCAGGGTTATGACATCGCCTTGTGAAGTCACCAGGGTTATGACATCGCCATGTGAAGTCACCAGGGTTATGACATCTCAATGTTAAGTCACCAGGGTTATGACATCATGTGAAGTCACCAGGGTTATGACATCATGTGAAGTCAGCAGCGTTATGACATCAACAGGGTTATGACATCACCATGTGAAGTCACCAGGGTTATGACATCGCCTTGTGAAGTCACCAGGGTTATGACATCGCCTTGTGAAGTCACCAGGGTTATGACATCGCCATGTGAAGTCACCAGGGTTATGACATCTCCATGTTAAGTCACCAGGGTTATGACATCATGTGAAGTCACCAGGGTTATGACATCATGTGAAGTCAGCAGCGTTATGACATCAACAGGGTTATGACATCACCATGTTGAAGTCACCAGGGTTATGACATCGCCTTGTGAAGTCACCAGGGTTATGACATCGCCTTGTGAAGTCACCAGGGTTATGACATCGCCATGTGAAGTCACCAGGGTTATGACATCACCAGGGTCACCAGAGTTATGACATCACCATGTGAAGTCACCAGGGTTATGACATCACAGTGTGAACTCACCAAGGTTATGACATCATCTCAGTGACAGGTGGGAAGACGTCCCACAGCTCCGGATGCTCCTGTCCCAGCATGCATCAGCACACATGCGGATTAAATGACGGCTCCAGCTGTTCGGCTTCAACACCAGTGCGAATAAACCCAGACTAGTACATCAGGCTGAATGTACTCAACACACTAAACCCTTAAAAACAACTACATCTGACTCTGCCAACAATAAACGCAACCAAAATGCCTTAAATAGAGAAAATAATGTTTTTTTTTCCTTTCATAAGTGCAATGCTGGCTGTAGATTATCCCACTTATTACACTACTACTTACTAAATAAATAAATGCACATGATATATTATTGATTTTAGATTATTTTGTGAAGGACTGGAATTTACTGTTGTATAAATTATATATTTTATTTCACTATTTTGTTTTTGATTTGTTAATACTACTCGTTTGTTATTTGACTGAACTGAAGTCTTGGAGCGCCCTCTGCTGGCCATTAGAGTAAATGCATCTCAACTGACAGACAGCATTGCTAAAAAAAAACATCACACAGACACAGAAAACACATCTGTCATTCACAGATACCGCTCATATATCATTTACACTACACGGTATCATTAATAACAGTGTTTTAGTTCAATGAAATACGAATAAAAACATTAAAAAATATATTTTTATGACTCTAAAACTAACTACAATAAAGCAATTACACTAGACTGTGCTTAAAATAAACCAACATAAAACTAAACTAAAGCTGAAATAAACTCACATACGCATGAAAAAAAAAACGTTATGACACTAAAACTAACCTAAAAAGGCTCTGGAGGCCTTCAAATAAAATAAAAAGAAATACAACAAAATAGAACTAAACTCTGAAAAAAAAAAGACTTAAAATTAAATAAATAAATTAATCAAATCCACAACTACACTCTAAAAAATGCTGGGTTGAAAAATGGACAAACTCACACTCAAAAAAATGAACTTTCACTGTTGTTAGTTGCACTCAAATCATCCTTGTTCACATTACTTAAAAACTTGTATAACTACATGAACTTACTTATGAAATTTACTGAGTTGTTTCTACTAAAAATGAGTATTGTCAGCTTTACTTAAGTGTTTGTTCGGTCAACTTAACATTGCTGAGTGAAACAAACTGGGCAGTGGATCTGTAGTTCCCAGCATGCTTTGCAAGGGACTGCATTATGAGAGTAAATGTAGGGATTAAAGTGTTATTTTATGTGTTTTTCAGTAAAGGGAAAGATGTTGTTAGTTTATGTTAGTGTTTAATTAGTGTTAGTGTTACCATTATGCAGAAGTGTGGTGCCTTTGTTTAGGCTGTGGGCACTCATATACACATTTGCCCTCAGTTAAATTGAGTTTGTCCAATGAGTTATTTTTGCATTTTGTTTCTAAAAATATGCTTGTTGTTTTTTAATAGTTTCCCACTTAAACTTGTAGAGCAAATAGTTAATTTAATACGGTAAATTAAATCGATAAATGTGTTCACCTTACATAATAAACTTGAATAAATTTAACATAACATTATTAAGTAAACTGCACATATAAACATTATGTAACAGTGACAAATTCAAATGGTTTGTCAGCTTTACTTGAATTTATTTGTAAAAATTAAAGTCATTTTTTTTGAGTGCATTTCCATGGATGGTGGGTTGTACTGTTAATATCCAAAATGGACAAAGAAACATCATACAAGTATACATAAGTATACATAAAAGTAATACATACATCTACACTCACCTAAAGGATTATTAGGAACACCTGTTCAATTTCTCATTAATGCAATTATCTAATCAACCAATCACATGGCAGTTGCTTCAATGCATTTAGGGGTGTGGTCCTGGTCAAGACAATCTCCTGAACTCCAAACTGAATGTCAGAATGGGAAAGAAAGGTGATTTAAGCAATTTTGAGCGTGGCATGGTTGTTGGTGCCAGACGGGCCGGTCTGAGTATTTCACAATCTGCTCAGTTACTGGGATTTTCACGCACAACCATTTCTAGAGTTTACAAAGAATGGTGTGAAAAGGGAAAAACATCCAGTATGCGGCAGTCCTGTGGGCGAAAATGCCTTGTTGATGCTAGAGGTCAGAGGAGAATGGGCCGACTGATTCAAGCTGATAGAAGAGCAACTTTGACTGAAATAACCACTCGTTACAACCGAGGTATGCAGCAAAGCATTTGTGAAGCCACAACACGCACAACCTTGAGGCGGATGGGCTACAACAGCAGAAGACCCCACCGGGTACCACTCATCTCCACTACAAATAGGAAAAAGAGGCTACAATTTGCACGAGCTCACCAAAATTGGACAGTTGAAGACTGGAAAAATGTTGCCTGGTCTGATGAGTCTCGATTTCTGTTGAGACATTCAGATGGTAGAGTCAGAATTTGGCGTAAACAGAATGAGAACATGGATCCATCATGCCTTGTTACCACTGTGCAGGCTGGTGGTGGTGGTGTAATGGTGTGGGGGATGTTTTCTTGGCACACTTTAGGCCCCTTAGTGCCAATTGGGCATCGTTTAAATGCCACGGCCTACCTGAGCATTGTTTCTGACCATGTCCATCCCTTTATGACCACCATGTACCCATCCTCTGATGGCTACTTCCAGCAGGATAATGCACCATGTCACAAAGCTCGAATCATTTCAAATTGGTTTCTTGAACATGACAATGAGTTCACTGTACTAAAATGGCCCCCACAGTCACCAGATCTCAACCCAATAGAGCATCTTTGGGATGTGGTGGAACGGGAGCTTCGTGCCCTGGATGTGCATCCCACAAATCTCCATCAACTGCAAGATGCTATCCTATCAATATGGGCCAACATTTCTAAAGAATGCTTTCAGCACCTTGTTGAATCAATGCCACGTAGAATTAAGGCAGTTCTGAAGGCGAAAGGGGGTCAAACACAGTATTAGTATGGTGTTCCTAATAATCCTTTAGGTGAGTGTATATTCTCACTCAAAAAAAAAAAAAATGATTCTAGCTGTTTGCTCCGTTTATTTAAATAAAATAAACTGAAACAACACAAATCTTTAGTTTTTTACTTAATTGCCATTTTTACTCAATTTTATTACGTTAAATGAAATTAAATTTGTAAAATATTAAGTTAACCTTTTGCGTTGGGACTACATGAATCATTTATGTTGCACTGACTGAAACTGAGCAGTGTATTTCTAGTTCCCAGCATGCTTTGCATAGGGATGAATCAGGAGAGTGAATGTTGAAGTGCTGTTTAATGTGTTTTTAGCTGTTAAAATTTGATGTTATATTTGACATTAAAAGTTGTGTTATGACGTGTCGATTTTTGAAGTTACCATTATCGTGAAGTGTAGACCTTGTGGTTAGGCTGTGCTGTTCTCAATGAGCTGTAGCTGTGCTAATGCCAGTGATGAGAAATGTTTTACTTGATCACTACTTATGTTACACTTAGCAAGTGTTGCGTTGACTATTAGTTTTTATAGAAATAAAGAAAATAAATTCGTTTGACACAGTTCCCACAGTCTAAATATGGTCATCAGTTCTACCCGTTTACTTATCTAGTAGGAATGACATGATTTTTTTAGTAGTCTTGACAAAAAGTTCATACAAAAAGATTTCAACAAATAATTTCAAACCAATTAGATTTTGTTGGAAAAATGTAATTCAATTTTGTGGAAAAGTTTTCCTTAATTTAATTAAGTTCGTTCAACAGAGTGTTTTTTTTGAGTGCAGTGAATGAGTTGTTTTAACCCAGCGGTTGGGTTAAAAACACAGCTCTTCTAAATGTTTGCCCAACCTGCTGGGTAGTTTTATTTAACTCAACTATTCTTTATAAATGACTGTATTCCTTGCTTAAAATGAACCCAAAGTATGTTGGAAATTAACATTTATTAATACGTTTAATAATTAAACAATAAACATTTATTAAACAGCTTATTAATAAATGTTCATCTTTTGATTATTATTGTTGCCTCTAGTAATTATGTGTCTGATTTTTAATTTCCAACCTATTTTGGGTTCATTTTAAGCCAGCCATATAGTAATTATTAAACAATAAAACTATTTTTGTCCATTTCATTTTCAACCCAGCATTTTTTAGAGTGTATAATAACTTTTACACAACACTAATTTAATAATATAATAAATAATAATGTAATAAATTATGAATAATTAAATATAATAAATCAATACTGATGAGCAAAAGAAAGGACAAGCAATAGTACAGTCTTTTCCATTTATTTGGTGATATGTCACAGGTGACAATAAACTTACAGGAAGTTATTTCTGAAATACAAATAAAGCATGGTCTGTACATAGAGACAGCTGCAGGAAATCATCAAGAACAAAAGAACAACATGGATCAGCAGGAGTAAAAACCTTTAAAAAGTGAACCAAACGAACAATGAGCTCAACTAGAAGCATGAAGTGTGCAACGTGGAGACGAACACTGAACCGAATGCATGTGACATACAGTTTGATCCCTGGTTTGGTGGCAGACGATGGTAGATCTATGGCAGCTTTGAGCTCCGGGACGAAATCTAAAACTCACAGTGAGACGCCGAGCCGGAAACGCCTCCGAGATCGAGTATGGCACATTCACTCCAAGTGAGAAATAAAGACAAACGATGGTAGGAATTAAAACAGTCGGGCTCAATCCCTCAGACCTGCTTGTAAAAGGCACGTGGTTTTTTTTTAGTAGTTATTGTTGACATGAGCACATTCAAACATCTGATTGGACGCTGTGCAAGTGATCAGGTGACCGAACGAACGCCTGCACAACAAAGACACGTGACGGGCTATGGGTGACGGCGTCTGGCTAACACACGTTTCTCTAGAAGTACAAAAGGAAATAATGGGTTCTTTACTATGTACAGATGAGACGTTAACACTCTAATCTACTCTCAGACTATTTGGCTTGTTAATCGTACATCTAGTCTGATGTAACATTGGCAGACGAGAGTCAAGCAACTACAAAAGTACGCAACAGTATTTCCTGCTACAGGTTCACTACGCCTAGATCTACTGTTTCCTCAGAGTAATATTAAATGTGACGCTTGAGATACTGTACACGCTCCAGCATCCGTCAAATAAATTAAACATTATTATTATTACCTTCAAACACGAACATATGAAATGCAGGATCCACATACTGTGCTGTTAAAATTAAGATTCAGAATGAAATTGTTCCCGGAACAGTTTTAAATAATACAAAATTTGACCTCGACTCACAACATCCTTCATTCATTTAATAAAATTCATAAAATACCAGTAACATCAGCAATATTCAACCTTAAAAGTTTTATATTCGTGTGTCCAGGTCACATTTCAGTCGCCCCAAAAATCAATGTGGGTTTAAAGACATATTCACTTTCATAACATTTCCAAATTCTCATTGCTATAATGCATCCATTCGCAATTTTATTTAAATTAAAGGCAATACAATAAATACCATCACGTACAAATACTTAATAATATATCAATTGTTATGGATTATAGTAACAAAAAAATTCTCACTTCAGTCATGAGAATTTAGGGTGAAATGTACTTATTTGTCATGAAAATATCATAATAGGCTTTTCATTTTGTCCCCCCCCCCCCTAATTTTAGGGCAAAATATTACCTAGATTTTATGATATTTACCCATTTATTTTGTATATTGACTGACGTTCTCCACTCCGCTCATGGAGGGTAAAAACATTGGTAAAATAAATTAAAACCATTAGAGGCTGATGATAATTTCCTCTTTTTGAAGAATAAAAGTAAACAGTCATTTCTAAAACATCCCACAATGCACTTCAATGCACGGCCGATATTAGCCGACGACACAAATTCATAAATGAAACGAATGAAAACTGAATGTGTCGTGAGGTGGCGCTAACGGAATGGAGGGTCACTTGTTTGAGGAGACCTGGACTCGTTACTTGAAGATGAAGTTGAGAAGGACCTGGACGAAGATGAGGAAGAGGATGATGGCGAAATCTCTGTGAGTGAGGAACCAACTTTCCGTCGCTGATTGACTCGCCACTCGACTCCTCAGGGCGTTGACGCTCCTGGACGCAATGTTAACAAAAGTTAATATTCTTTTTTTTCACTCTGAAGTATTTATTTATTTCTACAGCATGTGTTGAGATGCAATGTGTACTTATGCACTATTCTATGCCGTTTTGAAGTTTAAATAGTTTGAGTTCTGTGTTCACACTGAACATTCCAAAAAGAATGTTGATGCAGTTAACTGAAAAAAAATGGAATGTTGGACACTTCATGCTCTCAACTGTTGCAGCTTTCCTTATATGGCAGAGGGGGAGGGGCTAACAGACTCTGATGTTGATGGGAGGGGCTAACAGACTCTGATGTAGAGGGGGAGGGACTAACAGACTCTGATGTTGAGGGGAAGGGGCTAACAGACTCTGATGTTGAGGGGGAGGGGCTAACAGACTCTGACATTGAGGGGGAGGGGCTAACAGACTGATGTTGAGGGGTAGGGACTAACAGACTCTGATGTTGAGGGGGAGGGGATAACAGACTCTGATGTTGAGGGGGAGGGTATAACAGACTGATGTTGAGGGGGAGGGGCTAACAGAATCTGATGTTGAGGGGGAGGGACTAACAGACGCTGATGTTGAGGGGGAGGGGCTAACAGACTCTGATGTCGAGGGGGAGGGGCTAACCGACTCTGATGTCGATGGGGAGGGGCTAACCGACTCTGATGTCGAGGGGGAGGGGCTAACCGACTCTGATGTCGAGGGGGAGGGTATAACAGACTGATGTTGAGGGGGAGGGTATAACAGACTGATGTTGAGGGGGAGGGGCTAACAGACTGATGTTGAGGGGGAGGGACTAACAGACGCTGATGTCGAGGGGGAGGGGCTAACAGACGCTGATGTTGAGGGGCTAACAGACTGATGTTGAGGGGGAGGGACTAAGACTGATGTTGAGGAGGCGGGCCTAACAGACTGATGTTGAGGGGGAGGGACTAACAGACTCTGATGTTGAGGGGGAGGGACTAACAGACTCTGATGTTGAGGGGGAGGGGCTAACAGACTGATGTTGAGGGGTAGGGACTAACAGACTCTGATGTTGAGGGGGAGGGGCTAACAGACTATGATGCTGAATAACAAAATAACCTTATAAAATTCATACACTACACGGTTGAGTACATATAGTGCGTAGTATAAGTGCTTAGTGTATAGTGCATCATTTGGGACACGACTGCAGCTTTACCTGTTAATGTCTTCCTGTGTTTGTCTGATCGACTCGATGGCACTTTGGATTTCACTCAGATCTGTTCCTTTCTTCCTGAGGCGGCTGTTGTGTTTGCTTTTGTGCCCTGAAGGAAAGATCATGATGAGGTTTTTGGCACGTGGCATGTTTGAGCACATGTGTGTGTGTGTTCATGTGTGTGACGTACTCTCACTGCCTGACGAGTCCTGTCGGTCCGGCTCCGGAGACGAGCAGCCACTTTCTGGACTTTTAGGCTTATCACTCTTATGTTTCCGTTTTGGTCCCGTCACCTACAGAAACACGCGCAGACGAGAGCCGAACATTCATACTTTATATTATGGTTATGACAGTCTGAATTATGTATGTGATTCTCAGATGTTTCTGAAAGGCTGCAAATAGGGTCCAAAATGAACATTTTTACCAGCCATAAATATTTAATACTGGCCATGAAGCTGTATTTTGATTAATAATTACTGAGCAGTTTTTTCTTGTATGTGCCATTAGCTATGTTTCCATCCAAGTTGCAAATATAATTTCTCATTTTTTAAAATTTATTATTACATTTATTACTTGTTTAAATGCAATTTAAATACATTTCATTATTACATTTATTATGTATTTAAATATTACATTTATTTATTTAAATGCAAATTTAATTTCAAATTATTTTTTATTTATTATTAAATGTATTATTTGTTTTTTTGTTTTATTATTTTATTTATTACATTTATTGTTTATTTGAAAACACATTTAATTTCAAATTATTTTTATTATTACATTTATTATTATTTTTTAAATCTATACTTAATGTGTAGTTATTTATTTATTATTATATTATATTACATTATTATTATTATTATATTATTAATTTCTAACTATTTATTATAAAATGTATTATGTATTTAAATCTTATATTTATTTATTTAAATGCAAATTTAATTTATAATTATTTTTTATTTATTATTTGTTTAAATGCAAATTAAATTTCTAATTATTATTTTATTTATTACATATTACTATTTATTTGAAAACACATTTAATTTCTAATAAATTTATTATACATTTATTACATTTAAAATGTAATAAATGTATTACATTTACATTTATAAAAATATTACATTTATTATTATTTTTTAATTTTACATTTTTTTAATGTTTATTTAATTTCTACTTATTTTTTTTTTATTTATTACAACATTTATTATTTAAACGTGAATTTAATTTCCAACTATTTATTATTACATTTATTATGTATTTAAATCTTCCAATTATTTATTTAAATGCAAATTCAATTTCTAATTTTTTATTACATTCATTATGTTTAAATGCAAATTTAATTTCTAATCATTTTTATTATTACACTTATATTTTCAAATCTTACATTTATTATTTATTTAAATGTATATTTATTTTTACTATCTGTTTTATTTAATACAACATTTATTATTTATTTAAACATGAATTTAATTTCTAACTATATATTATTACATTTATTATTTATTTAAAATTTTGGAATATCACAAAAAATGTTTGTTTCCATCCAGTGTGATTTAATGTCCACATTTATTCAAATCTTTTTAAATGCTTTATACAATATCCCAAGATTCACAAATTAAGTGTTAATTTTGAACCTTAGTTTCAAAGTTATCAACCAAAAGTTATCAACCAAAAAACACAAAAATCACACAGCCATGCATGCGAGTCAGCAAACAGCAAAGAGCACAAAGAAAAAACAAAAGCTGAAAATGAAGCAGAGCGGTCATGTGACCAGGTCAGGCAGCAGATGATTGGTTGCATTGCAGAACGGTGATTGGTTGGTTGAAGAATGGACAGAGCGCAGGCGACGGCAGGCGATGATGAGATGGAAGCAGAGAGAGGGATTGTGGGTAGAACGAGGGAAAGGTGGGGACAGAAGGGCGTACCTGGCTCAGGTAATTGTCCCTCCGGGAGCCCTGCTGGGTACTGAGACTAACTACACTGGCTGAACGTACCATAGGCGTCCTGTGGCGCACTTTGGTCTGAATACAGCCGTCTTTCTCGAACTGAATCAGATCGTTGAGTGGATCCCACGGACGAGTGCTAGGACACAGAGAGAAACACACCATCCTCACAGTAAACCTGACACGCTACAGTGCACTTCCTGTCCAGGAGGGGGCAGCGTGTGTTATAAAACCAACAGTGAGTGCCGACTGAACCGCTCTCTGATCCGTTTTAATAGTTCAGTTAAATTTTGTTATCAAAAAATCAAGTTATCAAACTTTTTAAAGTATAAGTATTTTTATGAAATCATTTCTGAAATTTTCCATTTAAATTTTTCTGTATTCCATTTAGTTAAATTAAATAAATAAACGTGATTTAATAATAAAAAAATAATGTCTAGTCAACTTCAACACTTTAATTTAAAATTTTAATAATAATAGGGCATTATGAATTTTTTTGACTTTCTGTGTTGAAATTTTTTTTTTAAAGTTTAACAAAAAATAATTTTTTAGGGCCTTGTAAAATCAGTTTTCTGTTTTCAAATTCTGTTTTTTACATTTGAATTTTAATGGTTTAGATAAAATGATCAAAAATCATGTCGAATCAATTGAATTCATAGTACTTCAACAACGTAATTAATTTTTTTAATAATAATGGGCCATTTTTTTTTAGATATTCTGTGTTAAAACATATAATTTAACAACAATTTTAGGGCCCTATGAAATCAGCTTTATTTTTACCAAATAAAGTGTTTTCCATTTCAATTTTTCTGGATTCCATTTTGACGGTTTAGTTAAATACATTTAATTCAATCATCAAAAATCATGTCTAATCAATAGAATTCATCAAACTTTAACCATTTAATAATTTAATAAAATTTTAATAATAATAGAGCCTTATGAATCTTTTTCTGTGTTGTGCTTTAATATTTCTGGATTTATGATATAATACAAATTGATCATCAAACACGGTGGTAATCAAATGAAAGCATAAAACATTAACACTTGAATTATTCTTTTAAAACGTAATAAAATAAAAAGCTGTGCTTACTCAGCGTAGCGGTAATGCCACTCTCCGGTGGCGGGGTCTTGTTCGAACAGAGAGGGCGTCCAATCCTCGCACTTGGCCTTGCGCTCGCGGGCCGCCTTCCTCTGAACCTCCTCCAGAATGAACTTCTCATTGGTCGCCTCCGTCTGGTCCTTGTTATTTATGGCCCGTGTCACATGTTGCCACAGCCTTAAGATGACAGAGAAAGACTCCTGTAAATGTGTTCGTTTTCATAATCGTAAAACTAGTCCGAAATTTTCGTATGCGTTTTTTGTATTAGGCAGTGTGTAAACGTGATTAACACAACGTGACTCAGTGTGCAAGGACCTTTAGGGTTATTTCTCATGTCACTGAGCGTTAGCGATCAAGGAAATCCTGTTTTTATTTTTTCCCAGATTCTGTTTTTTCAATTTTAATTTTTTCTGGATTCCATTTTAATGGTTAAATTAAATTTAAAGTTTAAAGTTGAACAAAAATTCCATTTTAGTGCCCTATAAAATCAGTATTATTTTTTCCCAAATTCCATTTTATTTTTCCAAAATTCTGTGTTTTCTAATTATATTTTTCAGGAGTCTGTTTTAATGGTTTAATTAAATGTGAAAAATCAAAAAATCATGTCTAATCAACGGAATTCATAAAACTTTAACAATTTAATAATTTATTTACATTTTTAAAAATAATAGGGTCCTATGAAATGTTTTTTGTAATAAATTTTGTGCTGTAATAAATACAAATGTATTAATAAAAAATGGTGGTAATCAAATGAAGGCGTAAAGCATTAGTTTAATTCATCTTTTAAAGTGTAAATCAAAAGAAAATATAATACATTTATAATATATGATATAATATAAAAAATAATAAAACAAAGTTGTGTGATATTCCTTAAAAAAATAAGTTAATAATTGTATTATTAATAATAATAAATAGTACATTCTCCTGTCCAATAGTGATGACACAACTTCAAGTTAAACTGCACTTTTATTTTGGCGGGTTGTAGTGAAGATCTTTGAGTTTCTGTGTGAAACTGATCGTGTTCTCAGATGAAATGCTTGTGAAGTGACTTCTCAGCAGATGAAGTTATAGTGAGACGGCAGACGCTGAAAGCGTCACGAGTGCTTCAGTGTGTGTAGAGGACAAAACTGTGCCGCTCATTCACACAGAGCGCAGAACATGCAGACTTTAGACTTCAATAGTCTTTTGTGGTTTAACATTCACAGACACTAATCTCACTAATTTGATTAAGTGTACAGTCCTACTTTTGATTTATTCATCCAAATTTTCTGTGAGATTCCGCATTATACTGTATGTTGTATTTTTATGAAATCCACACTGCGTTACCTCTCGGACTCAAACTCGCCCTGTTCTTCAGGAGGAACGGTGCATCGGATCAGGCGGTCCTGCCTCAGCTCTGGCGTTGGGTTCCAGAACGTCTCCATCTCACCCGTCTTCTTATCGTTGATGAAGACTTCGCTGTCCTGTAGAAAATACACAAAATGACATCTGACTTCTCAAAGAGTTCTAAGTAGGGCTGGGTATCGAGTTCGATACTTTTTAGGTACCGACCGAATTGCGTATCGTAAAAGGTCTTGTCGTTCGATACCTAAGGGGTTAATCTCGTCAACGTCAGTGAGCCAATAAGCATGCAGCATGATTGGCTGTGGTGGAACAAAACATTAGTTTACGGCTCGCACGTGAGGCTGTAGTGTGCAACCCCGTCTGCGGCGCATTACAGCTCCGACGTGGCAACCGGAGCTGATCACGTCCACTCTAGTCAATCCTACTGTTTATACCAGCCGCGCCGCGGCACAAGGATGGAACAAAACCTTGTCTGGGCCGTGATGTGCCGCAGACGTGTGCAGTGTAAATAGGGGGTAAGCGCCCCAACCCACAAAGATGTAAAAGATGTGGAAAAGATCAAAAGTGTGGCTACATTTCACCAGGTTCGATGCCAACAGCGCGCAATGCAATATTCACGACAAGATAATTGCTACTAAGACCGACAACACGACAAATCTGAAGCACTTGACAGTGCATGGAATAAACTAAAGAGCAGAAAGTTTCTCCGTATTCGACTGCAAGAGGAACTGCAGCGCGTCACATAAATGATACGACTTTCCTCACAGACATGAGAAATAGGCCTATAGAAAGCTTGAAATATCTACGATTCAATTCAAATCGAAAACAAATACTTTTATTATGTAATCCAAATGAAAGGTGCATTTCCCTCTATAGGCGCGCGCACGTTCACTACTGCGGAGGTGAGAAGTCAGCATCGTCAACTTCATCTTTGCAGCCCAACACGGACTCAGAAAACACTAATTTATTAATAAACAATTAAAATTAATGTCTCCTTGCTATTTTTACATTTATAAACATTAGGCTACTTTTGCCAGTGCTTTGCGTCAAACTTTATGTGTGCGCTTGAGAGCGAGGCATATATTCCTCCCCCCAGTACCCTAAATGTAAGTCTTTGAGTCTGTAAAAAAAAAAAGTCAACAAACTGAAAAAATAAAACCAAAGTTTTTTTTTTTTTTTTTTGAGGTAATGTAATCTTGTTAAAACAGAAAAATAAATTTGGTATCGAAAAAAGTATCGTTCATGAACCGGTATCGAAGTCAAGGTATCGGTATCGATATCGAAAATTTTTGAACGATACCCAGCCCCACTTCTAAGAAGCCTTAGTTTCAGGTCAAGAAACATTTCGATTTGCTAACGTCATTAGTTGTGGCTAAACGACAAACTTTAGACTTATTAGTCATAGCCAAACTTTTGACTATTCTGGCCGAGAACTGCCCACTTTGGCATTGAAACTAGTTTGATTGACATGTGAAGTGACCAAACACATTTTTGGATTTTTATGTATACTTTACAGTTGATTCCTTGTTATTTTTGTTAGGGATGTAACAATACATAGATAAGGATTAGGGACGTTAATGATTAAATCGACAATCGACTAATTGTTGATAATACATTTAATCGATTAAACTTATCGATCATCGATTAAGCAGCATGCGTGCTGCTCAACTGCGAAACAGACTAGGGATGGGACGATTACCGGTTTCACGATAAACCACGATAAAATGTACTGACAGTTAGTATTATTGTTTAAAATTTAATTATCAACCATGTTTGATTATCGCGATTGTGAAAACTCGCGGTAAATCCTGTCCAGCCAGCATCATTCTGGCGCAACATTGTTTTTTGAATGAGAAGAAATGGCAGAAGGCTGTGACAGCGCCGGGAGATTTTCAGCCTTCTAAAAGGACCAAATCTGAGATGTGGTCATATTTTGGCTTTTACAAAAGTCCTGAGGGAAACTTAATCGAGGATGGTCACCCTGTCTGCAGAAGATTCAAAAAGAAAGTCGCTGCTATAGGGGCAAACACTTCAAATCTATAAAAGAGTGACCATCACCCACTGTTGTAACGCAAACGCAAGGCAAGTTAACGTTGACCTCAATACCAAAACTACGTCTGGGAAATAATTGGACACAAAATGTTGTTTTGAGTTGAAATATCGCACTCATTTGAAATTAACGTGAAGCTTCCGCAAAGAAAAGTTCGCAGCAAGTGGCTTTGAGCCAAAGACGAAGTTCAGACAAGACTATTAAGGGTGACATTTAAGGGATAATGATGTATATTCATTGTACACTTATTACACTATACTTTTTTTTTTTTACCACATAAATAATTATGGGGACATATTGAATTGAGATTAATGTTTTAATATAAATCCATTTTGTACAGCGTACAAAACAATCGTCCAGACAAGATGATCACAACAAGTTATAGTAGTATTAATAGTAAAGTCCTCTGATTTAATTTTAAATACAATTAAAAACGGAGACGCAAGACGGCAAGTTGCATTTGAATGAAATGAGAGAGCCCATCCGTTGTGATGCATGGATGTGCGCTGTTATAATGCGTTGCTATTGACGACGGCCATTATAAGGGAGGAAATCCCACAGAATAGAATCTTGCTTAAAGTGCATAGAGCTGCTTGTTTTATTTGTTGTTTGTTGATTTTCAAATATAAAACTTCGTGAAATTTTGGTCACTATAATCGTGATATGAAATTTCATACTGTCCCATCCCTAAAACAGACACGAGGAAACATGAAGCGAGTGTGCCGCAGTTATGTTTGGGACCATTTTACAGCTGGAGTTACACCATCATCATGACTATAAGTGTGCGCGTGCATTCGCAGGCTTTTGTTTTGTGCAAATGCAAGTTGTAATATTGTGTAGGCCTATCTATATCTGATTTATCTCATATAGGATGCATTTGGTTAAGAATTAACGTGGTAGTAAAGTGTCCCGGTGTTCATCTTCAGCTTCAGCGCATGCAGCTCCAACAGCAACGCACAACTAATGACTATGACTGGGACTGTCATATTACATAACATTATAAAGAGAGCAATATTGTAATAAAACATTGTGAATTATTTGGGTTTAGTTTGCTGTTTCATCGCGTTGCTCCAGGAAGAGTGCGTGCACAACATGAGTCATGCATTCTGACTCGAACGTAACTTAGTTTAAGTTCACTTTTGCGTCATTTTGTGCAGATATAATTTGTAATATTATGTTTATTTTGTATACATCTGATTAATCTCATATAGGATGCGTTTCTTTGAGCTAAATAACGCGCTAGCAAAGTGCTCCAGTTTACCAGTGTTCATATTACATAACATTAATGAGAACACTATTGTAATAAATCATTGTGAATTCATTGAGTTTAGTTGCCGTTTTTTTAGTGCGTTGTTCCAGGAAGAGCGTCCACACATTCTGAATAGCACACATCTGAGGCGGCGTTGGTGACACGTTGTATTAGAGGTTATATTTGATTATTAAATAAGCAATTTAATTAAATGATCAATCAAATCGACTCATTTTACAATCCTACTAGCCCTTTATTTAGATTAAAAACCCTTCTCATTCATTTGGTGAGGAACATGGCGTTTTTAGCAGCATTTGCACTAGGGCTGGTCCGAATACCATTTTTTGAGCTTCGAAGCTTCGGTAGTAATCAACACCGAATATTCGAAGCTTCGGAGGGAGGGGGCTGAACGTATTCTCTCTAATAAAGGCAGGAATCTCGAGAAGCGGCGCGCCTCACGCGGGCAGGGCTCATATGCTCCGAGAACGGACACTCTACTAGTGATACTACAAAACACACAGGTCTGTTACGTCCCAGTAACAAGCTCCTATATTTTGCAGTAGATTCGTTTAGATTGATAATAACGGGTAATAGGCTTGCTGCGATAATCTGTGTTACCGGTGTTCAGGCATAACACCGGTTACATCACTTGCCCACCGCGGCACCGCCCCCACCGTCGTTTTGATATTTTATTAGTAAAAATCATTTAGTTCAGTTAGAGAACAGATTAACTACAATTAAAAACTGAACGTGCCGCGTGAGCCGAACGAGAGTCGCAGATCAGCAGCAGGAGTCAGATTTCATTCATCACGAGAGTGAGGAGCTGAATGACAAGATGATCGCGGAAGATTTGATTTTAACAACGCAAAATGTAAAAGCGCCTATTTAAGTGAGTTAGTCATTGTACTGTTTTGTTGTTGTGTTTCTCATTAAGAATAATAGGCAAATGAACCCACCATTCAAGCAACCCGTCCCTGAATTGGCGCTAATTCTAAACCGAAAGTAAAATGCGTACGGCCGCACTGTCATTCGTTCACGGCCGCACAGTGCACAAGCACTGTAATGAGACGGTGAGGGAAAATTTTCTCACCGTCACATCCCTAACGGGTAAAAAGGCTAATACATTTTGATTCTATTATTCTATTTTCCACAATGTCAAACCAACACAAAATGCAAGCTCAGGCATGCGCTTCTTCCATATAAGCTTGTGCAGTTGTGCGCTCTAGACAGAGAATACTTCGCTACAGGGAACACAGCCTAAGAAGAAGCAAATATATTTATTAAGTATAACGAGGTTGGGTTCCTATTCAACTGTCCATCCTATTAAAAACAGCTAGGCTATAAGATAATTGTAAAAAAAAAAGTATTGTATTTCATACAGATTTTATAGTGTAAACATTCAAGCGCGAATGAGAACCATTTCGAGGGGGATGCCGGGTGTGCAAGAAAAACAAAAACAAACGAATATTCGAATCCCAAAATTGAAAATCGAATACCAACCCACCGAACGAATAATCAAATATTCTGGTCCAGCCCTAATTTGCACGCCCTGTCATGCGGTTGGCTATAAGCCACTGCTGTAGACGTATTGTAGTATTAAGGCTAACGATTAATCGACGAATTGATTGTTAATTTAAACGACGATCGATCATGGGAATTTGTGTAAATAAGGATAATAAGGATCGAAACATTGATCAAATGACTAACAATGCTGTTGTTTTTTTCAGAGCAATGCGAAAATCTGAGCATATTTTTACTGCATACACGCAGTGTTGGACCACACTTATTTCACCGTTCTGAAGTTTGCATGTTGACTGTTGTCATTGCTTCCCCCCTCTTTTTTCTATATTATTTAAAAAATAAATAAAGTGCTTTTTTATGTTGCGGACGTCCCAATTGGGATACAGGATTTGCAAATTTCAGTTTAATGTTCATGTTATATTTTGGTTGCATTTGTAAGTATAAATAAAATGTAACTGGTACACAAAGGCCCAGTTTCACAAACAGGGCTCAGATTAAGCCAGTAGCTTTTACAAATGTGCCTTAGAAAAGACATTACTGGTGTGCATCCTGAGACAAAACAATGGCCCTGACATATTTTAAGATATGCCAGTGCAAGTTTCTTTCAGTTAAAACAGCTCAAACATACATTTTAGTCTGGGACTAGGCTTAAGCCTTGTCTGTGAAACAGGGCAAAAATAAACTAGCGGCACAAAATATTGATATATCAATCGATACACCCCCAAATCCAATCAAATCATAATCGTATCGTGGCATCGGCAAATATCGTATCGCTGGCTAAGAGAATCGATGTTGTATAGTATCGTGACTAAACGTTCGATTTACACCACTAATTTCTGTGTGCAGAATGCAGCAGATGGTCTGTGATCAGTCCGTCTAGACTATATTAGTACACACACACACACACACACACACACAGTACTCACCCAGTGCCCTTCGAGTGTCGCCAGCACCTCCTTCCCAAGTTTGATCTTCCCACTGATCTGATTGACACTATCACTGCTGCCAAGGAACGGCTGAGATGATGGAAAAATATCAGTCATGCGATTGAAACAAGTCATACAAAGCATCATTCATTTGTGGATGTTGTGTTGTTATCAGTGTGGCATTTGGTTTGATGTGTTACGGATGTGATGTCTGTGGCCTTTCTGTCTGTGCCACACTGTTCTTCTAAATGTCACAAAAGTTTAAAAACACACACACACCTTGAGTTTGAATTCCAGCTGAGCGCTGTAGCCCGTCTTCTCACAGGTGATGGACACCTGACCGCCCAACTCCAGAGTCATAGTACCGTACAGGATCCCTGAGAGACACACAGACACAGAATGTGTGTTAATCTGCATGAGTGAATGGTGTATCTGAGTGTTAGTGAATACACCTATGTGTGTGTGTATGGACATTGAGATTTATTTTATTTGCACGTTTTCTTATAATAATAATAATCTTATAAATAAAACCCAACAACGCACAAATCACGTTACTGGACAAACAGCCGTAAATACATGACGCTTGCTAAGACAGACCTTAGCCTGCAGAAGTATGGGTCTTTGGTAACACTTCATGATGATAATTCAACATGAAAAAATATTATAGATAAGATTAACAGATCAAATATGAAAAAAGTATATACAAATATGGAAAAAGCATATTATTAAATGCATATTTTATAATATATATATATATATATAATTTAATATACTTTTTCAAATTCATATACATATTGTTTTTAATATATATTTATAATAATACTTACAATTATGAATCAATTATAAATATATCTTAACAAAATTAAATATTTACTAATACATAATACACAAACACATATATACATTTATAATATTGTTATATGTATTAATATATGTATTTTATATATATATATATAATAAAAATAATAACTATTATGAATCATGTTTATATATATATATATATAAATAATTTTAATATATGTTTATAATAATTACAATTATGAATCATATTTATAACAATATATAATATTGTTATGAATATGTATTTAATATACTTTTTCATTTTTAAAAATAATAACTATTATGAATCATGTTTATATATATATATATAAATAATTTTAATATATATTTATAATAATTACAATTATGAATCGTATTTATAATATATATATATATATATATATGTGTGTCTGTGTTATGTAAAATGAATAAATAAATATTTATATATATATATATATATAAAACATACTATACATATATTTAAATTACAAATATAATTAAAGTAAATTATAAATATAAATCATAATAACATATAAATAATTAAACATTAAACATAAATATATATATATATATATATATATATATATATATATATATATATATACACACACACACAGTATATATACACACACATTTATGATATAAATAAAATACACACACACACACACACACACACGCACACACACACACGCGCACACACACACGCGCACACACACACACACACACACACACACACACACACACACTTACTTAAGTAAATATATAATATATATAAATTTAAAAAATATATTTGAATGTACATTAGCTAATGATCTGTTAAGCATTACATAATGAATAGTTTTTCTTGTTATTATTAAGAGAGATATACTGTATAAAGTGTTACCAAACTGTCATATTCTAACTAAATGCAAAATCTAGACTGGATACT
Source organism: Coreius guichenoti (assembly GCA_039654105.1). Taxonomy (NCBI): domain Eukaryota; kingdom Metazoa; phylum Chordata; class Actinopteri; order Cypriniformes; family Gobionidae; genus Coreius; species Coreius guichenoti. The sequence goes on along the minus strand of CM077182.1, from coordinate 4,038,485 downwards.
GCACATGTATCTAAACCAGTCCAAACGAGTTACTACACATGTAAACATACCTAGATGTGTCCCTACAGAAGACAACGGGGATAGGGTTAGCCGTGCAGTATGACAGAGTCAGGGGTGTTAGCTGAGCTGACGGGTGTTAGTTAGACATTAACGCATGTGCATGTGCGCAGACAGACCTTTGCAGTGAGCGTAGGGCATGTTCATCACATAGTCCTCCCCTCTGTTCAGAAACGACAGCCTGGCTTCACCGTCCAAGATGGCCGACAGAGAGTTTCCTAAAAGACACAACAAAATCACAATTAGACGTGTGTGTTATACAAAATCATGCACTTTAATAGAGTGCATCTTCTGTCTCACCGTAAAACTTGGACTTGGCCAGGATGCTGCCGCTGAGACAAAAGCCATCCTTCCTGTTACTGACATAAAAGGCTGAAACTGGAGGATGATGGGATACCTGGAGGACAACAGATGCATTATCTTGGGTGTGTAGTTCAATACTAACTAACTGGAATGAAAGTGGATGTCAGTGCTTTTACCTGTTCTGCGATGTAGAAGGTTTTGCTGGTCGTCCTGGTGTGGATCCATAAACAGCGAAATGTTTCTCCGATAATGGGGTTATATGGTTTCTTCAAACCCTGTCAATGACGAAAATGATGGGAATATGAAGTAAAATGACAGATTTGAGACTCCTGATGGCTGTTAGTGAATCTGTCTTCACCTTTGGCTTCTTGTAGAATCCAGAAATGTACCATTTGACCACCTTCTTCATACGGTTATAAGCGTTCTCCTCCACCGCCGCTCTGATGACATAAACAACAGACAACTATGGTAGTTACTTTAATAAAACAAACTATAATCTGATTTGATGTGTATTTTTACATTTTATTTTGCCTTCACACTGAGAACTATATGTGGACAAATAATCCAATGAAATATAGTACATTTATATCTAATAATAATAATCACAATAATAAACAGTTTGTTGTGATTATCATTCATATGAATAAATATAATTTAATTAATTGGATTATTATTATTATTTAGTTACCGTGATTTTACCATGTTTGGCCCACTTTATCCTTAATATAAATTAAATGTAAAAATATAAATATATTATTTAAATATAAATTAAAAAAGCAATACTTTTTTTAAGACTTACTTTATTTTTTTAAACACAATTTATGGTTTTTAAAACAATTAATTTTTTCAACAACTTATGTTTTTTAAAACATAATTTATTTTTTAAGTAGAACTAACAAGGCACAGTTTTGAAACACTAGATAGGCAGCAACTTCATGTACAACATAACTAGTGCTCCAGTGTAATTTTATTATTATTCATAAACTACTAGTAGTTATTAATATTTCAAATTGATAGCTTTTATCTTATTTTTCATATTTTGATTGTTTTTTTTTTTGTAATTTTGATGTTCTTTTATTAATTGTTATTAATTTATTTATATTTAGCTTTATTTTCATTTCAGTTTTAGTAATGTTAATATTTCAACTATTTATTTTAGTTAGTTGCCAAGGCAACATTTCTCATTTTCATCTTGGTTTTTCAACAAACATTGATATATTTTCTTACAGCTTTATTTCAAGTATTTTTATTAGTTTCCGATTTATTTGTGAATATAAAGGACCATCTAAATACTCTGAATGTCACTGTGTCTGTGTGTTATCTTACTCCGACAGGAAGTCAGCGTGGTAGTAGTAATCGGACAGTTTGTCCAGGAAGGATCGTGGCTCCAGGATGAAGGTGGGTAGCACGACTTTGGAGAGGTCCATGCCGGGCCGGACCTGCTTCAGTAGAGTCCAGATCAGAGATTTATTCTCTTCTGATACCGTCTCTGTCTGAGCCGCTTCGCCAGCCTGATAAACACACACACACACACACACAAACACACAGATTGAATGAACAGATTGTGTCATATTCACCACAGATGTCTAGACCCTAGATGTCTGCTGTAAAAATAGACATCTGAATATTGTGATAGCATCTGTGCAATAATAGCACTCCACTCGAGTCAAACGACATTATGATAATGTCATCATTTACACACCATTTACAGTGTTTTTAAATGAGGGATTGTATTTAACTGGGCTTCACTCGCACCTCTCCGAGCTCCTCGTGGCTCTGCTCAATGTAAGGCGTTTCCCGCAGCGTTTCGTTGGGATCCAGGTCGACGTACGAGTCTTCCTGTCGCTCCGACGTGTCGCTGTCGCTCTCTTCACTTTTCTCCATCACCTCATTTTCCCACTCCTCCTGCTCCTGCTCATTCTCACGGTCCGACTTATCAGAATACAGGTCCGGATCCTTAAACTGGTCACTGTCGTTAAACCTGACGGATCACGCAAACTCTCAGTTAGTACACAAACACAGGACTTGCATTAGTGATGTGCCGACTACATCAGTTTTGGTCAAAGCAAGCGTAAAGAGTGCAACAGTTCTGGAAGTTAAAACTCCATTAATTTTCTCCATAGTGAAAAAAGTTATAAAACTTTAAAGACAGTCCTACTGTGAGCTACGAGGTTGTTAATCGATTGTATATGCTTTTGTTGAAGCCGTCAGCCCGCATTATTTCAACTTTTTTTTTTTTTTAAATAATCATGTTTAACAGCTGAATTTGTGGTGAAAAACTACATTACCCATGATGCTATACAGAAAATTCCACCAATCAGAGGGTAGAGACGAGCAAAATGCGCCAAAAGAGCTCTTTAGCTCCACCCACTCCCACAAAGCACTGCGAATGATGTAATCATGACGTCTTGCTATATATACATTATATTACAATAAACTGAAATAAATGGTTTTGTAATTTTCTATCGTTTTTAATGTCATTCGCAATGCTTCATGAGTAGTTCTTTGCCTATAGTCTTTATCTTTTAGTCTGATTATCAAATACTTTATTGCTTCAAATCAAAGTTTCATAGCTGGTTGTTTTGGTTCATGGCGTATAACGGTTTAATAAAGACTTTTTATAAATCCCTATGGTAAATAATGAATGAAAAAAATACTTCCAGAACCAACACCACTGAAAAGTGCATGTAAACATAGTCACTGAAGTTTTGTATTATTGGTTATCATATTTCTTGTGTGCCGTAAAATAAAAATAACTATCTGGTATTATATTATCCATGACTTAAGACTTCAAGTAAATGTCACGGTCACGGCACTCTGCCGCTGAACGTCCGTCATTAAAAATGAATATGCAAGTTCATGAAGTGTCCGTTTTTATCAATGCTGAATAAAATATTAATCTAAAGAGCCCGTAACATGACAGCTCGGTGTGTTAATGTGTTCTTACTGAAAGCCCTGCATGTTGTGTGCCCGCAGCAGACTGTAGAAGTTGATGTGCGAGTGCTCTGCGGTCTGCGCCGTCTCCTCTTTGCCCTCTCTGATCATCGTTCTCTTCAGCAAACTCGAGCATTTCAGAGCCAGTTCAAGAGCGTCCATCCAACATCGGCCTGCACACATCACGCAAAGTTTTATGAAGATTGATGCCGCAGTAAAATACAGCGCTCAGTCTGTTGAGTGTGTGTCTCACCGTCAGATTCTGAAGCCGCTCTGAAGATCAGGTGGCTGCTGGGTAACGGCTGTGTGATGGATCCTACGGCTTCTCCTTTAGGACCCTGAGACGCATGTAAACACAGTAAATACTTCATCAAACTATCCAAATGGCACTTTTTACACTAGAAATACTAATATTAAAGAGCCCATTCTCATAGCATTTGTTTATATTTTAAATTATTTAATATTTAATATACACTACCGTTCAATAGTTTGGGGATGGTAAGATTTTTTGTGTCCCTGTTACACATTTCACATGTAGTTACTATAGTAATAACAGTCAATTATGCATAGGTACATGCAACTGCGGCTCATGTCGACACATTGATGTCTTAAGACACCAAACGATCGGTTTGTGCGAGAAACCGAACAGTGTTTATATCATTTTTTACCTCTAATACACCACTATGTCCAACAGCCTTGAGCGCGCGATCACTTCCTGATCAGGCTGTTTGTTTCTCGCACAAACCGATCGTTTGGTGTCTTAAGACATCAATGTGTCGTCACGAGCCGCAGGGTTTAATTTGGATTTGTCTGTGCATGTTTTTTTTACTCTCATAGATTTTGCTACCATTCACATGCATTATACGACTGACAGACTGCAACGGTTGGAGTTAAAAATCTTAAAGTCACCTATATCTTGGATGCCCTCGGGGTAAGCAAATAAACATCAAATTTTCATTTTTGGGTGAACTATCCCTTTAATAAATCGCAATTACAATTTCAAGGGAATAATCGACAAGTATGATTTTTGTCATAATCGTGCAGCCCTAACTAACGCTGAGTTTTCTCACATACCTTGACGGCCCAGATGGACTGCTCGAGCGGGTGGAAGAGCTTGAAGCAGAACCCATCCTTCTTCGAGGGTCTCTCGATGAGCTCACAGGCGTTGAGCAGCACGGTGCCGACCCACTGGCCGTTCTTATTGGTCTTATAGATCAGCAGGACGCCTGGCTTCAGCACACACCACAGCTTGGTCCAGCTCTTCAGCGTGCCACGGATCTGAGAGAGATAAAACGGGCTCATATGAGACTGTTGGTCATTTTGAGGATGTTTTCTCATGTGGTTTGATTACTTGATCCGATTTAACTTCCCTTTCTCCTGTCCCTGCAGGTATTTTTTGCATACTATCACATTGGTTTTTATCAACGTTTACCCCTGCAGCGACGTAAAGACTCAGGAGGAGACGTCAAAATGATAAGTGCTGTTCAATTTTTAATCATGTTTTTGTCCTGTTGGGTTTTACTACCAAAACGTAATAGGAGAGCACTTGCATCAGTCTGCTGTGGATGAATTACATGAGATTCTATGAAGAACGAGACAATTTTTAGATCATTTATGTATAAATGGACATGCATTATACTAACACAAGACTATTGCTTTCATACTATTTGTGAACCATACAACCAAACAGACTAGAGATGCACAATTCCTAAAAAATTGCTTATTTTTTTTGCTAGTTTCAGCCAGACGCAGTTATCATTTTGACGTCCAGCGCCACGTTGTTTAAATAGCAAATGCACTCGCGCCCATGTGTTCGCCCATGGGCGTGCTGGTCTGAAAACGACTGCGCCATTGACCAACATTGGTCTAAAGTCAATAGTGCAGTATTTTTTGTGTTATTTGAAGGGCGTGTTAGTAATATGCGCCTATAGGCGGGAGCACAACGTGCGTACACTCTGCTTATTACACACACAGGGACGCGTAGCAGCACACAAACATGCCAAATATTAAAAATAAAAGGATTACAATGTAAAAGATTATTATTGTGTACATAAAGATAAAAATGCCTACATGT